>CM057822.1:3461635-3494135 GCA_030067965.1 Latrodectus elegans | reverse complement strand
ACATTTAATTTCAAAAATAATTTTGCGTTCTGACAAAAATTTTCTGAAATGATATGCAGCGATTACATTAATTCTTTCAAAATGTTATCTATTTGCCGATACATTTGTCAGAATGATGTAATTCAGTACTTGAGATAACATGTTTGGGACGAGTAGGCAACAAGTCTCACCAAAGTTGCAGTAAATTACCAAGAGTTAGTGAAAACGAAAGCTTTATATAGCATACCATTCGATAACATGGTAAATTTAAAGTAGTTTCATTATCATTCAACAGTATCATATTTTGCACACGAGGACTAATTACCCTTAAACCTACAGTTTTAAGTACATTCCGAACCACTACAAACAACCATGACTAAGGTGACATTCGAAACACAGAAATTTTGAACTGAAAGCCAGAGCGATAACCGTGCTAAGCACTTAAAGTACATGTAGGATTAAAATAATTTATCTGCACAAGGCTCTCAGGCAGGAAATTTATAATATTTTAATCATTACACAGAGCTTTCCTACGGCGTCGGGCGTTGCTGAAATCCAAGTAAACTTTTTTACAGGATCAAAACAGTTTGATTTAATTTGAAAACAATATCTGTTGTATAAAATGAGGAAGATGATGAACTGTTAAACACCGGTCATGGAAGTATTTAAAATACAAAATCCTTAGAAATCGTACACATAGTATTTTGCTTACAAATCGGAACATTTGCGAAAAGAAAATACAACAAGGTGGATTACAGAAGAACGTTAAACATGAATGATCTAGATTTCAACTTCCACGTGATCAAATTACTTTAAATGAACTAACACTTGTGTTGCTGAAATAACACTTGTGTAGAAATGACGAAAGGAATAGTTGAGTTTGCAAAAATGTATCAGGTTATAAATAATTGCTACCAGAGTTATTTCCTGTCTAGTGATCAGAGGGCTTGACTGCGGATTGAAAGGTCCTGTGTTTGAATCCCTGTCCGGGCATGCATGTACTATCTATCCATCCTGTCTTTTCCCTTCCCTTGTATGAATGGGTTGTTGAATGGTTGCCTACTCTATAAACGGGTACCCAGGTCATGTGTGTACTGAGGAAGTCAGACTCCACACTAAAATATGGTTCAGTTGAAAAAGTGGAGAAGCGCAACCCATAATGCCAGCCTAGCTGACACACAGCAGAGTCATTACTAATTTCAATAGTTAGGCAGTGAAAGTTGATCCATATGGTCCCACTTTATATTTTATGAAATTGGTGAACATTTTGTTGAATTTCCAATTACGACAATCAGTAGAAGAGAATGCCAAATTACCTTGATTAATTAAAATAACCTTAATTATTCCACAATGTCCATAATTAATAAATTTTTTATAGCTTTTAATTATAGTTTTTATTTTTAATTATATCTCTGGACATTCATATCTGTTTATGCGTTTACTTGTCGAACAGTAGAAGATTATAATAGTTGCTGTAATTCAAAATATCAGCACTCAATCGTGATAAAAAACATTACTAACATGTTATTTTGACAAATTATTACATGGTTTTAATTTCATGGCTACAAATAATTACGAATTACTGTTATTTTTGGATGACTACGTTTTATCCTGAAATCATATAAATTATAATTAATATAATCCTCATTTAAAAACTAACTGTTAAAATATTTGCGCCATTGTAACCATGTCGCCACAGATTTCAATTATGTTTCTCGTCTTAAAATTGTTAATTATATGTACGATGTCTATTTTGATCACCGATATGGTTCATTGAAGAGTCATTTAAAATTTCTTAAACATTGATTCACACATTTTCACACTGCTAAACACATTTTCAGACAGGTGTGGTATAATAGTTCATTCCCCAAAGGGAATTTGGATGCTTCAACTTTTTCAGAAAGCTTTAATTCCCCAGTGAAAGTTGACAGGGTTTTCCGTTGGTCGCTCTTCTAATTGGATTTCAGACAGAGGATGACAGGAACCACAAGCACATGTAAGAATAAAAACCACACCAACAAAGTTTAGCCTGGTCTCGCTTTCTGTGGAAGACAACAGGCGATATGTCTCCTCACTCTAAATGATATTACACTATTATATTCTACTATTTACATTTAAAATAGCTATTAAAATATATTTAGATTTATAAGAGTGTTATAATTTTCATAACTAATTCCTTGAAGAATATAAAAAAAAGGACTTGCCCTCTTTACTATCTTCCTCTTATTACATTGATTTGTATCGTTAATAAGGTGTAAAACTGCCCGTATGCCAGTTCATGACATCAAAGGTCATGTCTATAAAATCTATTTGCAGTTTTGAATATTATAATTTCAAATGTAAAATGAATGAAAAAGAAAGAGAACATATGATAGCTCAATATTATACCAACTATCTAAAAAATAACACATTGTTCAGAAATTATTTTAATATAATATATATATGTAAAAAGTAAACTTAAAAAACAGCAAAGACTATGTTATAAGTATTTAAATATGATACACAAAACATATATTTTAAGACAAAATATGTGTTAAATTTGAAATATTACTTTCATTTCTGAGGACATCAATGATTTTAATAATAAATATGTATTTTCTTTTGTATAATCATATTCAAAGAATGATCTTTATGATTTTTATTAATTTCAAACTCATCTTTTCACTGACATAAAAGTGTGTGAACTTTGTAATTTAATAATTCGTTATATTTTATTTACAATTATGTATATATATATATATATATATATATATATATATATATATATATATATATACCTCTGTGTATGTGCATGCTTATTATGAATATTAGATAGCAAACACGTTGAAAAAGGAACAATATTTTAAATAAATTGAAAGCAAACACTTTCGATTATAACTTTGCTACTGTCTAAGCATATATACCCCATATCATTACAGTATAAATCTATTTGATAATTGAATGTCAAATTATTTTTAAATCATTGAAATAATTATTTTTGTTTAATGGAATACTATTTTATTTGAAACTCTCTGTATCATTTACTTGTAAATTATTGAGAAGACAGTAATATTTTGATGTCAAAGAAAGTTTAGCGAATGTTAAAGAATGATTTCCAAATGTGAAATTATTTTCACGACTTTTAGATATGGTTTCACTAAATTTTAAACAAGTGTAAACTTTCATTTTTTAAAATTAAGCCATATTGATCTTCTTACCTTCATATTTGAAGGAACCTAAATTTTACTGTTCGTAATTTTGAAAAATGTATTTTTCAAATTGTTGTAGAAGCGCAAAAGCAGCTTTTATATATATTTAAATATCTATAAAGGATTCTGTCTTCCACAAGTAAAAAAATATAGATCGAATTGAATATGAAAAATTATTTTTAAGTGAAAACATCTGAATATATGCCACCTATTCTTAAGATGCTTTCTTAAGATAACCTATTTCTTTATTTCATCAACTAATTTATGTTTTTCAAGTTAATTGATTTTATTACGGGAAGTAATTTATTTTTTTTTTAGAATGGTAAGTTTATTTGCACCAGATGGAGCAAGCCTGGAAAGCAGATACTCTTTGGAGACTACTTTCTCTATATAGGTCTCTCTGGGTGAGTTCTAAGGCATTTTTCAGGTTTCTTCCTGTTTGGTACGTAAATACATTATGCTATCGCAGAAAAGTTTTTCTGAAGTGCAATACGTGGTAGAAGATCAAATGCCTTATGTTGTCTGAGCATTATACAGTGAAAAATTACATTGGTCACCATGATGAGAGTGTCAATACAGGGTTAATATTCAGGAGACCTAAAGGCGTTTCATCGTTCTTACATGAAGAATGTTTACACGTGTTTGAGCTTATATTTTGATCGTGGCTCAGAATGATGAGAAGTTTGAAGACTATAAAATCAGTTAATTGTGTTAATGATCCAGAATATTAACAAACAAGCTGAGAGCTGAATGGTAATAACTTTTACTTTTAATGTAACAGTTCTTAGATTCGATTTTCAGTCTGATATTGTATACTTGAAATGACATGTTGTATAAATTTACGTTCCAATAAAATCATCTTTCATTTGGATAAAATAATGACACGAAAAGAAAATTTTCAGCAACATTTATAAGCTTTAGGTAATTTAGATAAAAAAAAATCTGCTCTCTCTCTCTCTTGAATTTTACATTTAGAATAATAACTATATATAAGTCACAATTTGATATTATTTACTGTCATTTGTATAAGAATCTTGATAAAGTTTTCCTTTTGTAGAAACTGTTTTTATTGAATAATTTATCTATATAAAGGTATGAAAAAATGTTATTTATCAAACATTTTAAGAAGTTAAACCATTTATGTTTTAAAAATGAATCGTTGCTATATTTTATATACGAAATATAAGTAAAGTATATCTAAATAATATAACTCATATGAGTTTGAAAATAGTGAAACAATTCACAAATTTTTGCTTATTTAATAACGTATAATACAGCTGCTCTCACATTTCTTACATTGCTTATGATATTCATTGCAACCAATTTATGATAAATAAAATTACACTAATTAGAAACAATATATTTAAAAAATTATGGATTAATTAAACGAATTTATAATTAGTATATATATATGAAAGTATTTTTATTTTCCTTGTTATCTCAGCCTGTCTTAAAATAATGGAATGTTATAACAATTTATTGTGTAATAAGAGTTTAATAATTACTATTTGCTTATGTCACTTTTAGGTCAAATAACAGTAGGACAGTATCAAAGAATCGTTTATTAATCAATTATTGTTAAATGGTGCGTTGTATTTAATGTTTAAATTTTGCGATGTCTTAAGTAACATATTTATATAATTTTAAGTTTTCATTATTATTTTTACAAAACATTTCCATCGAATTTAGTAATGCGGTTGTTATGAATTTTAATTAAATCAATGCAAACATCCCATGACTTCAGAATTGTTTGCAATTTGTATGAACTTGACTTCATAGATTGGATATTTGCTCTTCGCCCAATTTTTGAACTGAGGCATGCTCTTCTGTTCAAAAGCAAATTTCTATTTATTACATGCACAAATACACGAATTATGAATCAAACCTAAAAATGTTGAACTGAATAGCAAAGTTATGGCCACTCAACTGTCGCCTTGTGGAATAGCCATAGAAGGCTGTGTGACTGTCCTAGGACAAATTCAAAATTTCATCACAAAAGACTGAGGTATGTCAAAGGTGCATGAAGGACATTTCATTCTTTCTAATAAATATTTCAGACACAAATATGGACTAGTAGATTTAGAGAATTTACCTCAAGAGATCGAAACCACAAACATCTGAAGAAGAAATATCAGGTTACTTGATTTTGGATAATTTTGAAAACTTCAGAGTTGTTTTCCAAAATCTGTTTTCAAATTAACGTCGTAAAATTCAGATAAATAATTTTGTTCATCTTGAAATAAATGCTTGCATCATTTTTTAGTATATGAATTATGTGCAAAAAAAGTTGATTTCATTTTATTTTGCAAGAAGATCAACAAAAGTTGTTGTGGTGACCTCGGTAATTTTAGAAAACTCCGAGGAAAACCCAGATTCGTTATTTAAATAATTGAATAACAGAGATCAATTCAAAACAAAATACAATAAAACTTATTAATTTATTTTAGCAAATTCATTACAAAGGTATTTACATTTATAATTAAAACATTCTTGATTAAATATTTGAGAAAATTCTAACATTATTATTATTTTTATTGTATTTACACAATAACCATAATGACCAGAGGGAAATGGAACGAGAGATCAGACTCACCCCTTTTAGAAGTAGTATTGTAGTATTGTGGTGTCTGAGACTTCGCCGCTCTCCGGTGTCGATGATTCTTTTTTTTTCATCCACTTCCCGTCCTCTACTCAGTATCTCAGCTTTGCATTTCCATTCGCTGATATCTCCGCATCTTACTTGACTTGCTATTCAGTATACCTCTTTTCAGACTTTGTCACCTCTTCTTCATCTATTAGTCGGACATCTGCATTCCCATTCAGGACAGTCGAGGCAGGACTTCTCCAGGCCAGTGCAATCATACTCCGTTTACTCCTTTTCTTTGTCGGGCATCTCTGGGGCTTCTCTGCCTTGTGTGTCTGAGAGACTTCTGTGAGTGAGGACTTTCTCTGTCTCTGTGTCTGCCTGTCTTCCATTCTTAGATGCAGTTTTTAAATTCTCATCTTAACTCCTCCTCTTTACACCATTGGTTTTCCAAAGTTCCATATAACGTCCTACACTCCTATGGGATAGGTCAGAAATCTCTCCCCCTTAATCCCGACTGGTCAGATTTACAAACAAAACATAAACTTCCCTTGCCATTTTCTCACGATCATCCATCCCTTCCGAAAGGAAGAATTTATTCCTTTATTGCACTTGGCTCCTTGTGCCAATTTTTATTGCATCCTTTCCTTTATACTATTACAGCTTAGTTTGAAAGGAAAAGATGAACCTCTTAAATTTAAAGTGCAATAAAAATAAACATATCTATTTTCCCAGGGTTTGGTTAGGTCGTTTTACACTACGACAAAAGTATTTATTTTATAAATGGGATTTCTTTGCATTGAACTGAAATTCCAGATACTAAAGTATATTAAAAATTATGAGAAAAATAAGTATTCCTTTTCCCGAATAGTTTGGTTGTAGGAATCTGCAGGTTTGAATTTCATAACAAGTGCGCTTGACATTAAAGTTGTACTTCTGCATGAATCTTGTTTCTCTAAATTTCGACACTTGCTTCAAATATTCACTAACGCAGCAATTTTACTTTTTATAAACAAAAAGTATTCGTTTCTTAACAAATATTAAAGTCATTCTTCAAATTTAAATCGAAATTACAATCAATATAACAGCTTATTCTTTCAAGAAGTAGAGATCGATAAAAATAAAAATCATTGCTTCTGAGAAGTATATTTCTTCTTAGTTTATAATTTTTTTTTTTACGATTAGTATTGTTGAATCTTATATAAAATTTAATACTTTAGTTGGTAAATTTTCCTATTACAGAGCTTTAACTAGAAAAATATTTTATTTCAAATCTTCCATAAATTTATTATTATTTAAAATCATATTTTTTTTTTGGAAAAAAAAAACGAATAATGAGTAACGACTCAAATAAATAAAAGAAATACAATAATGTAGGATTTTTCATATTTCAATTCAAATAATAAAAATTATTTAGAATAAATTCACATACTAATTGTCATGACGATTCGAATAAAACACAAAGAAATATCATCTCGACTGTCTGTTTGCATGCACTATAAAATGTGTTATTTCCATCTTACATTATTACGGAAATAACTCATTTGTGGAAATTAATGAAATCAACTCTTAAAAGTCATTTGCTCCACTACAATCATTTGTTTCAACAAAGAGAAATGATTCTTCATCTCCCTCTGGTGGGATATCTTCTCATTTGTGGCAGTGATTTTAAATGAATGTCAGCAATAGTGGATGAACACCCATCCCGGTAGACACTCATCTAGAACTGCTGTTTCAGAATGCTTAAAAATCAGCAGATTCTTAATAAGTAACCGCGATTACATAAATGGATAGTTTAATAAAAAAAAGTTTAAGTTAAGTTTAAAAGTGATGTGTTTGAATTTATTATAACTTTTTATATCAAAATATTTTAAGCAAAGACAGATTACAAATTCTTAAGATATGATGGAAATATGGGCCAATAAAAATGGTTACTTGTTTTATAGGGTTTGTAAATTGTTTGGGTTTATTTGTTTTATAAGTTAACATGGAAAAAAAAACATCTAAGAGATTACAAGTTTACGTAAATATATTTTCTTGCAAATTTTAGGACATTCACCACTTTATAAAAGTATTCCGAATAATGTTTTTGAGATAAATTTATATTTAAATAAAACATACGAGATTAGAAATAATTTCGGGAACAGAGGAGTTATTGTGTAAAACAAATTTGTTGATCCTATTTTTCTAAATTCCTTCATGAGTTGGAAGTAAACTTATTTTTCTCTAAATAAAATAATGCTGTTTAAAAAAGAATAAATATTAAATTGCTGAGGTCTTTTAACTTATTGTGTAAAACAAGTTACGATCAAAATACTTATGAAATCATTATCACAAGAAATGATATAAAAATTGGTTTGTGAAACGTGAAAAACTTCACATTTAATGTATCTTTATTTTCTTCTGGAAGACAAAATGTAGATTTCATCCATCAATATAGTAATTATGACTACAGTTTTATCCTTCAAATGCATTTTAATAACTCCTGTATCAAATCAAAAATAATTTTCTTTGCTTTGCGTATTTGTTTTTCGAAGTTAATGATCAACAGAGCCAAAATTTATAATTCACGCGTTTCTTATTTTATCATTTTTTGGCTCTGCATGTTTTGAACTTTTGTCACGAATAAAATGCACTTCAATTTAATATCGAAATTGTTTATGCTAAGTTTCTTATGCAATATAAATATACTATTTCGTTGAATATCATTTAGTATATATTAAAATACAAAATTCTACTTGAGTTTAATCTACTCTTTTTACTATGATATTGTCTCTCACAATTATTTTTTTATCAGTATTTCCTTTCTTCCTTCAATATTCATTAAAACAATGCGTTTGTATCAATGTAATATCTAAATAAACATGAACTTAATTCGAAAGAAATTATAATATCTATAAAATTGATGAAAAGTGCTAAGCTTTCCCAACGTTACCTTTTATGCAGAAATGAAACGTTTCCGGTAAATTTTTTACCTATACAATCTCTGTGGCAAAGAGATATTAAAGCAGTGCTTTATTGGAAGCAGAAGTTCCCAAGTCCAGTCAAGGACACTGTGATTCACTGGAGATGGTCGCGCTATTGTTTCAGGCATTGACATTGAAGGGGGGGGGGAAAGGAATTTGAGAGATTAATACTTCCTCTCTTTTGTCGGACTTGAGTGTGGTTATTCTTCTAGGAAAAGTTTTTCGGATAAGCAATGTTCAAAAGTCTTTGTGTTAAATATGGCCTGATTTGTCCTGCTACCTTATGAATGGTACTTATAAATATTTCAAAAATATTTCCAGTGACATATTACAATAATATCTAAAAAATAATTGCAGCACATATGAGCAATAATAGAAATATAATTTTAAACTTGCAGCCGTTATGGTACAGAACTTGCATTACGAAGAAATTAATACTAAAATACTTTTTGATGATTTAATTTTAACAAAAGTTAAATATTTTCACGAGATAATTGAAACAAGACCTATAATCATTATGAGTCGGATTCAACCTTATTTCACGATAAATATTTTTCTTTAGATGGACAAAATTGGTGTAAAATATTAAGATCATAACAATTAATATGAAAAATATTTTTCAAATCTATGTTATTTCACCGTTCAATTTTCACTAATGAATCATTAGATTGAAATTTATCTTCTTATTTTATGCAATGGTTCTGGACAGACGAACGTCGTCACCAATTCTCACCATTATTATGTTTAATCTTGATGCTACGGTGGCCTGACTGTAAGAGGCTCTGTTTTATCAATCAGATTTTAGTGATTCTTATATCATAACAGTCAAGGATTCGTCGTATTTGCTAAGTCATCCGAGGTACATAAAAATGATCAGGATCACTCGATTCTTCAAGGGAAAAACTTTGGGGAGTGGCAGATAAAATTGGGTGTCACTCTTGCTTGACGCTTGCTTACTACGAGGATTCCTCCAGCAAGTTTACAACGGTACATCCAATGGGTGCTCCTCTATAAAAAAGCAATCCTTTCCGTTAGAGTCAAAGCGCTTACAAAATGACAGTTGTTCGAGAATTTCATATAAATGTTTAATAAATATATTTAGTTTTTGACGATCACATATGTCACTTGCAACCTTTATGTGCAGAAGCATCCTGCTTAAATAGATAATTTCCATTATGGTTTACGCATAAAATGTTAGATTTTCTTAGAAAGACAGATTTTCTCTATTTTAAGCAGCAATACTTTATGTCAAGTTTGCACAATATTTAAGTTAAATAATTTGTGGGGATACTTAGTAAAGGACAAAATAGCAAAACAACAAAATAAGAAACCATTTCCTCTAAATCTGAAAATTGAAATAAAAATAAAGGTATAAGTATAGAAGCATATAAAGTATACTTCTAAATTAATATGTTTTGTATTGATTAACGTAAAAAGAAATTATTACAACTGATTCATACTTGTGGCAATGATATTTGTCACCTTCATAAATGAATCTCTTTAATATCTCTGAAGATTTAGTAAGACGTCTTTTCTTCAATTTTGCATAGGAAAATAATCGAACTGTGGACAAAGCATTCACTGAGAATAATCAAACTGGAAAATACCATTTAATTTGAATCCCGTATCACAACAAGTATCCATGCCTAAAGTGGTAATTAAAACCACCAACATTCAAGCTGAAGACGCTAACCATTTAGCTGTCAGCTCCGTTGCACATAAAAAATAATGTATAGTAATCCATTTGCATGAAATCATTGCTCTTTTCGATATCGAATTAATTTATTATTATTTTCCCTGTTATGCGAATATGGAAAACCCAAAGTAAATTTTATGACAGTGATTATTTGGTAAAAAAATGTTTCTTTTTCCTTAGAAATTATTTTGCTGATATGTTATTTTCTAGTATCAATATACGTAAACCACTTGCTTCTTTGCACACTATTGAAGAGATAAAGAAGTGAAACTATATACATCTACATTCCACGAATAATTGGAATTCAAATTAATCATTTTTAATCCACATTAAAAAGAATCTCCTCAAGCATTTTGTTGGAATAAAATCAACTTTAAGAAAGGATTATTTTTGCTCGGTCAGGGCTGTGTCAGAAATTGCTGCTATTTGAAAAACTGTTCTCCTGTGACAGGGTATTTATTTTCTATATTCACCAACAGATGTCCGCGCCGAAACATATCACGGTCAACTATAAGAAATCCTTCAAAAGTCATACAAATCGCTTCAGAAGTAGAATAATTCTCCCTCAGAAACCCCTTTAGGTGACATTTTTCTGTCACTCAAAAAGCAAAGCAAACATTAAAAGACCAAGTATAGTATACCAGGTTTATCAGAAATGCATCATAAGTTTTTTTTAAAAAAAGGCATATTATAAAAACCTATTTTGATTCCTGGTTGGATTACAGTATTTACAGAGCAGAATTCTTTAAAATTCTGCTCTGTAATGAGCCCAATTGATGAATTTCTGTAATCAGCCAAATGATCCAATTGATGAAATAATTTGGTAAAAGAAGTTTGCCCATTTATTAAAGATACCATTATATTCCGATTACAATGAAGACTAAATTGCAAAATCATTGTAAAAATTAGTTTTAGTTATATAGCAGATAACGCTATTTCATTTTTAGGAATGGCTTATAGTTAGAATTAGAGTACTTTACAAAAGAATTTAATATATATATATATATATATATATATATATATATATATATATATATATATATATATATATATATATATATATATATATATATATAAGTATTTATTATGTAGGTAAGCAATTTACATTAAAATATTAAACTTGAGCAATTTCTAAATTTCTAAGAAGTAAACAATAAATAACATTTATGAACACGATAAAATCAGTACAAGACAATAATTTTTGTTTCTTATGTAAATGGCATGAAATTTAATAATATAGAAAAATATTAACAAATAGATATGCTCATTATGATTAAATAACGAGATGAAATAAAAAAAAATCCCCCATTTAAATTATATATATATATATATACACGAGGGGTCACTCTGAAAGATTTGAAATACAACTAGGTTCTTAAAGTTATAATTCAAAAATTTTCGGTGTGTTCAAAATAGTTTCCTCCAGCATCAATGCACTTTTGTAGACGAATTTTCCGCATATTAAATGCCTTAAGCCATTCATTTCTTGGAATAGATGAAAAAAATGCATTTATAGCCACATCAATCTCTTCTGAATGATAACGACGTCCACGTAAGATAGATTAAAGATATTTTAGATTAAAGAATAACCAAAAGTCGCACATAGATAGATCAGGTGAATATAGCGGATGTTTGATCACTTTAATTTATTTTTGTTTAAGAAACTCAACTGTTAATCCGGCTGTATTTGTTAATCTGGCTGTATGTACACCTATTATCATCTATTAATTTTTTTCGTATGGCAGACACATTAACCAGGATTACTGACGACGGTGGCCTTCCCATGTATTCTGCATCCTGAAGAAAATTGCGGCCTCTTCTAAATTCTCTAAACCATCTGAATGCAGTAGCACGAGCTGGTGATTCATTACCAAATGATATTTGCAACCGTTGAACGCAATTTTCTTGATTTAATCATGCTTTGAAATCGTAGAAAATCATAGCGCGAAAATGTTCTCGCGTCAACTCCATTTTCTTTTCTGTTTAAAATTTATTCTACGCTGAACAAGTTGAAGTAAGTCAGTAACAAATCGTCTTCTGAGTTAAAATACTTTGTATTTTAAAAATAAACCGTTAATTTTATTTTGCAAATTCTCGTCTGCGCGTATCTCAAAAATTTCAGAGTAACCCTCGTATATATGATATTATTTAAATATGAGATTATTTTTGAGATTTATATGATATTATTTAGATATATGTTATTATTTAAATATCATAAATGATAAAAGCAATAAAATAAAATGCATTTAAATATACATAATACAAACTGAGTAAAAGTTTCATTAGCAAAATCAGTTTTAAGTAGAGAATATACTATTTGTATAATTTACTGAAATTTTCCTACATATCAAAATGCAAGAGAAAACATCAGTATAAAATATAGACTTCATCAAATAAGATTTATAATCATGATTGGTAATAAAATGAGTTAATTCATATATCGATATTGATGTGAATACAGTTTCCTGTAATCAGTTTTCAGGTATAATAAAGAGCTCTGAATTTATTGTCATTTAAATGTTTGCAAGACCTTCCGATAAAAGATCATACAAACCCTAGTATAGTGATGTACTAATGAGAGATTGATTTGAAGACATTAACGTAATTTAAAATCGTTGTATAAATATGTTTAACAACATACATTTGAGTGCATGATAAATTAAAGCTTATAAATTAAAGCGTTACGATAAATTAAAGCGTTATGAAAACGCTTTTGACATTACCAAAATCTACATTGTTTTCATTCAGGTATACAGCTTAGAAAATTTCTTTGAATATGAATTGAATTGATATTTGTGAGATACAAAACATTTTGAAAAATATTGTAAGATACAAAACTTATTTACTGTATTTTACTCGCATAGTTGGTAAAGTAAAATTTAAAAACAATTGCAGGATTTGTTTTTATCAATCAAAGCTCGTTGACTTCCTGAAGGAATTTCAACAACCTTCAACAACTAAGGAAGAAAACATGAAAACTTCTAGCCTCCTACATCCCTAGATGTGCATCAAACACAACAGAAAGAAATAAGAAAGCAGAAGTACAAGGTTTTCATCTCTTTTTTTTTTTTTTTTTTACAACTACAATGATATTCAAGATCTTCCACTCCAAAGAACGTTGAGACGCTACAACTTTACGTTTGATATAAAATAACAAATAAATAAAAGGCCATTGCAAGACACTGAAACATCCACAATGTATTAGTTTCTGATAAGTCTGTAATAGATAGTAGGACATACAGAATTGTTAAAGGAGGAAACCTTGGAAATCCTTTTTCTCCATATTTTCCAACTATTGTTGTTAACAGAAACCACATATTTTCAGAATAAAAGAAGGAATATAAAATGTAATGTATTGTTATTATGAAATTTTTGAAACTTAATTACTTCTTTACGACTACAAAGGGATGCAAAAACATTCTTTTGTGCACCAAAAGCAAAATTTAAACTTAAATAAGGTAAAATACGACATGTTTAGCAATCCAGCATACAGAGAGCCTAGTACAAAGGGCAAGATGAACTGAAGTGAAGTTGAAACCTCTGCTTTTACTGATTAGAAATCAAACCAAACGAATATGTTTAATAATTTGAATAAAAGATTGAATATAAATACTTTTGAAATAAATTTAAAGGAAATTGTTTGAATCATGGCAATTATAAACAAATTTTTCAACCCAAAGTTTTGAGAAAAATATCAGGAAAACTATGCTGCGTCTTCTGCAAAATGTTAATCGTATTGGTTACGCATTGTATTAAAAAATCAAATTCGAGTAGAAAGAAAAAAGGATTAGAATGGTATTTAGATATGATACGGGAAGTAGGAAAATCATTGGAGCAATTAAAAATTATAATAATATACAATAATAATTAAAAATTATATTAAAGAACCTAGAATTATTAATATATGGAAGCATAAAAATATTAAATAATTATTTACTGTAAAGCTCAATAAATTATTTCTTTAAATAATATATATAAATTAATTTGAAACATCTCATTATGACACTTTGACTCCTTTGTATTGCCTAAGCGCAATTTGGAATGCTTCCGCTTAAACTCGGTTATTCACTCCCGGAATTATCTTCAATGTGTTATGAAATGCAGAATCTAAACTTGAATCCACACCCAAGTGAAGAATCGTCCTCTGCTACTGAAATCTAGAGTTTAATTCTCTTCTATAAAAGGGAAGAAATCCCACCAGAGGGAGCTGAAAATTTGCTCCATTAATCTTCAATGGAGCAAATTTTTGGAGGACTGATTTAATCCACTCGATAAAGAATATATCTTTGTAGAAATATTCAGGTTCAATTGTAATAGTGAATTCACAATGATTCTAATTTATTGCCGCAGAAAAAAATTATTTTATTTTTCTACAAATTTTTATAATTACTTTTTAAATTATTCCATAGAGAATTTATTATTTTCTATTTCTTCTCGAGAAGATACGAATTCCTTGTTATCGGATTTATTCTCCAATTCACGTCGTTATTTCTCACTTTCAAAAAAAATCTCATTACAATAATAATGAGACGAATTGGAAATTTGAGGCGGAGTTGTTTATCCAATTAAAACACCTTTTCAAAATAAATTACCAATTAAAATGTATTGGATTTCATAAGATTCAGTGTTTTTTGAGAAAAAGATTTTTTTAATCTAATGATATAAAATATTTTTAAGAATTGAAAAGAAAAGGATGTTTTTGTTTTAACTATGAAATTCCATTCAGTTATTTTAAAATTTTATGAATTGCAAGAATACATCATTTCGCTACTGTAAAACATTTGTTCGTTGCACCATTCACTTTTATTAACTTTAGATAAGGAAATAGCTCACATTTTCAATTGAGTAATAAATCATATGTACACAACGACTAATAAGGTTCCTGCTAATATAGTTATCTCAATCAATCTCTATAATATATTCCATTTTGATCTTTTGTCGATAAATTACTCCTTTATTCAAAGAACAGCAAAACATTGAAATTAAATATCTAAGCATATAATTAAATAAAAAACAAAAAAGAATCCAAATCTATTTAACTATTTAAGTTGCCTTTCTACTTGGATTTATGCAGTGAGAAGAAAAAAATTGAAAAGTGGACACTACATTTATTTTAGCTAAGAACTTGGGAAATTTCTCAGAATAATATTGGAGCAGTCATGTAACTTTCAAAATTTCATTTGCTCGTAACGCAGAGTGAAAGCTGAGTTAAGCTGTTCAGTGTTTCCCCATTTTCCAATAATATTTGTGCATGTGTACATGTTATTTTAATGTATGCAACGTACGTAGCGAGGAAAACTCATTTGAACTGTATATAAACTAACTATTGCCAATAATATAGGCTCATATGTATAGTTTAAAATGTACTGATTCTAAAGCACAAATTGTTCACTGATTATTTGAGATCATTAGTATCTTCCCATAATGTTGGTAAAAGATTACAATTTTCACAGTACTACTTATTATGCACGAATGCACATAGCGATCAAAACTTTGTTGAATTGCACAAAACTTTCCCATTTTAATAATATGTGCTCAAATGTATAGTCTTAAAACTAAAAATTATAAACACATACACTCAACGATTATGTGTGCTCTACAATATTTTTTTTTCATTTCCCATAATCTTGTCAAATGTGCACAAATTTCAGTAATTCAAATGAGACACTGTCAAAACTATTTCAAATGAATTTCAGCATATATGTTTTTATATTTTAAAAATTAAACAATATCCGGATTTAACAAGGATTAAATAATATAAGCATTTCATATCAGGATAATTTGAAAAGCACCATATACCTAAATCTTTTCAATACTAATCTTTTACTTCTAACATGTGCACTTTTACTAAAGTTCATGCTTTGAATGTTCTGACATTTTGATCTGAATAGAGCAGAATATTCTATTCTCTACAGAATACATTATATTGGGTTCAACCATAGTATCTGTTGAACAGTGGGAGAAGGAAATTACACTGTTGTTGTAATCATTCTTGAAATGATATAGCAATGAATGCAAAATTAATACATGTTCACGGATCGAAATGAAACTTGATAACGGATTTTGGGTACCTACGAATGGAAAAATTCTTGTTTTCTCCAAAGGGCACCATTATTCAAACAAATACCTTTTTCCAGTTTTAATCTTAGTGGTCAGAAATCTATAGAAATGTTCATGAAATGGTTAATTTAAAAAAATGACTGGAAATATCCTAAGGCGTGCTAGTAATAATATTTTTCAAAATTTGGATACACACGTTCAGTACTTGAGTAAACAGTGTTAATAAATAGCAAACGGTCATCAGGTCCCGAAAAAATATTGTTATTCTCAAAATAATTTAAAAAGAACCGTCAACATGATATTTTACTCAATAATTTGTAGTAAAATATAGTCATTAGGTGTTTATAACCCTCATTTATACACTTGTTATGAGTGTTATTAAGAAAATCATTAGGTCTCATTTTGATTTCCATATTCATAACTATGAAATAATAACAATAAATTGCTACTTTAATATCTGCTTCTTAAACTATCTTAAGGAATGACATTCATAAAAAAGGGTATAGTATCCCTTTATCCCACAAGAAAAGAAAACCTGGATAAATTTCGAGTATCACAAGATAGATGTGTGTCTGTCAAAGGCAATGCCGAATCATTCATCTCCCGTTGTTAAATTTGAGCCGGGATCAAATGAGGGACTTTTCACTCTCCAAAAAAAGTTCGACCACTGGGACAATATGAGTCTATGTCTTAAGAACCTCGCATAAAAGACGATCTAATTGCTTAAGACATTTAAAATGTCTTAACAACCACTGCCTAAATAGATTTTCTTTCCATAAGCAGTGGGAGGTCATCAAGACTATGCAAGTGAGGAAATTTGAAACTTCATAAGCACCCCTTCAGATGTGTGTACCTAGTGTAGAGGCATGACAGATCATACGTCGTGAAATAATGGATGGAGTTGAACCTGAATCTAACCACTAGGACATGGTGCATTACAGCAACCCCAAGCATATAAAAGACTACAAAAAATTTTTATGTTCTCCTAAAAATTCACTTAAGAGAAATTCTCTGGCAAGAATCTATTAAAAGTTTGTAAACCACACATGAGAAATGTTAGACACATAAATACATTTCGCACATTTGTTGCGAAATGATCATTGACAATGCTTTCTACGAATGTAGAATAAAAAATTAACGGTTTCAACAGAATATGTTACGTTCAACAGGATATGTTAGCAATTTACACAAAATAAACAAATTAATACAAAATAATTTAATATAAACATTATGAACCCTTTCTAACTTGTAATATTCTCTTAGTCAAAAAGATAGCTGCATCATTGTAACTACTATGCTAGAGTCATTATGAGATATGATTTTCTTAATATATTTATCGAGACCTGATTTATAACAGTAGATGCACATTAAAGGTTAGGTATCATGAAGTCTACTATGATCAACCCAAAACTACAAAACAACTGGAAGTAAGAAAAAGTTCTACAGTCGATTCCAAATGCCATATCTTGAAAACCGCTATATTTTAAACAGATTATCACGTATCTCGAATGCACTCTCAAGATGTCATTTTATTATCTTTTTATTTGATCTTTTAATTTCATTTTTTCTCATATGCAAAAACTGAATATTACAGTTGTTGTTCCGTTGAAAAGATTTTTTAAATTTTTTTGTATCTCACTGGTCTTGCATAAAAAATATAGCCTTTATACATTATTTTGAATCAAAGTTCAAAAGTATTAAAAAAGTTGATTTGATTTCAAAACAAATTTAATTGTGATATTCAATATTGTTTTTCTGCTAGCTTTACAGAATTTAATAGAATTAAGTTTTTTGAAATAGCATATACAATTTGTACATAAGCACATCAGTATATATCAACTCATGTAAAATTTCGGCATTATACTCGTAAAGACGTAATTGCCTCATGAAATCACAAATAATAAAATTTAAGTTAAGAAGAGAGCAAATTTTCATTTTGTATCCCTCACAGATAACGTGTAGGAATATTTACCTCTATATCATTTAAACAATTAAGAATTCTGAAGCAAATCTCCTTATTTTAAAAGCAATTAGAATATTCCAAATACAATTGATGCTATCAGAATAAAATGCAAGACTTTGTAAAGAGAAAACATACTTATGCTTACAGCAGATGAGACTAAGCTCCTCCTTTCAGCTGTGATATTCACACGCACGCACACACATCCAGTATATTCGTGGTTACTGTCCCCTCTGTTTGAAATCTAATTAGTAGGTTGGCTGACAAAATGTCGTCGGCTTCTCCTTGTCAAGTATTCTTCGGAAAATTAGGTTTGCTTCAAAAGTTGACAGGGAAAGATTGACTTTTCTAAAGCATGCCATTATCTGCTACACGTTTGGAAGCAGGTTCGCGAATTTTGCTTTGACATTAATGAACCAATATTTGTGATCAAAGTATGCATCATAAATGTTATTTAGAGTTTAAAAATTAAAAGGAATTGAATCATCATCTTTGTAGTTTACAATTATTTATGGTGTAAGAATTCTAAGACTCAATTTTAAAAACAAATTGATTTCGCATTTTCAAAACGGATTGAAGATTCATACGCAGATTCACCATAGTATATTTTACTCACGCGCACTTTTTGTGGCATCATAAGTAATGAAATAATAGTCTGAAAGTTCATTCACACACACTAAGAAGAAAATAATAGACTGAGATTATAAGTAATTTGAGAAAAAATACCTTGCTAAAAGCGGTTTCATCAGAGTATAAAAGCAAAAATATTTCTTAGCTTTCTCATTTAGTATTTAAAAAATTAAATTATATCCATTTTGCTAGTTATTTCGATATTAACTTTTTCTGGTAAATATCTGTCTTGAATTACGAAATGTACTCATTGCAGCTTAACAATTTAAGCTTTCCTGATGTATAAATTTTCCAATTTAAAATAGAATTCTGAAATATTTAAGATATTAAATTATTTTAAATACAGTTAAAATAAGATGCTATCCACTTATATAGCTAATAATAATTTAAATTTATATTAAAATTAATTAAAAGCATTACATTTTTTACAGAGCAATTAAATATCAATCTGTTAGAAAAGTAGTTGTATGTTTACGCAAATTAACTCTGCTGTGATAATTTTTTGGATATCATGCCTTTTCTTACTTTATTACATAAATATAAATAATGATTTAAGACTATATTGTTAAACATTTGTACATAAAAACTAGTATGAGATATTTTAACTCATGGATATTAGATGAATACTTAATTTCTTTTCATTCCAATTTAACATAAATTTTTATCCATAAAAACTAAGCTTATATTATAATGCTTAAATTTCTTTCATATGTAATTTAAAAGTAGTATAAATACTTTTAGAACTTAAATATTTTGAAACAACTTTAACATTTGTGATTGTCAATGTGAAAAATATATATTGCAATTTGTATAAAACAGAGATAGCACAAATCTATGGGTTAGTTTTATAATTAGATTTAATATTTAGACACAGATACAACACATTAAAATACTGAGATCCAAACATTGAAATTATATTAAAAAAATAATGCAAACAAGCAAAAACAAATAAACATTGCGTATAAAGCAAACTTCCATTCTATTTAGAATCCCGTTTCACTTTACTTATTTCTAATGTTGGCCAATAGGAGCGCCGTTTTCATATTCATCACAATATTTATTATAAAAAGCGAAAATAATATTCAGATTAAAATAATTAGATTACATGTATTTTTTTTTGATCATTTTGTGGTAAAGATTCCAACTTTAAGAATTTACGAATAATTTAAAGGCTCTAGTAATGTTGATTCAATGATTCATTGAATCAATTCTGTTTGTTAATATGGACATATCCGTGCGAAGATTAGGTATAAAATGTTAAAATTCTTTTCATTTAAAACGAAACTATTGACTAAATCTTTGCACATGTTAATGAGAGGTTTGCTTTTTAAATAAAATTACATCACTCTAAATAATGTTAGGCTAAACAATCATAGAGTTATAATGTAACAAGAACGGTTTGATTTAAAATTAGCTCAATTTAATTTAGCATATTGAATAATAAAAAATTGCAAATATAAATTCTTATTATTATAAAGTAGCAAACATTGATTTTCTACAAACACATATCAAAATTATATACATTACAATTCTGAAATTAAATGTATAATTGATTACTTTATTTTCACATAAATCAAAGAATAATCATTGTAATAATTTTATAACAAATTCAAAAGTTGTTATAAATAAATAAATCCCTTAGAATTTACTTTATTTTAAATGTGTTGCATATTTGTGTTCACTTTTGAATTTAAACTATTCTCTAAGTAAGAAGGCTGTAAGCATTATATGCTTTTTGTAATTAGTAGTACTTATTGCTGTATACTTCAGAAAATCTGCCTTTTCTCAAACATAAAGAAATTTATTTGGTATTTTACTGCTATCAACTTTTGCCTAGTATGAAACCTTGGAAATTCAATGGCATTTTCGGCAAAGATGAATCTATACAGGTGAATGCAGAAAGTACAATCACATCTAAGCAGCTTTATTTAGTAGTTTTCATTCATCGATGAATTGATTTTTTAGACGGAAAAATTGGAATCTTAAAAATTCTGATACTTTGGTGTTTGAGATATCAAGAAAGATAAAGGAAAGTCATTAAAAGTGGAATAGAATGACATTGTAAAGAGGAATAGAGCGAGATATTGTATATTTTTTGCAGATTCCATTTCTTCCAGCAACACTATGGCTTTCAAGAAACTCCGTGGTAAGAAATTGTTGAATTCGAGTCAAGAAACTCCGTGATAAGAGATAGCTGAATTGTTGAGCCATGCAACGATACTATTCATCAATTCGGTATCATCCTTAGTAAATATCAACGTAAATATCACTTTAGTTGACATTGTACTATACAACTAGAGCTAAATCTTATGTACATAATAAAAATAGGAAAAACATTAATGTGCATATCTATTACTAAGAAAATACTAAAAATTCCTCTCTTATTCTCAGGCTATAAATATTCTTATATAAGTAATAAAATTAAAGAAATGTGAGTTTACAATTTCTAATGGAAAATAAAAAAATTTTATTATTTGATGGGAAAAATTCATTCATGTTTAACTGTTACCAGGTGCATGCAAATGAAATGACACGATTGCTTAAAAAACACAATAAGTTTGCAAAAACTGTTAATATTCGCAATAAAATGCATCGTTAGCTACACATTTTTTCCATCTTTCAGGCAATTTGTGAATACCACGCGAAAAAAATGATCGGTAATTTGAGGCCAGCTAGTCATCAAGCCAAAATTTGGCGGATTCTTAAGAAGTGAAGAGAGGGCAGCAAATGCATGTCCCAATGATGCAAATAGATGGGAATCGGAAGCAACCAAATCTGTTGAATAAGCCGCATGCGGTAAGGGCCGAGCACCTTAACGATGTCCATGTTTGGTTTAGCATCATGGCTAGGTGCGTTGTCATCAAAGGAAAATCCCCTTGTGCTCGCGTTTCTTGTATTGCTCACGTTTTCCGAGTATAGAATAGTTCAAATCAAGTAATTATTGCTTATAGCGATCAATATTAACGGTTTCACCGGATTTTAAAAGCTCATAATAGATTGCCCCCTCCTGATCCCAGAAAATACACAGCATTTTCTTGTGGTCGAAGAGATTCGGCCTTACGATCGATTTGGACAACTGTCCGGTGTCAAGATATGATCAATCATACTTGGGAGTTTTAACATAATTCCATTTTTCATCGCCAGTAATAATACGATGGAGATATGACTTGTGCTTGTAGCGGGCAAGCAATATTTTGCACACGAGTTTTCAGTTTTCCTGCTGTGGTCCGTTAGCTTGTGTGGTTCCCATCTACTGACCTTTATTATCCCATTGCTTTGAGACGACGGAAGCAGTGCTTTTATCAATATTCATTTATTCTGCAAGATTTTTTTGCCTTTGGCCATTATCTTCACCGAATAATGCTTGCAATTCAGCATCTTCAAATATTTTTGCTGGTCTGCCACGTTCCTCGTTTCTCACATCAAAATCACCATTTTGAAACTTTTCAAACCACTTGTAGCACCGCGCACAGCTCATAGTATTGCCACCGTATGCTTATACAAGCATTTGATTCGGTAGCATTTTTCTTCAGGTGGCAGCAAAAAATTTTAACTTTAATAACAATAAGATATACTGATTAACGTTTCATAGTAAAAAGCAATCACTCTGTAATTTTTGATCTTAAATTATAACAAAATTATACTATTAAGTAAATTACTGATATGCTTCAGTGATACCGAAAAAGACAAAATCAAATGTTTTCCTTGATAAAACAATTTTTGATTATATTTTTACAACGATAACTAAAATCGTTAACCGCTGTCTGACTTCATTTACATGAAGTACTATATGAATAAGATTTCCTGCTGCCAGTGAAAACTGCAAGAATGAGCAGATTCAATTGTCACCTCTTCATTGATCTATAGCAGTAATGATCCATATAATTTTAAATTGTTGTAATATTTAATTGTAAGTATATATTTTATAATTAACTTCCGACTTGATGAATCAGCTCCGCTGATTCTTAGCGATTATATTCGAAACTTAGAACAACTTTTTTATCATATATAAATTCCATCATAGATTAAATGTCTTATTTCTTAAATTTAAATATACAAAAATATATTATAATTTTGAAAACTTTAAAATATTGTTTAGTTTTTCATAATGAAATTTTATTTTAATCATTCATAAAAACTAATGAAAGAGAAAGATATATTTATAATCAGAGAAATTTAATTTATTCCATTGTTGATAACAGAACAAAATCAAATACTTTTCTAGATATAGTTACTACTAAGGTCTACTAAGGTTCACTGTGATAAATAAATTTGAAAATGTAATTTTGGTCAGAGATCAACTTTAACATTATATACTTTGTAAATAAAAATTCTTGCAAACAATATAAGGCAATTGCACTTGTAAGTAAATTTGAATTTGTTCTAGGGCCATAATATACACATTTTAATTTACTATTGTATTTACTTATAAGTTTATATTTCAAATTTCAATTTCAATTTGATGCATTAATTCTGAGGTATTAATAGAGATTACGATTCCGATTTCTGCATTTACAATAATTAACATTTTTTTTTATCGGATCTAAATTCAATCTTAGAATTAAGAGTGTGGAATTTTTTGTACATTAGATTAAGAATGCTGTTCTTAAGAATGAAGTTCTGAATTTAGAAAATTAAGAAATATTTAGATATTTAGAAAGGTATATTGTGTTTTTTGAATTTTTATTTCACTAAAACAAAAGCAAAAATACTTTAGTTTAAAATTACAAATTTAAAGTAATTTAAATAAGAAAATTATAAAGAATTTGATAGTATATTTTAAAATGGTCGAAAAGAATATGTTTTTACTACATGTTTCAAAATTAGTATTCATCTATGATAACTGAACACGGCTATGTAAATATTATTTTAAATTAAATATAGGAATAAGAGGCATCTTAAATATTATTTTGAAATATTTGCTCGCGCCGTTTTGAGCTATAAAATGGTGAATTATTTTAATTTTAATCAATCAATTAATATCTAAGTAGAAAGTTCCAATGCCCAATTCACAAGTAAGTTTTTGATAAAGAATTTTATTTATTGTTAAATTATTTAGCAATAATATATCATTAAAATTATTTTGATTTGATACAATATGCAGGATTAAAAATAATCGCTAACTAGCTCTTTATGCTTCAAAATATATCATAAAATGAGTGAAATATCTTATTGAAACTAAGAATTTTTGGTATTAAATACTTAGTTAAAAATTATCTTGATACAAACTTAAAAATTTAGTGAAAGTTTCTTGAAATTAAAATAAAAAATTAGTATGAACATAAAAATAATGGAACATAAATAATACTCAGAAATATGGGAACTTTAAACTTTTTTTTTCATTTTAAGAAATATTCAGGACTTGAGAGACAAGACAGCTAATGTCAGGACTGTTAATGTTAAACTTGAGTTGGAGTAACCTATAGCGGTTATTGAAAAAATAAGTAATGAAAGAGATAAACACACTTTTCAACAATTTAATTTTTTAAGCTATTAAGATAGCGATTCACACAGTGCATGTTAATGTTTTAAATTTTTATGAAATTTTAAATATATTTTTCTTTAATGTAAATTTGTAAATTTATATCTCGCGCTTAATAAGCATGAGTAGCGAAATTACTTTGAACGTTAATTTTTTTCACATAATGGTCATGTATAAGGTAATGTATAAATTATATATTGCTGTGATTAGCTGTGTTTATTAAGCATTTTTATTAAATATTGCTATTAACTTATTAACTTGAAAATAAATAACATTAATGAAATAGAAATAATTGATTTCATTGTTAATTAAATTGCTAAGTAATGAATTGATTGAACAATTTTACTGCATGATGAATTACTTTCATTAAGAAATGATGAAGACTATTAAGTTTCAATTAAAAATTTCTCATTTATGCATTTTTAAGTATCGTTTATTCAATAAAAAACTATTGAATTCTGAACTCCAAATTTTCTTTGAAAAATTCTTAGACTTTCTGAAAACATGATAGATGATATTTATATCTTCACCCATTAAATTAATTTTTTCGATCTTGTAAAATTTATTCAACTAAAATATGTTGGCTACAAAAAACTATACTTGTAACAGAGAAATATATTGCTTCAATATTTACGACTCGTTAAATTGAAAATAATTTATGCATAAAATTCTATGTGTCGATGAAAATTCCTTAAAAATATTTATGTTTTTAAAATTACTTTCATTAAATTTTTATTGTGGATAAATTTTAATGATCATAGCTATTTTATTACTATGGATTTAATACAATGTAATTTCTTAATTATAATATGTTAATATGCATCATAGGTCACGAAAATTTTGCGTGCACAAATAGCATTTCCTTCTTTGCAAAAAAGATTCTAGTAGTTCTCTAAATCAGAATATTATATTGGTTGAATGAAAAATGCTTGAAGAGATTTAAATGCACTTTGCTTTGGAAGTAATCAATGCCTTGAATTATTTTATACAATATAATTTTAAACGACAATATAGCAATAATACAAAAGTTAAAAAAGACTAACTTCAAATTATATAATATTAAAAATTTTATCATCTGTTTTCATATAAAAAGAGATTAAAATAGTGTGTTTTATTTATATTATCCACATATAGTCCAGTCATGTTGTTTATTGAAAAATATGCATATCTGAATTTATAATAGTGATATTTAAACTGTATGATATTTATATTTGTTTCCAGAGCAGCAGTTAAAAATCTCCATTTTTTCAAAAAACTAATGTTTCTTCTTATTTTAAAATAACAGACATAAGTCTTGCTAAATTAAACTTATGCTTGATAGCTAACATAATTTTTTCATCTAAATTAACAAAAACAATTTTAATAATTTATTATTTTTTAGTTTTTAATAAATCTTTAAAAAGATAATTTAATTTTAAATACGATGCCGTCTTCTAAATTAATAGTAAAACCTTTAATAAATTAAATATATGAGAATCATTTGATTTTGAATAAGATTTCTGTAAATTCAAAAGTAAAACTGTACACATGAAATATAATAGTATTATATTTATTTGTTTTTCAATTTGAAGAAAAATCTTAAATTATTTATGAATGCAATTCTATGAATGTTTCTCTATAACTTTTAGATACAAATTTTTATGAAATAAAGTTTACCTTTAATGAGAAATTTAACTTTCGTGTAACTAGCTTACAAACATTCTATGAAAAAATACAAATGTTACATCTATGTGACAAAGTTAATGTATTCTGAAATATTGAATTCAAGTAAAAAATTTAAAATACAAAACTATGATCTCTGCTATTGTTTTAAGTAATGAAATCAACGAGAACTGCCGGAAGAACAACAGCATCTTCAATAAAAACTGATTAAAAACGCATTTGCAATACTGTTTTTCATTTCATGTCGATCGATCGTAGTTTATTCATATGGAAATACAAAAACACATAACTCTGGGTACAAATCATATTCTTCCATAATTTTGAGATTGCGATTAAATAAATTCCCATTCCATATTAATTATTTTTCAACCATTATATTTTTTATAAACCTCTAGATAAAATGACAAATCAGCAAATAGCTGAATTTCTACGCGAATTACTGCCATTATATGCATTTCAAATTCGAAGCCAAATAGTTACTGAAATTGGAAATTTTGATTTATCATTGTTTCATTTCATTACTTTGGACATTGGACTAATTTCAATTTTTCAAAAGATTTCTCATAATAAATTAAAATGTGCTCGTAAATAAATTTGTTAACGAGGTAATTATTTTTAATGTTAAATTTTATAAATGTTACTTTGCTATCAGTTGAGACAATTCCTTAAATTGAATATTTTCCTAATATCATGCATTTCAATCACGCGTTTTGCTTTAAGTTATTAATTTCTGAAATATGATTTTATTTTACATGTAGTATTTTAAATTTTAAAAATATTTATGTCTAAGATAACTGAACATTTTTTTAAAATGTGGGTAATTTTTTTATCTTTCATAATTAACTGAATTGCCGTAGAAATATTGACCACTTATAAAACGTGAGAAACATTTCCATAATATTCATTGATTTAAGAAATGATGCATAATATTCTTATTAGATTAATTCTAGAAACAAACTTTAAGTTTTTGGAAGATTATATATATATATATATATAGTTAATGGATATAAATAAATTATTATTTTAATAGGTTGCATCATTTTCCATGTTAATATTGTACTTTAAGATTTTAAGATTTAAAAATAAAGATTTATCCCAATCTATTATCTTTAAATGGTTTAAAGAATTTCTTTGCCCTCCTTAGGATGGAAGACAAACAGAATAGACGTTGTCATATGTATTATCAGGGGGCCGTGAGAGCCTAGTGGTTAGGGTTTTCCATCCGGTAAGAGAGGCTCGATTTCCAATGCTGCCAAAGATTCACAGAGTACATGCAATATACGTGCTCATTAAATCTGTGGAATCGAAAGTCCTGTGGTCAGTCATTGAGCAGTTACCATGGGTTTACACCCATGGCCTATAGAAAATTTCCTCCGCCTTCCAAATCAATATCACAATTTAGGGAGTGGATCCTCTATTGGTGCCATCTATCGGAGTAGTCTACAGCAAAGTCATACTTTCACCTGCTTGGTGATCTGGTTTAACGAAAGATGCATCCCAGTCACTTAAATTCACATAGGAATCAGCAAAGCTAGTTTGGCCTGTACATGTGTCATAAGTAACAACAACATATCAGGTTACACATCTGTTGTGTAAAGAATTTAAATTAGACGATAAGCTCTGTTCCAAACAAGCAATACAAACGTAACTTAAAATTACCTCTCTTACTATGCCCAAAATCATTCATGAGAATTTGCTGGTGTGGAAATAAAAATATGCTGTTAAGTAATGAATTACTGGGTATCAAAAAGAGAATCATGTCCAAATCATAAAAAAATATTAATATAAGATATTAGCCTATGTATAAATGCTTAAATGCTAAAATAGAACAAGGTTCCGAAATATGGGCTTTGATAACAAAATCATGCATAAAAAAAGTGGTTATAAAAATAAAATTAAATTACGTTTTGAATACTTTTTGGAAAACTATATCTTTCCACTTTTGCTCCAGTTTGAATAAAATTATATAATAATTTTTTTCTTTTGTAAAGAAAATGTATCGAAAGATTTGAAACTTTTCTTTCGTAGAAATATTACAAACTCAATATTATTTATTAAAAACTCAATATTATTTATTAAAAACTCAATATTATTTATTAAAAACTCAATATTATTTATTAAAAACTCAATATTATTTATTAAAAACTCAATATTATTTATTAAAAACTCAATATTTATTAAAAACTCAATTATTTATTACAAACTCAATATTATTTATCTTTTTTGTTAGTAATTTAGATACTTTCATGTTCTTTTCAGAAACTGATTATAATACCTTTGAAGAAAAAATGTTGCTGGGAAAACTTTTTTTACTGGGAGAATCTTGGATCAGGAAATTAGAGGACATATATATTCTCAAATATGAAGAAACGTCATTTGATAAATCGGACACTGCTTATGAAAAAGAGACAAATAATTTGAATGAATTATCTCCTTTGAAAATGAAGTGTCATTATCTTTTACATTTGACATTTATATTTATATTTGGATTTTACGGTATATTTCTTTGTATCACAGAAGCTAAATGGCAGACAATAGCTTTTTGTAAGTAAAAATTTTACATAATATTAATATTTTGATCATGTGTTGCATAATTTTTGCGAAAGAGTTTAATGACTCAAAATTTATATAATTAATTTAGCTTAAAATTAATAAGTGTATAGTTATTTTGTCTTTAGGATATTAAATGTACAATTACGGAAGTTTTATGTAAGGACGACAATGGCATTAATTAAAATAAAAATGAATCAAAATATCCTTAAGCTGTGAAAATTAATTAATCTCTTAATCATTTTGGGCAATATTTTAAAAAAATATTTCGATGAATTGAAATAAATTTAATGAAAAAAGTATATAAACAATACAACGGATATCAGAAAATTAATTTTGATTAAAATTTCTTTAAAGTGTAATATTTTAATAAAATAATAGGCTGAAAGCTATAAATCAAAACTTTGGGGCTTTTCTCCTATCTATAAAAATTAAAAATCGTCATTTAAACTTCTGTTAGGATTAGAGAAATGAAACATATTTTTATTGAGGTGCTATATTAGAAGATAATAATATACATAAATAAATTCAAAGTACTTATTAATTAGAAAATAAACACAAGGAAAAATGCCGACTTTCAAAATAAGATTTTTTTATACTTTGCAAAAATCATGATTTAATTTGTGTACTTAAATCAAATCATTTCTTATTCAATGATATCAATCATTTCTGAAAATATTAATAGCTAATGCTTTTAACATGAAGAACTTAAAAGTTTTTGATTTAAGTATCTGTATAAATATGTCAAACGAATGATTTAAAAAAATAAAGGATTCTTCTCATTTTTATTTTCATTATTCCTTCTTATTCTCACCTTCTAGAAAATCTTATCTTCTTCCCTCATAAATGAAAATCATAGAGTCCCAGGTTTTTAAAGTTGGAGGACTCAAACAATAGAATAAAGCTAATACAGCTTCTAAATTAATACGTTCTTCAAAAGGAAAACAAAAAAGGATGATATTTTAATTCTTATTTAATTATTAATTTTTGGTTAAAATACAGAGGATATAATATTGACTGATTAGTAAGCTAGTATACTGTGTAAAACCATGTTAAATCATTGAAAACTTTTTGTGTTATTTCAACCAATGTTATTACTGTTTATGATTATAAAATTAATATGAAATGATTGGGAAAATTTGAAATATTATTATGTATTAGATAAATTATTTTTGAAATTTGCATAACATAAAATTTAAAATACTAATGTAAAATAAGATAATTTTTTTACTTTTTAAAAGTCTTTCACTAACCCAGAAAGTTGGTTTCTATAAATTTTTTCACTTTAAATTTATTTAACTACATTTGTTAAACTAATTGGAATTTGAAATGGATCTAAGAGAAATGAAATCAGATAAGAAATATAATTTTTTCTGACAGAAAAAGTAACCTCAGTATTTCTTCACGAATCGAACTTAATAATGAATATAAGACATTCTTTTCATTTTCAAGATATTCAATTTCTTGAATATATCAGTTTACTTCGATTTAACGGGTAATAGATCTATAATAATAATTCTTTCAATTATTAACTCAATTGAACTGACTGAATTGTTATGAATTTAAGTAATTCAGCTTTTCTGTGAGCTGAGTTGAGTGAACACATCCATTCATGGTCAGAATATTTCAAAAAGTGTGTTTACTTGAACAGAAAATGTGCGTTGCAATATTTAATTTCCTAAAATGCTTAAAAATCATAAAAGTTTAAAATAATATTTGTTACTAATCATGGAACTTTTAAGCAAATGAAGTCTTACATTGTAAACACATTCACAGCTTTCGCACTATATGGAACAATGTAAAATAATGAGAATAAAAACTTTAAAATAGAGACTCATGATTTCAAAGTATAAAAATACTTTAACATCTGATTTGGCTCATAAAAATAGATTGAATCATATATCATATGTTTCCATTTGCTGTTCTGAAGAATAAAATATAAAATCCAGACAAAGTGTATAAAAGCAAGCTGACTCAAACCACTAGGCTCGTCCCATTACCGTGCCAATGTACCGTATCGTCATATTAATGTTATGGAGTAGTAAATTTTGGCCTTGTTACATTTAGCAATATATGAATAAAGTTGAGACGGATTTTCATTATGTTCTCTCGTAAACAATATTCATGTCACACATAAACGCGCGCATACACACACATACAATTTTCATTTTTATATTACTTAAAATGCAACTGATGTCAGTTCGTAATACTATAGAATTGTTGGTAATATTTGATCAAAGGTGGCTATGATTTCGGAATATAAAAATTCCATTATTAGATTTTAATACAATATCTTTGTTTTGTTTTTTCTGTCCATGCTAAAAACGCATTACGAAATTCTTGTGTTTTAGGTACTCGCGTGGTTTTACATGTGATTGAAACTTATTCATTTAAATATATTGCATGATAAATATTCAAGAATGCGAAATGTAATCACTAAAGTAAATAAATAATTTAAAATTTTTATTCCTCAAAGGGTTACCAATTTATCAGAAAACAACTGAAATGCTCAGCTTTGTAAAAAAACAAAACAATTTATATTTATAATAAGATTTAGTTTTGTTTTATTGTCAATAATATTATCAATCAACAATTATTTATTATCAATTAATAACTACCATGAATTTCAGATTTTTTCACGAAAATTTGCTTTAAATATTATATGGCATTAAAAACTTGATAATAATAACACTTAAAATGAAAAACATAAAATATTGCTGAAATAAAAATGTTTTTTGTAAAGCTTCAGTTTGTGATTAAGATATCTATGAAATATATCTATTATTTTTATATTATATCTTATTAATTTCGGATTACTTTTAAAGAAGCGTAATTATATGATTCTTTATTTATTAATATCTAAATAATTTATTATTTTTAATAAACTATCATACGTCTTAGCAACTTTTGTGCACGAGCTCAGTTAAAAGTAAAATCAACGTCACAATTATTAAATCCGATTTACAGACTTATTGGAATTCTATTTCTCTAACATTATCATCTTCATTTTATAGGCGTTATTTGTGAGAGCCTGTCTTCCCTGGGCCTCACTGCAGGAGCCCACAGATTGTGGAGCCATCGCACTTGCAAGGCGAAGCTTCTTCTTAGAATAATCTTAGGATTTTTCTTCACCATATCCATGCAAATGAGAGAAGTAACAAGTTATTCCTCTTCATTAAAAATAATTCAAATGTCTTGGCGATGAAGATAAAGTATGAAGATATCAGTAAAAATGAGCATGTGAAAATTACAATTACATTGGTTACAATTTTGTGTGTGGTTATTGGAAACCATACTAAGTGACTACTAATAACCACACTATTTAACCTGTGAGGTTGTGGCTTTTTGATGTACGTATATATACGAGGGTTAGTCTGAAATTTTTGAGATACGCGAGATATACGAGAATTTACAAAATAAAAATAACAGTTTAATTTTAAAATACAAAGTATTTTAACACAGAAGACGATTTGCTACTGACTTACTTCAATTTGTTTAGCGTAGAATAAATTTTAAACAGAAGAGAAAATGGAGTTGACGCGAGAACATTTTCGCTCTATGATTTTCTATGATTTTAAAGCAGGATTAAATCAAGAAGAATGCTTTAAGCGGTTGCAATTAGCATTTCGTAATGAATCTCCAGCTCGTACTACTGTATCCAGATGGTTTAGAGAATTTAGAAGAGGTCGCAATTTTCTTTAGGATCAAGAACACGCAGCAGGGTCACCGTCGGCAGTAATCCC
>CM057822.1:3455000-3461535 GCA_030067965.1 Latrodectus elegans | reverse complement strand
ATAGTGGACTTTTGAAAGATGATTGTTCGAATGTTGAGCTACAAATGGCAATTATGAAAATAAACAGCTGCCTTTTTGGTTTAACCAAATACAATTCTTCGTTCACTGTGGTATCTGGAGTCGAAGTGAGAGCAAAATTGTTATTTGTTTTGAAAAATTTTTACGAGTAATTTCTTATTATGAGGTACGGAGTTTGTGTTCTTTAATTTCGGTTTGTTCTTACGTGAGAGTTTCGTTATCTTTAAATATTTGAGAAGTGTTCCTGTTTATTATTATTATTGAGTTATTTAGGAGTTATAGGGGCTTTACTATTTCTTTAATTATTTGTGAGAAACATTATCGTTAATTTGATAATCTGAAAAGAAAAACAAAAAATGTTTAAGGGTGCTTTAAAAGCTGATTTTAAGCAAATCACGATCGAAGTAAACTTAAAGGTCGTGGAAAAATCAACAATTACGTGATTAATTGAGCTTATTGAAACGAGTGATATTTATAAAACAAAACCGGATTTTGTGAAGGAATTAGGAAACACAATAATAGAGAACAGAAAAATTGAGGAGCGACGAGTGATAGAAATCGGAAAACTAAAGTTTCAAAGATCGCAAAACGAGTTAAAATTGGCTAAAATTAGAAATGAGTATAAAACAAGTGTTAATGAAATTGAAATAAAATTTGAGTCTTTAGATCAAATTATAAAGATTATAAAATCCTTAACAGTAAAGATGCCATCTCGTCCACAAGGATGGGGGTTGTTCTTTGATTCTTTAGAAAGGATATTTAATACAAAAAATGTATTAGAGAGTTTAAAAGCTGAGACTTTGCTAAATTTAATAGGTGACAAAGCGTCTAATATAATACCGTATTTGCAAAATAAAGACTTAACATATGAGGAAATAAAATCTTTAGTTTTGAGAGAGTTTGAACCTGCGGCATACTTTTGCCTAGAGAATTTTAGAAAATTTCTAAACTTTATGAAACTCGTGTTCAGTTCGCATCACGTCCAATTTCCAGTTGGAACTATTATCTAAAATTAAGAAATGTTTCTGATTTTGAAACTCTTAAAGAACTTATTATTTCGGATAAAATATACCAAACACTAGATAAAGAAACTGCTTCATTTATAAGTGTAAGGCAAGGAGATAAATGGTTTTCTCCGAGTGAATTGGGAAGGGAAATAGATTTTTCACTTCTCGTGGAAAAAATATTATCGAGGACACTAGTGTTAATCTAAGGTATAATATAAATACAAATGTATTTTTGCCTGAGGTTAAAATTGCTAAATGTAGGGTGTGCAATTCAAATGAGAAACATGGGTTATATGGTTGCTTCCAGTTCAAAAGACTTTCTGTAAAGGAAAGAGTTGAAGTCGTAAAGAGGAATAGAGCCTGTTTCAAATGTTTAAATTATAATTGTTTCTGTTCAAACATGCCAATCAAGGAATTATTTCTGTGGTTTACCACATAATACTTTAATTCACTATTCTAAAGATGAGAATCAAAATAATCAAGGCAAAATTAAAGGCGAAAAAAAATTAAAAAAAAGACTCGTGACTCAACATCGCATGACGTAATAAACAATTTTAATGTGGTACCAGAAAAAAACCAGTCAATTGTAGCTGGTGGATTCATTAAAAATAAAACAAAAAGTGCTTTGCTAAGTACGGCTCGTATTATTAAAAAGAATAAGTTTTCAGAGTATATGGAGATTAGGTGCTTATTAGATGTAGGCTCTCAAACATGCCTTTAAACATCACTGTGTGCTAATAATTTTCAGTTAAAAATTAATAAAACAAATACTCTAATTTCGGGTTTAGATAATGCAGTCATGACAGTTAAAGGTTCCGTAGAGACAACAATTTCAAATAAGGATGGGAGGTTTGAGAAAGAAATAAATATGCTAATAGTAAAGAAAATTGCAGATTTGATTCCGCAAAGAGTAATAAAGGTGAGAGTAAATGAAAAAATTTCAAATTTGAGTTAGCTGACAACCGATTTAACCCCTTAACCGGCTATCCCGAGGTAACTCTGGCAAATAATTATGTGCGTTTTTCGGTTATCCCGAGCCCATTGGTAGGGGCAATCGGCTTCAATGCAATGCTTCGAATTCAACCTTAGGGTGGCAGATTACCGTCAAATCATTGCCGGGAATTGTTACTGATCGGTTACGGTTGATTTAACTAATGCGAGCGAAAATCGAAAGTGTTTCAAGGAAAGAACAGGTATTTACGTTTTACTTTTCTATATTTAAACGCATTTAGTTTTACTTATTAAGGCCCTGCTAGACCGCCGTTGGGGAAAATCGAATCCTATGGATAATATTTTAACGTTTCACAAGTGCTATTTTCATGATAGAAACTTCCGGTCTTTCGCAAATTACAAAAAAAAACAGAGCTACTGTCACTTCGACGTCCAATTTTAGCGTTTGAAATTTTTCAAATATTTTTAAAATGTTAAAATATCTCCATCCGAGTAAATTTTAAACAAATTCTAATTTCATTGAGGTTGTACAAAATTTGGTTTAAAGATATTTTTTTTTCTCCGTACACTTACAAAATGAACATTTTTGTTTTTTTTAAGCTAAAAATATTTTTGATTTCATTAATATTTCGATACGAATTTTGATTATAAATCAAACTCTTTCTTATTCCAGGAAAATCCACCACTGTACACAACGCCACCTATTAAACTGGAAAATTTTTAGCACGCCAAACTTGGCTGATTTTTCTGCTTCACAACAGTAACCTAACGAAGGAGGAATATCTGAGAAAAACTACTCCCCATATAGTTCCCTTTGTTTTACCATGTGGATGGCAAACACTTCCAAAATCAAAGCAAGACGAATTGACATATCACTCATAAAAGAGAAAAGGCATCTGTAAATAATGCATATTAGATTTCTGTTTTATTGGCATTGGAAGAAGTAGATATGATATGTACTTTTAAATCAACTTTGGATTATTTTCATTTAAGTAAATTTTAAAAATGAAATATTATAAACTGTTTTGTGTTTACCTTGTTCAATTATATTATATACTACGATTTTAAAATAAGACTACCTATGTATTAAAAATTTAAAGAACTTAATATAAAAAAATGCATTTTACAATAGACACACACACAAATATATATATATATATATATATATTAGTGCGTGTTATATATAATATTATTATTATTATTGTTAGATGTTATATATAGTATTATTATTATTATTATTGATGTTATATATAATGTATTATTGTGTGTGCGTGTTATATATAATGTGTGTGTGTGTGCGTGTTATATATAATGTGTGTGTCAAATAGTATGTATTATATATATATGTGTGTGTGTGTGCGTGTTATATATCTATGGGTGTGTGTGGGCGTGTTATATATATATGGGTGTGTGTGTGGGTGTTATATATATGTGTGTGTGTGTGCGTGTTATATATGTGTGTGTGTGTGTGTGCGTGTTATATATAATGTGTGTGTGTGCGTGTTATATATGTGTGTGTGTGAGTGTTATATATATGTGTGTGTGTGTGTTATATATATGTGTGTGTGTGCATTAATTATATATGTGTGTGTGTGTTGCATTGTGTATATATATATGTGTGTGTGTGTGCGTGCATTATATATATATATGTGTGTGTGTGTACATGTTATATATATATATATGTGTGCGTGTGTGCGTATTACTATATGTGTAATATAATGCGTATTATTATATATATGTGTGTGTGTGTGCATGTTATATATATATGTGTGTGTGTGTGTGCGTGTTATATATATGTGTGTGTGTGCGTGTTATATATATGTGTGTGTGTGCGTGTTATATATATATGTGTGTGTGTGTGCGTGTTATATATATGTGTGTGTGTGTGTGTGCGTGTTATATATATGTGTGTGTGTGTGTGCGTGTTATATATATGTGTGTGTGTGTGTGCGTGTTATATATATGTGTGTGTGTGCGTGTTATATATATGTGTGTGTGTGTGTGTGCGTGTTATATATATATATGTGTGTGTGTGTGCGTGTTATATATATATATGTGTGTGTGTGTGCGTGTTATATATATATGTGTGTATTTGACACATGACATATATATGTGTGTGTGTTTGTGTGCATGTTACTCTCCCTGTGTGTGTGCATGTTATATATATGTGTGTGACATGTGTGTGTACGTATTATATATATATGTGTGTGTGTGTGTGTGCATTATTTATATATATATATGTGTGTGTGTGCAGTGTTATATATATGTATGTGTGCCAAGTATTTATATATACATATATGTGTGTGTGTGTATGCAGTATTATATAGTATTAATATACAGTGTTATATATATATGTATATGCATATTATATATGTGTGTGTGTGTGTGTGTGTGCATATTATATATGTGTGTATGTGTGTGTATTAATAAATATTATATATAACACATATGTATGTATACCTTATTTGCATATTATATACTGTATAATATTAATGACATGTGTGTGTACAGTATTATGTATGTGTAATAATGTGTACGTGTTATGTATGTGTGTGTGTGTGCATGGCCCAATAACATGTATGTGTGTGTGTGTGTGCGCATGTTATGCTGTGTGTGTGTGTGTGTGTGCAATGTTATGTATGTGTGTGTGTGTGTGCACTTGTGTTATATGTATGTGTGTGTGTGTGTGCATGTTATATATGTGTGTGTGTGTGTGTGTGCACTTGTGTTACTCTGTGTGTGTGTGTGTGCACGTGTTATATATGTGTGTGTGTGTGTGTGTGCGTGTTATATATATGTGTGTGTGTGCGTGTTATATATATGTGTGTGTGTGCGTTTTATATATGTGTGTGTGTGTGCGTGTTATATATATGTGAGTGTGTGTGTACGTATTATATATATGTGTGTGTGTGTGCATTATTTATATATATGTGTGTATTATTATTATTGCAGTGTTATATATATGTGTGTGTGTGTGTGTGCGTGTTATATATATGTGTGTGTGCGTGTTATATATATGTGTGTGTGTGTGTGTGTGTGCGTGTTATATATATGTGTGTGTGTGTGTGTGTGTGCGTGTTATATATGTGTGTGTGTGTGTATGTCACTCAATCACCATATATATAGTGTGTGTGTGTGTTTTCTATATATGGGTTTGACACATATGCTGTATTTTTTATATATATATTTGTAGTGACAATGCTATTGATGTTCAACATATATATTGTTGACTAGTGAATAATGTCTTACTGTGTATTTGCTCACATCTACTATATATGTGTGTGTGTGTGTGCGTGTTATATATATGTGTGTGTGTGTGTGCGTGTTATATATTACTTATAAAGCAAAATATCTAATAATAAGAATGATAAGTTTATTAGAATAATAGTGAGACAAATGATTAAAAATCAAATTTAAAATATTTTCCAAAATTATTGAGTTTTTACATCTACAAATATTTGGACATTTATTTTATTTTCAACTTATTTCATGAAAAAAAATACACTATAAAGTATTATTAATAAGCATACGATACCAGCATACTAAAATATTGCGTCTGATAAGAAATAAAACACTTTAAATTTGAAAAATAATAAATATCTTTGAAAAAAAATTGGGTTTGTAGTAAAACTTTAGCGGAAAACATAGAAGCATTTCAATAACCAAACGAACGATAACAATATATTACAACACACTACAATACAGATGACATCAATGCTCTTTGGTGAATCATTTTATGCTCACGAAATTTATTTGAGAAGAATATTGTCCTGCGCAACGCAAATGACATTATTTTTGACAAAAAAGGAATAAAAGTAATAAAATATCAAAGTAATGAATAAATATCCTGTAGCACTTTAGGCGATATAAAATATGTAACTGAAGTTATAATATTGATGTTCGAGAAGAAAGGCTTGAGAGAGAATATCAGGAAGGAAATTGAGAATCAATTAGATATGCTCAAAGTGACTAGTCTAGAAATAGTGTGATTGAACGACTTTCTTCCTCTGTATGGCTACAATAATAAATAAATAAATCACAAATAACCTTATTGTCACTAAGATGGGATACGCAATACAATACCTTCTCCAAACAGCTTTCTAATACAGCCATTCCAAACTATTCAACAACACCAAGTGATTCTGTTGAACATTATTCACCTTGACGCATTTCTCAATTGATGTTGAATGCTGTTTTCCAATTATTCAAATTTCTCGTAAATTCATTGCAACACTTTTACCATTTTAAATGTATTTGTATCTTTTTCTCATTTATTAAACTCTGTAAAATTAGTCTATTTTAAACATGAAAAAAAGTGATTACAGTACGAAAAGAAAACTTCATCTTTCCACTAAAAGGAAATCGATGAAAAATTGATGTCCTTTCCGATCACAAACAAAAAAGGACAAAAAAAGCTGAAAAATTAAAATCCAAAAAAATAAAAGTTTAACTATACGAATTTGTATGTTTGTTTTTGTATATGGAGTGTTTTTGTGTGTGTACAGAAACTAGAACTAACCAACTATATATGTAGTTTCTGTTTTTTCTTCATGAAATGT
>CM057822.1:3415000-3452500 GCA_030067965.1 Latrodectus elegans | reverse complement strand
TGTATATAATACTGATTTTCACTTTTTTTTTTTATCAAGTTTTTAAATTATTAATATTTTTTAGTTTTGTATAAAAATATGTGACTTGGCGACAAGGTTAAAATACAAGAAATTTTTTACTTAATTTGTTCAAAAATATAAAATTTTAAAATGTTATAAATTATGTTTAAAATTTGAAGGGATAAAATAAATAATAAATTAGATGCTATTTTTTTAACTTTTGAATGAATTTAGTATTTTAAGCAATTCTGCAATGATTTTCGTGCAAAATATATAATCTAATTTTAATAAAATGCAACTATAAGAAGTTCTTTCACATTTTAGAGTTACATTTTATTAAAGTTAGATTAATTATTCGCAGAACAAAATATATAATCTTTGTAATATCTCAGGTATTATTTAATTCCACAATGTACATAATTTTAGCTTATAAACTGATTAACTTACTACTAATTATCTGATTTTAAATGCTTAAATAATTTATATAAAAGAGTGTCAAAAATCGGAACTGCTTTACTTTTGACTTGGTGCCAAATGCGAGCCCCAAAAAGATCAACGAATTTACAGTCCATATCCGAAGACTTATCTTCATAATGAAAATGAAATTCTTCTTCACTGCTTGAATCAGACATAATGTTCGTAAGCTGGTAATATTTTTATATATATATACAATTAGCTAATAGAATAACTTCTGAGAGTGAAACAGCACATAGCACTCATATATGTTTGTGTGTGTGTGTGTGTGTGAGTCTGTATATATATGTGTGTGTGTGAGTCTGTATATATGTGTGTGTGTGTGTGTGTGTATGTACGTATATATGCAAACAAGAATAAGGAAGTGGCAATATGGCATTTCAATAATATGTCTGGCCAACTGAAGGCGAATAAGTGACACTCTCACCTGGATTCCAAGATAATTCGATTGGAAATGTGCATCCACTACACGAGTTCTACATTTAATTTAAATTTACATTTATTGGTTTCCCACGGAATTTGAAAAACTTCCCAAGTTCCACTAGTTAAACATTTATTAATGCTGTAGGCCAACCGATATATAATCAGAAACACCAAACTATCATTCTCGCTATCTTTATTCTACTTGTAAACAATTTAAAATTAACTACATATCCATTAATTTTCTGTTTACTCGAGAATTTGACTAAACATGTTTTGAAATTTTTCGTACTGTTAGCTTCACACTACTCAAATTTTCAGTACACATTTCAAGCATTGGCAGAAATACAAAGATCAAGGTAATTGCAAAGTATGAAGCAATAAACTCTTACGTAACTATTTTCGAATGAGACTTATGTTAATCTTTTTTCTACATAAAATTATATTTTGTTACGATTGGAATCTAAAACTTTACAAGGAAACTGTTATTTTTAGCAAGTTAATTTTAATTTTGATTAAAACTTTCACTAAATTTACATTTTGGTATAGGACTTCCAAATGATATTTAAATACATCAAGATCAGCTAATTTCCGAAAAATTACTAAAACTTTTCCATTAAATATTTAAGAAATACATTTCTGTTTCAGAAACATTATAATATGATTTCACCATAAACAAATGATCAAATCTAAATATTTTAAAAAATGTTTGACTTTAGTAATCACAAAACTTTTTCCATAAAAGGAAAACAGTGGAGCACATGTTTATTTAATGTCTTTATTGTTAATTTTCAAATTATTTCAATAATTTTTTTTGTAAAATTAAGGATGTTTTAAACTAATATTTTGTAAGTATAATTTAAAATCGTTACAGTTACTTACAAATTCAGAAAAATATGAAATTTCCTTTATCATGGAAAAGAAATATTTTTATTTACTAATTTAGTGATTACATATTAAGTATTAAGCTTTTTTCTCATATACTTCAATATCTAACAGGTTTGCACTAATGATTATACTTTCAACTTCTTGAAACAGACATTTCAAATAATAAGCACTATGTTATGGCTTTTTTTTTATTATTTCTTTAGTATATTTTTAAAAATAAAATTCAATGACTTAATTCTAATATTAAAGCTAAATAACTTGATCTTCATTCAGATGTTTCTAACATAAGAAATAAATTTTATTTTTGTGATAAATTAATAAGTTATGATATGTATTTTTAACAGATAAACTTAATGTAAAATTAATTCTTTCGAACTAGAGAAAGTATTTATTTCTGGTTAGTGGATATATGTTTACAAAAATTTATTTTGTGAATATTTACTTCTTTAATCAAAAGTATTTAAAAATATTTGATTAACCAAATCAAAATTAGCTAAATATTTTCATTTACAACCATCAAAAGAAAAACGAAGTTAAATCATTGTTGTACTAAAAAGTACTTTAAAAAATATTTCTCTAAATTTATAGATTATAATGATTTGCATGTCAAAGAAGTTACAATTCTGTGAAGGCAAAAAATATTTTATGTAGGGCTAATTTGAATATGTGAATAAATGTGATATTGACAAGTTCAATATTAAATATTCAATTATTAGAATGCTATTGTAAACACGAATGATAAGGTGTGTCCCTGTTCTTGTATTTTTGATATTTTTCTCCTTTTGAAAAACTAATATTCATACAAGAGACGCATTAATTTTAGTATTTGTCTCAAACAATTTAAGAGATACTAAAAGATATATAATATAATAACAATACGGGTTCTTGTATGGAGTGATATTTTTTACATAATTAGAAACGGAAATCTTTCAGTACGAGGAATTTAGTATGAAAAATTTGCTTTCAAAATTTTCACTAATATTTCATGTTGTCAGTAGCTTACTGTAAAATCTATTGTTAAGCTAGCTTTTTATTTTTTAAATTATTAAAAATATACAATAACTAAATTCTTCAATCTGTATGTATTAAGCAACAGAAACGTTTCTTTTAATGATTTTGAAAACTATTTGATGATTTTAAAAAGTATCTGCAACGATTACCAATTACAAATAAACAGCAAATTAACTAATTATTACAGCTATTTAAAATCAATACATTTTTAACTATCTGGGAAATTAAAAACATTTTTATGATTTTTAATAAAAAGTAATTATTGAAATTATAGATATATATCTATATTTATACATATAATTACGTTTAAAATTATAATACGATATTCATTGTGATGGCTATCTTATGTTTTTAATTGTTTATGATTTTTTTAAATACAAAAACTGCATAGAAATAAATTAAGTATCCTGATAATAATTTACAAAATAATTAAATAAAAATTCATATTTAATGTAATAAAAAATTATAATAAGAACTTTAAGAAATTTTTGAGTAGAACATTCACACACAGCAAACTGCGAGCACATGTGGGTTTCTACAGCAGACAGCAATTGATGGGCTTCCCCGTTGTAAGTCATTAGAATGTGATTATTGTGAGGTGGTCCAGGGCAAAGCAGGAAATACGTCTCATCAAAAATTAAAGAATTTTGTATTCTTGACAGGTGCTAAAGGGGGAAAATTTTGCATTGCAGTGAAAGCCAAAACTATGTTGCCACCGCGAGGCAAAAATGATGCACTTTCTTCACAGAACCCCAGACGGTTAAGGGGTTAATGTTCCTGACAGAATTGACATGTTACTAGGCGCGGAATTATTTTACGAGTTACTAAGACCAGGTCAGATCGTCTGCCCAAATTCTAAATTACTACTACAAAATACAATTTTTGGAAACGTTGCAAGTGGTTGTGTAGAACAGGACAATGAGGTTAAAAATCTATGTGGATTAGCAAAAAATACGGATAAAATTTATTGCGGATTAATCAGAGAGGATAATCTAAATAGCACATTAAAAATGTTCTGAGAAATTGAAAGTATAGATGCAGAGATAACATAGAACAAAGAACAAATTCTGTGCGAAGAGCATTTTGCGAATACACATTACAGGGATGATTCAGGCAAATACATAGTTAAAATGCCATTTAAAGAACATCTCTCGTGTTTAGGTCAGATTAGATTAGAGATATTGCTCTTGGGAGATTCCAGTCACTGTGGTCGCGTTTGCATAAAGATACGAACTATTGTGAATTGTAAAAGACATTTCTAAAGGAATATGAAGAGCTAGGACACATGAGATTGTTTCAAGAAACAAAGGAGTCAAAAGTTACATATTATGCTCCTCATGATGGGGTATATAGACCTGAGAAGAGTAGCACTAAATTAAGTGTAGTATTCAATTGCTCTTCTAAAACCTCTAATAGTACATCCTTAAACTCCCTACAATTAAATGGAGGTGTAAAACAAAAAGATTTATTCGCAATTATGATTAGTTTCAGAGAACATTTATACGCGTTTATGGCTAATGTCAAAATGATGTACCGTATGATAAAAATAAACCTAGGTCATTACCCATTGCAACGAATTATATGGAGTGAGAGTCCTGTTGAGAAGCCCCAAACTTATGAGTTACAGTTACGTCTGAAACAGTGAGCGACTCATATCTAGCGATGAGAACTTTACTTCAGTTATCGAACGATGAAGAGAAAAGGTTAACTAAAGAATCACCAGTTCTTCACGAATATTTCTACGTGGACGATATTTAGACTGGCGCACTCACAAAGAGCTAGGCCGAAGAGTTGCAACGACAACTGATAGCCATTTTGAACAGTGCAGGTATGACTTTGCATAAATGGTTTACAAACTTTACCACTCCTCCAGTGATTTCTGAGGCTGGATATATGTTTGATAACACGGATATAGAAACTAAAACTTTAGGCATATTCTGGAATCTAAGGGAAGCTACTTTTATCTTTCGAGTAGAAGTGGAATTAAGTTATTCCTACAACAAGAGACAAGTGTTATCTGCAATCGCCAGAATATCTGACCCTTTCGGTCTTTTGGACCCTGCTATAGCAAAAGCAAAAATATTTATGCAAAAACTGTGGAGGTTGAACTTGAACTGCAACGATGCATTCCCTGAGAAAGAAAAGGAAGAATGACATTAATTTTTATTGTCTTTAAAGCGTATAAAGGACGTCAAAGTTAAAAGACGTATCCTTATTGAACGTCCATCCATTGTAGAAATTTATGGGTTTGGTGATGCATCAGAGCTTAGCTATGGTGCAGCAGTTTATTGTAAATCAAGGGACGAAGAAGGAAATGTCATAGTGAAAATGGTAACTAGCAAATCAGGGGTAGCACCCATCAAGAGCTTGACAATTCCAAGGTTAGAATTATGTGCTGCTGGTTTACTTTCTCAACTTGTAAAAAAGATGTTAGCAGAGATGAAGGTGACAGTGAATTCAGTCCATTTGTGGATTGATTCCACAATCGTCCTAGCATGGATCAGGAAGGATCCAATAAATTTAAAACAATTTGTCAGAAGCAGAGTATCTACAATCCAGGAGAATTCTAATCCCGAACAGTGGAACTACATTTCATCCGAACAAAACCCCGTGGTTTGTCCCGAGGCATAGATCCTGATAAGCTCATGAATTGTTCCTTGTGGTGGAATGGACCTAGTGTTTTAATGAACAATGACTATCCCAAACCTTCAGTCATTATTCCAGAAGCTAACTAGGACTTCTTCACCTCTGAACTGAAAAATCGTGGACAGCCAAACTGCAAACATTTTAATTTTTCTGTTACTGTAAATGAACTGATTAATAACTTTCTCTCTCTTAGTAATAATTATATAACAATATTGCGTATTTTTAGTTTTATTCTAGATTTCTGGAAAATTATAGTGAACCCCTCTATAGAAATAGAGGACCCCTTAGCCCTGATGATCTACGAGTCTCCGAGGATCATCTTCTAAAATTGATACAATGTCAAACTCACAGTGCAGACATTAAAAGTCAGCATTTTAGAGGATCAGTGCCTCCTAAAAGTAAGCTAAAAAGTGTAAGTCCTTTTCTAGACAATAAATGCATCCTACGAGTTTGAGGCCGACTAGGTATGCTAGTTTAAATTATTATAAAGAACACCCGGCAATTTTGCCACAAAATAAATTTACTGTAAGGGTAATTACATATTATCATCTGAAGTATTTGCATGTTGGTGCTTTGACACTACTAAGTTTGGCTAGAGAAATATTTTGCCGATAAGTGGTCGGTCTATGTGTAGAAAGGTAGTTAACCAGTGCATTCCTTGCTTTAAAGCAAAACCTATCATTGCAAACCAAATTATGTGCAATCTGCCAAAGGACAGAGCCCAATTGGAGTACTGCTTCAATGTGTCTGGCGTGGACTTATGTGGTCCCTTCGTGACTAAAGTTGGATATGCACGTCAAACTATCTTACAAAAATTTATAATTGTATTTTTGTTTTGATATTTAAAGCAGTGCACATTGAGATATTATCGGATTTGACATCAGAGTCGCTTATCACCGCTTTAAAGAATTTTCTCGTAGAGGTAAATACTATCGACTTTATTCTGACTATGCAACTGACTTCACAGGTGATAATACCTTACTTAGAGAATTTCTTCGGTTACTTAAAAATCTGGATGAAAAATTAGCCACATATTTGGCAAATGATAAAATTGAGTGGAAGTTTATACCTCCCAGTTCGCCCAATTTTGGAGGTCTCTGAAAGGCTGCAGTATAAGCTTTCAAGTACCATTTTAAGAGAGTCGTCGGAGGCTCGAATTTAATTTATGAGGAAATGTTAACAGTAGTCACACAAATTAAGGCAGTTTTAAATTCGAGACCTTTGCGTCCACTAACAGCGAATGAAGAAGATTTTGGAGTTTTAACTCCTGCTCACTTCATGATCAATCGATCTTTGAATTCCATCATTGAACCTTACTTAACACACATAAAGGAAAATAGACTTAACAAGTGGCAAAAATTTCAAAATTGGTTAAATTATTTTGGCATAAATGGCGCCTTAATTATTTAAGTGAGGTTCAACAACGAGCAAATAGTGATTTGAAAAAGATAACGTTAAAATTGGGGACATGGTCCTATTAACTGAGGAAAATTTGCCAACTAATAAATGACCTCTAGGTTGAGTCATTGAAGTGTACCAGTGTACTGATGGGAAAATAAGAGTTGTTAAACTAAAAACTCAAAATGGGTCTTTTAAATGCTCAGTTTCGAAAATTTGTGTTTTACCATCATCTGAGTGATCTATTTATTTAAAGAGTTGCATTTTTTATTGTTATTTTGTTTATATTTTATGTTTTTCTTGATTTATTGAATGTTTGAGTAAACATGTCAATGGAGGCCGGTATGTTCTGTGTTGTCATACCGTGCTTCCTGGTTACAGAGTGAGTTTGGCGTAAAGCGCCCTTTACTTATCATTTGAATTGTATTGAGAGAAACATCTTCCAAGCTGTGTGAAAAAGATATGTATGTTTTAGTTGGAATAAAAATGGTGTTTTTAGTGATTTGAGTAAATAAATTTATATGTAGAAATTGAAATAGAGTGGTTATGAGTGTGTTATAAATTAAACAACCTGAGCTAATGATGAGTCACCAGCCATGTTTATATTGGTTTTTGTAAATAGGTTCTTTTTTGAAATTTGCTCCAGGGAGTAAAAATAGATATTTTTATTAATGATGTCAATCATATAGCATCTTTATTGCTGTTTACCCTTGGTTTAATAAATAGACTTTACAAATAAGTCACATTTGTTTTCCTTCTGTCTTTTCCCTTGCCTGAAGATGCATTATCCTTAATTTACGGACGCGAGTGTAAATATTAAATTCGGCAAGGTCATTTCAGAAACCTCAAAATTTCCAAGAACTTATCCAGCTAGACTTCTTGGCAAGAGCTAGAAGAATAAGCTACCATCATCAATTGTTTTATTGAGGGCGTGAATAAAGCTAGGCTACGTCTCTCTCAGAATTTGTAACTCAACAATCCTTTTTTCGCAAACAAGAGCTAGTTAGTGAGCGACTTACATAAATGGTTTCCAAAAAACTAGAAATATCCAAACTTAAGGTAGGATTCGAAACCACGAGCTGTTGAACCGAAAGGTAGAGCGCTTTTCCTCTGAGGAGTGTGGTCTTAATATGAGCCAAATAACCTAATTCAAATTATTTGTAAGTTAAAACTACCTTTATTAGCCACAGAATTATTCTGCTACAATCATTTTTGCATAACAGTCAACTGAATTGTATTTCAAAGAAGAAAATAGGCTATCCATATATGATTAATAAGTACGCATTCATGCTATTCTTACAAAAAATTTATTACTTTATTTATATAAAAGAAACGTTTTCCCGTTAGATCAAGTATTACAAATCAATAAATGCAATCAATTTTTTATATTTGTCTTAATAGATTTTTAAACTGAATTAACCATGTTTGAACAAATTGATTGAAAGACAGAATCGCATAATAAGAGAAAATGATATGGGGGCTATTTGGGGTGAAAATTAAAAGAATATGATGCCATGTTGAAGTATAATTTAGATACGGGAAATCATCAATTGTGGAAATGAGAACAGAAACGATTTATCATCAAATAATACAATACGCACATAGTTAATAATAAGAAAAATGTATTAAAATATTAAAAATATTAGGTAAATGGTATGTTTACCATCTGATCTCACATGTATACACAAAAGAATCCATGATTTGTGATACAAATCATGAAGTGATGTGTTGTACAAAAAATCATTTTTCTAATGTAAGACATGACGTTACAATGTTGGAACTACGAGCTCAAACTAATACGTGTTGTATTAACTTTTTATAGATGTTTTCGTACAAAATTCCCTTATATATTAATCAGTATCATAGGAAAAGTATCAGTATGATTTCTGCTAATAATTTCGGTGTTTGGATTTCCCCACATACATTAGTTTTTGAATTAGGACCACTTATGAACGTTACCTCTAGCAGCAAGAAAATCATGTTTTGCTTTGCTATCTTTATCTACACACATTTTTATGACCATTTTTTATTAGTTTAAGAGTTTAAATAGGAATTTGTTGATCTCGATCAAAAAAACTTCATACATATAACGCGCTTTCTTGGTTTAAGATGTGTTTATTTACCTACATGTCTCGTTTGAGGATGTCAAATTTGTATTAAGCAGAGGAACTATGTTCTTCGATCATGTCAAATTCAATGGTATCTGAACTTTAAACCAATGTAGCTTTATTTAGAACCTAATAGGAATTCAAGCGTTTTATATTTCAAAAGCGAAAGACTGGAAAAAATACAAGATGAACTTCAATTACCAATACTGAATAAATTAAAATTACTTTTGATAGATATGACCCCCCTTATAAAAAGTCATTTGCAATTTACCAAACCAAATTACAATATTATATAATTCAATTAATTTCAACATATTAAATAAATTTCGATATTCATTAATAAATGGTAATTCGTTTTAAAATTTTTAATTATAGTTGAAATATTGTATCATGTTTGAAGTTTTCTGATAAAGAATCATTTCTTGTTTATTTCATTAAATATAATATCTCCCCAATGTATTGGCTAAATTGCTTTTTTTTTGATTAGAAAATAAGCACTCTTAGTGAAAATATTATCTCGCACATTATTCTTAAAATTGTTCACTAAATTATTTTAATTGAAGCTAATTGGAAATATTTTAACCCGATTTTATTAATTCTGCTACTTTACCAAAAGGCTTGATGAGTGAATGGAATATCAATTTCCGATTCAGTTTTAGATTTATTCATTATTTGTTTTTTGAAATACTAAATACTTTACCCCTTTCATCGCCATTTTATTTTCTAATGATTTCTTAGTATATTGTATTTTTATTAGAAAACTTTTAAAATATTCAAATATTCATCTTTATTGGTCAGCCGCCGTCTGATCGAGTGGTGCATGGAAAATGTGGAAGTGCTTCCCGTTTAATAACCCTTCTCATAACTTTGCCTTTTCCATATTCATAAGCAATTCATGCCGAAGAATGCCTTTCCAGTTGAAAGTGCATCGACATTCTCCATCCAGAGAAAGCGGTGAATCTGAAATGATCTCAAGCAGCAAATTCATTTCTTCCATCTTGACAGTTTTTCAGTTATGAACTGCTTTCATTTCTTTGATCTAATGCTGAAAGATTTCTAATTGTTTTTCAGAACTGAGTCAGGTTTCCATTCCGGTCAACGGAAGAATATAATCATTATTTCATTTTTTTGCTTACATAATTATTTATGAAGGTTGTTGCAAGATGAATGAAAATTGTTTTATCCTGATACCTGCGATAAAAATATTGTCTTATTATTGAATGATTTTAATATTAATGTTGTTGTAATGAATATTCAAAATGTGTATATTGAGAGATGTCTTAACAAAATACTGAAATAAAAATAGTAGATTAGTAATAGTTTTGGAAAATGAGTTTTGTGTCATTTTGAATATCAAGTTGCATAGGGTTGAGTATTCCAAACGTTTCCTGTGATTTACATATGAAGACAAAAGTCTTATATCTAGTTCCCTGCCCAAAATACGATCTTTTCAAAAATCGACCACTTTCTTTCCCTTTCATTCCATAGAAAATTAAAAGCTCAAAAACAACCCCATTTCTTATTTGAATGTTACCTGTAGGAGTAGTAATATTTTAACTTCGTGGCACATAAATAAATGCACAAGTACTTGCTTTCGAAGTATCTTCGTAAAAATTCATCTTCAAGATTGTACTTGTATTATTAAATGGAGGACTTACTGCAAAATTGGAAAAAAAGTAGTATTTTATTTTTTGCAGTCAAATTAGTGTTTTTGAATCTCATTTTAATGTATATACCCAAGGAGCGGTTTAAATTCATGAACTTCTAAAGACTCTATAATAATTAATGTAGTAGAGAAACAAGCATTTCAGTTAAATAATAAACGATTATATGCTTTCTTTATAGTAACTTATTTTAAAATTAATTTTAATATCTTTCTCTCTCTCTCCTAAACAAAAATGTATTAATTTATATTCACCAAGTATTTTTTGTTTTTTCTTGAAAAAATTATGAAAATTTTATTGCAGTGCTGTTTACCGCATGGTTATTTAAAGGAACACATAAATTAATATTTCGGAAGAAAAATTAAAAAGTAACAAAATAATGGAACATACCAAAAAGATAATTTATATTTCGTAAAATCCACAGTTATATGAAGGAAAACAAAATATTGGAGAAAACTAAATAAATGCTTTCCTATCTTTTAGATTTTGTCAAATATACTGTTTTATGATGTGCCTTAAGAATTTGCAATTTATAATCACTGCACGTTAATTAACCTAAAAACTTAAAAAAATATTTTTGATAATAAATTCAACATCACTATTGTACATTCTGTTGCATTACATTAAATGTAATTCTATAAGTTGGAATTTGAGTTCTTTTTTGCTTTAGCCTATGAAAAAAATTAAAACAAGCGTCGTTCTTTTAAAAATAACCTTTATATGGGTTTTGAAAGAAATGTAAAGAAACTTGTTAAATTGTACTCAATTATTCTAGGAGCATTGCAATTTTATCAATCTAATAGTAAAAAATGAAGTACTAATTTAAATATTCGGCGCATTGTTATTTCTAATGTGATAGGAAAATTTAAGAAATGCACTTTCCTAAATCAGGAGCCAATATATTATTTGCTTTTTCTTGCACCGTTTGTTCTACCATATTTTTGAAATTTGTTTCTATTTACTCTTAGAGTACCAACAAGCTTTAGTTCTTTATTTTAAAATGAACGATAGATTCTCTTCTTCATTCAATATGTAATTGCAGATATTTATAAATGTAATATTTTTTTCTAATGCCAGGCTGCCTTAGGCCTTTGCTCTATTCAGTTCTATGGTAGGGGAAGGGATGGCCTTTCATAAAGTCGGTGTCATCATCGACATGAAAGTGAAGTGTTAAATAAAAACACTAAGAGAATACACCATGCACGAACCCGGGATCTTCTACTTTGAAGTTAGGGACGCTAACCTCCACATCATTGGTCGTGTAATTAGAAGTGTAAATTAGAAATACTGAAAAAGTTAAATATGGTTCGTTACTTAACATGCTAGTTCAGATAGATTTTTTATCAGTTATTAATCATTTTAAACTTCAAATCATGTTATAACATTTTTTTTTAAATTTTATAATGCAACAAAATTTCGTTTGATTTATGGAAGATCATTTGTATAATAAAAGTGTGATGTGATATATTTCTGTAAGAACAGAAACATAATTTATTGGAAGCTGTTATTATTCCGGTTTACTGTTTGAAAATTTTTAGAGTAAAAATGAAGAACATGGAGAAAAAAATATTTTCCGTATTATATCTACTTATAAAATAGATAATAAGGATCAAAAGCTTCAGAAAAGTGGAATTGCTATATGAAATGCCTTCGTTATAACAAATGGGATATTCCTCAGGTAATATGATCTTTTCAGCAACACTGTTCATATTATTGATGTGGGCCTTATCATCGCGAAACGAAGAAGGGTACATTCTTCGATTCTTGACTGCCGTTGAAAAGAAATTCTTAACCAGTACAAGCTTCCACTGTTGAAATGCATATCAAACTTAACAAAAAAAAATTAAAAAGAGAGTATTTTAACAAAAGTAATTAATGACATGTCAAAAAGATTTTCTTTTTATTTTCTGTTTATGCATCTAATTTTTTTTACAGATTATTTAAAGGCATTTTATTATTCAACAGAATAGTAATAAATAAAATAATTGTGCATTTATTTCTGTATTCCATTGAAACACAAGTTATCAAATGTATTTTAAAATATTATGACACAGGACTAAATGAAATGGTGGACAGCTTTTCTAGATCCCTCCTCAAAATCTCTTCCACTGCGTAAAGATTTTGTATGAGGACCTTATTACTTCACCTCTTTATGAGTTTTTGAGGATTCACAATCTCCTGGACATGATCTAGCTTATAGCTAGACCTTGAGGTGTAATTAAAACAATGGATTAAAGAATAAAATTTTAGCAGTACATAAATGATATATTTTGACAATATTTTGGATGTTAGATGAAATTTTCAAACATTTTGTCGTCACGTGGTGAAAACGTCTCTAGTAAGACGCAAATGATATTCGCGAGAAGAAACATTTTCTGAACTTTCTTCCATACCGATTTGCAGAGTATTATGGTGTTCATGTCACTTAATTTCTGACAGGTCAGTATATGGTGATACTCAATTTCATACTTAGAATTTGATACTTTAAGCAGTTTTCTAATATCTCTTTAATGTTTAACACTTTCATAGGAAACAATATATTCTCTTGTAAAGTTAACCACAGTAATTTTAGGCAATGATTTTGCGGATTTAGAAAACAATACTATCCAGAGGTCACAGCAAGGTATTTCATTTTTTTTCCTTCTAATTTTCACAAATCCAATGATTCTGCCAGTTTTTTTTTATATTCATTTTACATCAGGATTCTTTGTGTGTGTGTCGATAAAGTGAATATTTTTTATAAACTAATTTACAAATATGGAAATATTTTTGGTTTAAATTCATAAAATGCCGTTTTGTTTTTTGTGTTTCTTTTTTTAAGAATTCCTGCAAACGTAGTAATATAAACATGTTGAAGAGTAAGTAGAATCTGAATACTTTTCGGTACTAATCTATTATCTCCACAGATCGTGTTGATATGTTTGATTTAGGCATTATTCTCATTATTGAAGGCAGTGAATTGGAATTTTGAATTTACTTAAGATATATGCTTTTAACTAAAATTCGTTGGGACAAGTTAAATTGGTCATGGTAGCAATGTCCTTTATGAACAAATAGCGTTGGAGTGGCATCTCAAGTACTAGTGTTGTTCTGCTTAGTGACTGAATTTAAATAACGATGACTCTTACCCAGCTGCGTTCCACTGACTGTGTTAACCTCTGTGCTAAGTGCAAGGAAATATGCTACTGTAACAAAAACAAATTTTCCACACATAATTTTTGTTTCACCATCTTCAATTAAAGTTATAAGAGGGTATTCTTACAAGTATTAAGTCTTGAAAAATATTCTAAAAATTCAAATTAAAAACATGCCAATCACTCATCATTCAATATTAGCAAGAATACTTTGTAATAATCTTGCATGATGACAGTAGATAAGCCTCCTTCCTGCTTATTATAGGCCTCTTATGAAATGTTCTGCTCAAAATTCAGAATAAAAATGTCCACACACTAGGGAAATATACAGCTCACAATATATCTTTCACATGTCGTGTTTGTTTATCCAAAGTGTTTCTTGACAGCTCATAATAGATAATTTAGCTGATTGAGTCTGGTGAAAGGCATTTTGATATGGAACCCTTCTCTTCGCAGATAATGAGCAGTGCTCAAGTGTAGCAATGGTAGGATGTCTGGAAAACTTCTAAGCATCACCACGACAAATGAGCATGCAAAAAGCAAAAGAGCAAGATCAAACTTCCGCTGTTTAAAGATGTCTGGGGTTAATCCCAGGATGTTTTAACATAAAACACTTTTTTCTATCATTCAGTTACATTTGGAGTTTCTTAAATGCTACAAATATAATTATTTCTTCTTTATCTGATGTGCAAAATATCACCTTTTACCACAAAATATGTTTATTGCCATGATCTTCTGACTAAAATCAGCTGGGAAAAAATTATTAATTTGTTGATGACTATGAGCAGTCAGATATGGCACAGGTTTAATTTTGTTTTCATATGGAAGCTTTTCTCTACAGACGAAAAGAGAAACAATTCTCGGGCTATTGATTGTTGTTTCTAGAACACATGCTCAAAGCGAATATTGTTTTAAATATCAAATCGTCCACTACTCAGATATTTTCTCATTTTCCATCCTTCACTTAATAGTAAGGGATAAACTCCCATAAATTTTATTGCCCATTTCTTTAAATAAGCTCTGTTATTCTACGCATCAAATTCACGCCTCTGTAGCCATTAACATTGCTTCTGACGAAGATAAAATGACCAGCTAATTGCATCAATAAATTTTACAAACATGGAGAATGATAGCAACATTAGACGGTTGGCAGTTTAAAGCTTGCCTTAAACTGCATAGCTGAATTACATCATAATATCCTTCTAACGGTTAAAATTCAATCTGCTATTTTTTTATGCAGCTTTACATTTACTTGCTAAACATATGTTTCAAGATCATCAAAATCCCATCGCTAGATCTTTAAAATTAATTGTTGAATACGATCGTTTTACTTTTAATGACCTTACATTTATTAGAATAAATAGCATCTTTTGTTTAGCTGAATAAGGTTAACTCTTATTTTTGTATTTTAGTTACACTGAAACACTCAAGAAGGACTTATAAATTTAAGAAAAACTGTACTTTAGGAATGAATAAATATTGCTTAGATGAATTTATTTTGAAGCAGAATACTAAAATATTATTTTCTCAAATATAATCATACACAATTTGTGTATTCAATTTCAATATATTTAATATAATCTTATTGTATAGTTCTAAGGCTATTTTTATGTAATATTTTATCATTCATTTTCATTTTTCTGGTTGGAATTCACATTAAATTTAATTTATAGTTAAATAATTTTTCTTTAGTAGAGTATTTGAAATCAGATATAACAAATATTGTACATTTTTATGGGATTAAGTTTTATGAGAAATATAAAGGATAGTTTATAAGTGAGAGATGTAAACAAAATAGTAATATTTGCACTCAGGCTTTCGGTTCTAGGACAATGTTTTAACATTATTCACAATAAGAATACAATGAATTTTGCGAATTCCTTTGCATTTCCACACGAGTTCTTTAAAATGCTGTTACAATTTTGTTCAAATTTTCTGCAAATTATTACATACTTATACTGCCACTGAAAATCAATTTGCACTATAATTTACTGTATCGCTTTTTTTCATCTGTAATGATGGTCATAAAAAGGATATTGAGATACAAGAAAGAGAGTATATGCGTTATCACAGGAATTACTTGGTTATCACAAAACTAAATGAAGTAGCAAAAATAATCACTAAGTTGTAAAGTATGTCGGTTACCAATTTGTAGAGCAGCAACAATTTAATACTGAACAATACATTTCCTGCAGAACAAAATGCATTATTGCGTGTATGCGAGCTCAAACTTTTAGGAAAATACAATGCGTACAAAGTTGTGAATACATGTGTACACGGTTAATAACGCATGTATAAATACAGATTAATAACACATGTATAAACGTCAGAGATAAGAGTGCATAATAACAATAAATGGCTCTTTCTGTATCTTTCCTAATCATCTAATTGTAATGGAATTTGAGCGTGCAAACCAACACATGACGAATGCTTTATTTGCTTCACATGTCTGCTTTTAACATGTCATTTTGATAATGCAAACACGCTCTTGAACAGCTGCTCTATAACTTTGTAGTTAGTTTTTTCCTTATTTCTTTTCGTTTTTGTGATATAACATCAATCTTACGAAAATTATATTTCCTATGATCCTATCAGTACTGCTAGGTTTAGGAAATAAATTCAAGAGGTTGATCTATTGTCTTTGATGCACATTTTATTCTATGCAGTGAACCCATAATGCTTCCAACAGATCAAAAGAAGCCTAAGTAAAATTTCGTCGCCCATAAATAAGCCACTCTTTGAACATGGTAAAAGGATAGCATTATAATATAATACGATGTGAGGTTTTCAGGACAATCCTTCAGGAATCTGTCATATTTTCGCCTGCGGATTACATTGTTTGCGGTGTGAAGTAAAGCCAACGACTGGGATTCGTAACTTTGAACAATTGAATTTAAATGGTCTTTAATGATCCTGGCTTTACTGATGCAGAATTGTCTTTACATTTCTTATCTCAAGAGCAGATATTTCATTTCCCCATGAAATCATTCATAACGTATACTCTGAGAAGAACGGAAAGAAAATTAAAATGAAAAAAAGTAGAGTGATATTTTCAAAATGAGAGAGAGATTATGAAAGGATTGCATACGATGCAAGTGTTTCTGTAGGAAAGCATTAATCAATATGTAAAATAAACCGGTTTTTCCAATTGAGGATCAGTAAATAGGATCAAACTAAGCCAACGCAAATGTATAAATCTGTAACCCTCAGTGGCCCTCATTCACTGGGATCTGCTATTCGAAAATAGAATCTGAAGTTCTGCAGACATTTTAACCAGAAATGATAATCGGACCCATGAGCTAATGAACTGATTACCAGAAAGACACCATTCATTTGCCATCTCGTTTTTTTCTTTTTTTGGTAACACTATAACAATAAATGGAATCTCATAAATCTTCCAGAACCATTAATTATCAGTAGGCTTTCTAATAAAGCACGATCGTAATTTTGTGTTCTTGAAATTTATTCTTCAAATTTAAATGAAAACAGTTATTTGCAACAATTTTATTTTTATTCAAAGATTTTTCTTTATATGTAAAGAATGTATACATAATTCATAAAATGGGTTTGTTTTTAAAGTGTAGAGCATAAAATAAATGTTTTATACTTTAAAAATAAACATTCTAACCATTCTAATAGTAAGAACCAACCATTCAACTGCTATCTCGGTATTCATATGTTAAAAACCGCATTTTTTTGTGCCAAATTTTTAATGAATCATGATGATTTTTCCAATGACTCAGTCTAATTGAATGGTTGGATAATTGCTCCGCAAGCTTATTTTTTTTCCTTTTTTTTCCTCACTCCATCGTAATATTTTGTAGTTTAATTTATAATGATGCTTTTTTATTTCATGCTGTAAATTCACTTAAAATATTTAAAAATAAACAATAATAGTAACGAATAGACAACAGAAACTAAGTGATATTTTTCTGGAATAAAAAAACTGGAATCTTCAAGACATTTTTAATTTCTTCTACTTTGTATCATACAATAGTTAATATTTAAATAGCATTTCATTTTTGCTTTGAAATTTATTAGATAAATCATTTAACTACATAAATTAAAACTGATTCAATTTTCAAGTAACATTCTCAGTTTAGTAAAATTAGAGCAATACATTGTCCTCCAAATTAAGAAACAATTAGTTTCTTGCGAATGAATGTACAAGACTCAAATTCAGATCAAACAAGCACAAAACAGGTATGTATTGATTGTAATGTGCCAGTTTTCATAACAGGAAGAAGCATATATGATTTACAAAAAATAGTCCCGCTGATAAAAAACACATTTGGAAAAATGAATAATCACAGTTTTATGTGGTATAACGTCACAAAAACTTAACTAAAATGATTTTCAATAAAGCATCTGCACACCTTAACTTCAATGCATTGGTGGCATCGAATTTCTATGCTGTCACTAAAGTTGTAAGTTATAGATACGGGAAGCGATGATAGGACACGGAGTTTAAGATTAGAATATTATTAAAGTTTGTTATTTAATACTCAACTTTACACCAGTTTTCTTATAATCGTTCAATATTTAAATGTGTTTAAAAAGTATTTATTTGTAATTAAGTTTCAGTTTGTAAATGTCAGTTTGTTAGTCAGCCGAAACTCTATGGACACTTTTGGAAATTTTTATGTTTTTGAATTTTGTGAAACGTAACGCTTTCTATAAGCATACAAACTGAAAACTTGTGTATATCATTTTAAAGAGAATTTATTACTAAATTCAATACAAAACGCAAAATTTAATTATTTGCAATACAAAAAAAGTTAAATGATACTAGTAATCGATATACATTAGATAGCGATGATTGCAGTGAGTTATCAGTACCTAGTAGAGTACCCTTTATTTTGATTACAGCTTCACATCGACGTTTCATTGAGCTGACAAGAGTTTTAAGCTTTTCTTTCGTTATTACATGATGCCATGAAACAATTATAGCCTCAATTAGTTCCCTTATTTGTGTAACAGATGAAAAGGAATTCAAAGTGTGCATAACGACTTTTAAACTAAGAAAATCCAGGATTTTCATGATGAAATTATTTATAAATTTTGGCTTATGCTTTATTTTAAATATTTTAAAGTTGTAAAAGTAAATTTACAAATGAAAGAGGAATATTTAATGTGGAAGAAAAAAAGCTAGTAAATTGCAATGTTGGGAACTTAATTAGTTTTGAAAGTGAAATCAATTTAAAAATAATTTCCAACAACATCATTTGGAGGCTACGAAAGTTGTATTTTTTCCTCTAAGAGAGTCTTTTCCATTAGGCTCAAAAGGGAAAGAACCATAATATTTCTATCGAACACAGGATTCTCAATGAGCTGCTCATCGTAACAACTTCTCTTGTTTTTACAACTAAGCTGGATTACGTTTTTCTGAACTTTTTCCACTAAAGATACTCGATTGAACCTTAAATCCCTTCAGCCTTGTTCAATGCTAATTGAACAAGATTATTGAAATCATTGTTATTTCAGCATTTCAATTGTTTTATTTAATGAATTAATTTATTAAATGACATCGAAATTGTATTCCCCATATGTGCTTGGTATATTTTCTGTAAGTGACAAACACTTTTCATAGTGTAGTAATTCTTTAAAAATAATTAACTTTTTATTCGTTTTATTAAATTTATAATTTTGCTTATTTTCGAATGCTTAATTTTTCAGTCATAAATGCACTATTCAAGGATACTAGATAAAAATTTAAAGTTAAAAATGTTTACAACAATCACAGCTTCTTACTTAGGAGTTTCTATCTTGACCTGATACTCCAAAAACCTTAGTATTTTCAATTTTTGAGACCAAGTATCTGAGAGATTACAGAAATAGCTTAGAAAATCTTCCAACATAAGCACTTGCACAAAAATATTAGGAAATAGTTAAGTGAGCTTGAAGATAGTTTTGATATGAGGCAACTTAATAAAATTACTCCATACTACAATAACTTCTGAACAAAAGAATTACATCAACAGATGTAAAACAGCATTTTTGCTGTTTGTAATCTCAAAATCACGTGATTTCAATATTTAAATAGTAAAATTTAAAATAAAAAATTTTAAAGAGAAATATTTATCTCCGTTTTTAACTACGAGTTTTCATAGTGCATGTATGCTTCGTGGCAATATATATATATATTATATATATATATATATATATATATATATATATATATATTGTGGTTTCAATCCGCTAATACTTTCCAAGATTGTCTTTTTTTAGAAAACAATCTTCGAAACAAGTTGCTTTAAGAAACTTCATCGTCACATAAGCCATTGTTGGTGAATCAAAGTACAGAGCTCTTCCTTCTTGGCAACAAATCGAAAGCCATTCGTGGTGCCATAAATTTTTCCGGAGAAGAATCAACATTTTGGGATAATGGGGGGGGGGGGGGAAGGGATCCCTTGCAGGAGATGAGGATCCTTTAGCAGCGCGTTTTATCTGCGGAAATTCAGGAGCCCGCTCTGCTTTAATGGAGATTGTGCTTGCGAAGAAATTGCCTTTTCTCGCGTAGGAGGCTTTGCGAGAGGCCTGCCTAAATAAATCTTGACTGTTACGGATATTATTATCAAATAAGAAAAATTATTTGAAAAAAATATGAGTGTAAGGAAATTTATAAGTTACATAGTTTTCAAAATTTTTCATCTCAATTTTTCGTTAGTACTCAGGGAAATTTTGTACACTTCATTTTTATAGATCTACCATTTGCTACTTAATGTTAGAGAGCATCTCACTTTCTCTTATTAATGGCAGGCCATAAGTATATAAAGATCAGAGTTACTCTACAAGTGAGAAATGAGATTAGAATGTAATGCATTGATGATACTTTATTAGTTGAATTGCATATAAGTGATTTCTTCTATTTTACTGCTAATATAATATAAAAAAATAACATTTAGATAGAGAGGATCCTTATGAGTTGGAGACATTCTTTAATATACTATTTAGACTGAATCTAAGTTAAATTATCTTAGAGAATCTACTGATTGCATCTCTTTAATCTTTCTTAATAATTTATGTATAACTCCTTACAATCAATCTACCTGATTCTAAGACTTTTCACGTGAATGAACCAAAACCGTTCAACAGAATGAAAAAAAAACAGTTTATAATCAGCTACTTTATTGCATATGTATGCAGAAAGATTAAACGTAATATTTGTCAGCCGATGATCAAAGATAGGTGATATCAAAAGTTGGTCTTCCATTGAACATCTAAACTGATTTAAAATTAAAATTAAGGTGGTATACATAATAATTTCAAACAGCATGACAACTAATATTTAGTAATATTGGTGATTCTTTGCAAAAAATCATTTTTAAAGTAGAGAGATTGATTTTTTAATTTGGATTCAGCACAATGTAAATATATCTTTTTAATATGTAAGACAATCCTGTAAGGGCTGAATGACTTCGGTATCCAATTTACTCGATTCATGTTAAAGTTTAACACAGTGATACTTAATATGAATAATATTTCCGTCCCAAAAGAAATACTTTTTTCATGTTTTATTTCCGCATGAGATCTTTCTCATTTCCCGTTACCTTTTGCCTTTTTTTCCTGTATAAATATTTGTAATTGAAATTCCTTGAAGCTATGAACAGCCTGCTGTTAGAAGAATACAGAAATGGGAAGCAGAAAACAGAAATGGGAAACAGAACAATGAACAGCCTGCTGTTACATTATTCTGCTTCCCATTTCTGTTTAACATAGTTTCCCTCATGCATTGTCTTACATAAATACTCAAGTTTTAATGCTTATTATAAATACAATAAAAAATGTTACTCATCGTTTTATTCACTACAATATTGAATTTTGGTGTGCATGCAGATTGTTAAAGCATAGACTTGCTTTTACAATAGGAATTCAGAAATGACTCATATACATATTACTAGCTTTTAAGAAATTTAGCATTTCCCAATAACAGAAATGAAAACCCCATAAATGTCTGTATATTAAAATTATTTTCGTTTTAAAATTCCATAGTCATGAAAATGAAATGAAACTATAAATAAAATGTACAAAGTCATGTTTGATATTTAAACTATATCTATTTTTCTATTTTTTTCATTTCTGATTTTGAAATTGCAAATCCTAGAACTCACCAGACCTAGTTCATCATTCAATTATGAGACTTGAGACAACAATCCTACTTAACCCATGGGCAAGCCTTTTATTCTGCGAACATTTCAGTTTTTAGAGCAAACTAAACATAATAAAAATAATTATCCACAAACGTCAAATATTCTTTTTATGTCAAGAATCAGAATTGATATTAAACAGGTAAACTTTGAGCTCCACTGTTTTTGTTTAATACTAAACTAAGAAGAAAATCATGATATCGATTTCAGATTTTTATTTGTTTTTCTCTAAAAGTTTTTATCAAATTAATCATTGGTTACAGATGAGTTATCAGTTTTTTAATGATCAGATGAGTTATCAATTTTTTAAAGATTGTAATGCACATGGACGCTTTTAAGGCTATGGTTTTCTACTGTATCAGACCCTGAACTCTTTAACTTCTAAGCATACGAATAACGGCACAGGTGTGGTATAATGCAGGATGCCAAGTTCTGAATTTGGTGAATTTTCTGGTGAAATTTCTTATGTATCTAGTTTTTATAACGTCATAGATATGGAGACTAATAAGAACTATGCAGAAAATTCTACGTTAGCAATCGTAGCATTTACGTCTACACGCATGTCACAATACGTCATCTTAACAACATTTCTTCATCGCTGAAACAATAAAAAAAATTTGCATCCTGGATTATACGGCATCTGTGCCTGAGCAAGGAATATCCCCAACACACCATGGTCGGCACATTCAATTAATATAAATTTCTTTTTAATCAACAACAAGGATTCTATTTTTCATTGCTTACCTTCAGTCATAAATGAAAATAGATATTTTTAAATAATTAGATTAAGAGATATGTGCAGATGCATAGGTGCTCTGTCTTAAAATGAAATCCTGGCTCCTTTGCATTGCTTAACTTTTTGGAGTTAATTCTTGAAGAATGGAGTGAAATTCTCATTGACCTTTGCTATTTTTCTACCACAATACTCACTTTTATTATAGCACATTGACCTACTCTGTTCATTCCTTTTTATAACAAATTTTCATTAAGTATTGAAATCATCTCCATTTGTCGTACAATGTATAAAATATTTTTACGGGAATTTATCACTCAAATATTCAGAAATTTTCCTATTTTATAATCATTACTTTTCTGATCTCTTTTTTTCTAAAGCTTGACTGTACTTAATGATTGTACTTAATGCTTGACTGTACTTCAGGATATACCTATTCAGCGCTCAAGTGCCGAATGTGACGGCATCGTATACAGAATTTAAGAGGAGTGACAGGATTCTATACTATACTATGAGGTTTTCAGATATGTTCTGCCATCGAGCTAGAAGGCATCGTATATAGTGGGTCACTCAGTGGGTGTGCCATCTTCATCCCGAAAGTGAAGGGATAAAAAACACATAAATCGATAGAATGAAACATCCACTCCCGAAACAGTGACTTACTGCAACGAAGTTAGGGATGCTAACCACTCCGCCATCGGTCGGCTGTCTGATCTGCTATTGATTTGATACTTCATTGTTCAACTCATATTTCCGGAAGTGTTTCTTTCGTACAACTCCGAAATAACAATAAGAAGTCCACACATCTTTGTGGTGTATTTTACCTCTTCCTGCAAAAAAATAAATCTTGCCACCTGAGGATGTGTGCATGAATAGCCTCTGATGAGCAAGGATCAAAAGCGAAGATGATGAAAAGGATGAAATTTACTTAACAAGATGCTCGATTCCGAAGTAGATTTTCTCTTTTATATTTTTATTGAAGAGTGCCTCGCGAAGTCCCCTTAATAACAATTTTAATCTCTCTTTCTTGGAACTGTCACAGCGCTTTTGATGATGATAGTGTGGTGGAATGAAAAAAGAAACCACTCACATCTGTTCCAGCGATGGTATCTCTTTGTTTAGTTTATCCTTACGAAGGGATGGCGTTCTTTTAAATGTCCAACTATCAAAACAAAGTATCAAGTTGAGGTAAAAGTAAGAGCACGTAATCTTATTCATTTTGTGGTGTAAGTCTAATAATAATTGTTATGGAATTCAACTGTGAATCGCCTTCTAGTGGTAATATGTAGTGTTAAGTCAAAGGGATGTCTTCCTTCCAAGAAATTCAAAACACAAACTTAAAACTATATGCTTAACACCAATAGTTGAGAAGCGGGGCTACCATCAACATTTATAAACCTTATTCATTAATAATATACGATGTATTAATTAATTATAAAAATTACTGACCAGGAAGAGATTAGTAATACTCAGCGTAGCACCATTGAAACCATAAAAAATCATCAAATCAGCGCGTTTGTCATCGAATACACATTTAAGACAGACAAAAAAGCGTAAGGAAATATTTTGAGGCAATTTTGTATTAAAGAAAACATTTTGAAAAAGAGTGAACGCTCATGATGTTAAATATTTATTACACAATCCTTACTTAAAATAAATAATTATCTATGATGTGAAGGAAATTATAACTCGATAAGAGTATTACTTACAAAAGAGAAATGGGTAATTGAAAGTTACCAAAAATAAAGTTATCGATTTTTGGAAAAGCAGTTTTCGAAATTACAAAAATTAGATCACATGAACAGATTTACTAGATTAATAGTTTGCAGTTAAATTCTGCAGTTTAAATGGTGTGGTTCATTAACACAGTCGATTATATTTCCCTGGAAAAAAAGATTGTCATAAAAATAATTGATTGCTTAGACAAAGTGTAGTTAGACAACCATTAAGTATTGTCTAATTATGAACTAAAGTAAAAATAAATTAACTGTGAGTAACTTAGTTATCAATTTTTTGTAATGTACAGCTTGAAAGAGACGATATTTAAGTGCTGTACAATACTAATTGAAAATAAAAAATGTTATGATTTCATAAGTTAATCCAGTGAAACTTTGATATGATTTCTTACAGATTACGCGTTTATAATCATGAATTTTACTATATGAAAAATAAATCATTATATACTCTGTTTGCTTAACAGTGTTTTGTGAAATTGTTCTTAAATTTCTTGATTATTTGACATTTCTGTTTACTTCATTGTGACAATGTATCACACCTGTATTTATGAATATCTCTGTTGTTTAAAAAAACATATATTACGCATATTTTAAAAATGATTAACCTAAAAAATGTTCAGTGACACAATATTGACATAGAAAGGGCGAATACAATAAATTGTAATAAAAAATAATCTCACTTCAATACCAGAAAAATTGAGAAATTCTTTTTGTATGATGAAATTAGATATATTTTTACTCGAAAACAGATGTCATTAAGAAAATTAATTCTTATATATTGCAAACAAGAATAAAATGCAAACTGGAGACTGAATCAGATCACAATTATCATTAGAATAATTTGTCCATATTCATCAAAAGAAGAGGTCAATGGATATTTAAGACTGTTATAGATCAATTGACGAGACACTTTTAACATTGCTAACCATGAGTAATTATTAAAAGACATACGCGGCCGAGTGGTTGAAGAACACTTTTCTGAGTGAAAGAAGTTTCGATTTCAACCCTAGCCACTGTTGAATAATAGAAGAGAGGGGCTGCTCTTCTACATGCTGAGTTTTAGGAAAAGTGCTTATAAACTTCCCGGATTTAATAACTGACGACTTCAAGTCAATATATTTTCTCCTTCAGTGGAAAAATAACGCTATAGATATTAATGCACTGTACCAAAGCCTTTGACTGTTTAGACAGTCTCTGGATGGTATGACAAGCTTCATTCATAATATACACATCAGAATAATATTTCTTTAATACCATCCACGTAATCTTATATACTATCATGTATCGCATACTATGGCATTATAGAAGAAGAACATCACTTTGCAACTGAAAAACAGAAATTTCTTAGCTTTACTTCGAAGGATACTAACAATCTACTTTTCTTTACAAATGAATGAGGATATGAATAAGCATTCTTAGCCTTTTTAGTGTGCCAGCATAATTAGCATTAATGGTTTGTTATTATTATGCACTCCAAGCGAATGAATGCATTGATATAAGAAGATTAAAAGGTGCATTTTATGTTTTCTTAGATTTTAAGTCGATCTAATATTCTAATGGAAAAAAGATATCTTTCTCTTATTTGGAATTTAGTAAGCTTTATATATATATATATATATATATACATTTACACGTAATGCGTAAAGGAAACTAGAAATTAATTTCTAATTAAGTAAACTAATACAGGGTCCACTGTTCAGTAATATATTCTAACAGATTGTTACATGCACGTTTCCATTCTTCTCTGAGTTGAAATGTAATTAAAATCCTTTTGACAGTGGACCAAATGATGTCAGAGCAATTTCCGAAGGAAGTGAAGTCGCGATAAAGTCCAGCCGCTTATGATTCCTTGAAATTCCTCAAAATGTAGGCAATTAATTCTAATATGAGTGAGCCCGTTTGTTTTGTAATTCAAATTGACTGCAAGAAGTTGTAGCAATTTAAGTAATAAACTTCCCATATCGAAGTGTACAAATGAAAAGTTTAATGATTGTTTTGTTCACAAATTATTTCAATCGGAGACGGTCTTTCAGGGCAATCAGCATTTATAATGCCTCGTATAATTTAATAATAAGAAATTTCTAGCACATTTATTCTATTAATGCATCATTACTTGGAACAGATATTTTAAGAAATATTCATCGTTTTTTTTTTTTTTCCGCTTAATAGTATTGTAAAAGAAAACTCATTTAAGCATTTTTTTTAAATAATTAGAATTGCTTCCAAATTTTATACCTAAGGTGGTTATCGAACCTATAAACTGTGGAAGGGAAAGACTCTGAGAATTATTAATTCAGCTGTCAACTTAATCGCATTGTTTCTAGCTAATAAGATATGTTGAATTCATCCGTTTAATTAATAAGATACTTTATGATATATAATATGAAAATCAATTCGAAATTAAAATTAACTTTCCAAAGATGGTTAGGATTAAAATGAGATGAAATATATACTGTGTTTTCCCTAATAGTTATTTTTATTTGTGATTTTAGTTTTTTGTAGTATCGATGAGGAAGCAAACTAACTTAAATCTATTTATGGCTTCATTTTTAAAACAATAACAATTCATATGAATAACTTGCATCTGAAAAATCAAATTCAGTTTGCATAGATAGCTTACTACATTAACACTACGTTTTGCACATCAAATCTAGTTTAATTAAGACTTCCAATTTAAAGTGGACTTCTAAGCTCCGCAGGCATCTCCATCTAAGAAGGTAATCCAATTTAAGAGAATTTGTACTGAATTCTTAATTTCAATGTATTTCGAACAATAATTTCTTGAAGCAAAGAAATTTATGTTTCCAAGGAAATTTATGTGTTCTGCGTGGAAGGATATGGTGATTATTTACTATATTATGAGAGTATGATTATTTTTCTTATTTAAAGTTAACAAATTATATAAAAAAAATTTTATATTTTTTTTTTAATTTATCCCAGTAGGAAAATATGGTAATTTGATACAGATTTTATCATAATTTTTAATTTTGTTTCACTGTAAAATTTATCCAAGAAACCTTACTTTCTATGTGATGTGATGTTTGCTATAAGCAAATTGATGTTTACTTTTTTATATTATGTATTTAACTTGTCGTTATTTTTGAAATGACATAGTGATTGCTGTAATAGACATAGTAATAGTATCTCTTGCAAATTTACTTCAAGAATTAAATAAAATGAAACTTTGTTTTGGAAGATTGAATACTTATTTATTTTTATGGTCTTCAAAATATATCGCTAATGACTAGAAAATATCACATACTGAAATGATTGTCAAAACTGTAATTTTTTGCTTAACACTTTGATACAAAAAATCAGTATAACTAACAAAAAAATTCTCTTCATTTTTAATAATGAAGATAATTCCAATAAATGATTTGGGCCAATGTAAAATTATATTTAGAAATTTCTTTACAAAACTTTCATTTAAAAATATAATTAAGAATAATATATTAAACTAATAATACTCCTTTATGTAAACATATTAAAATAGTTATTTCTTGCAAATTTATCATTTTTATTTTTAATAAAGAAAATGTCATTAGTCAATGGAAATTATAATTTTTATCATAGAAAATTATATCAAAGTATTTCTAAAAGGAATTGTTCATTGATTGATTCAGAAGTATTAATTTATTTTAAGCGAAGAAAGTTGAGAAACTATTAAATTATCCTTCTAAGATAAAACCAATTTTAAATATAAAAAAAATAAAAAAAAGTACCCGATGTGAAGACATTATGGTCCTATAAGAAAAACAGAATCGTTAAGAGAAACAAAAACTCACGAAACAGCATAAAAGTGAAATTTTTCTCTTTTGGAAGAGAGATTTTTGGAAAGACAAAAAACAGAGACGATTTCATTCCATCTGATGGGCAAGCACTTTTTCTTTCGGAGGATGCGACATGAAAAATGTAAAAGGATTTGTCTTGAGACTTTATATTTTAAACTTGTCTGTGGATCGGTAATGGTAATGCCATGCTTGTCAAATTTAAATATTAACTTTTTTTTTGTCTTTAAGGGAGTAATGTTCAAAATCCGTATTTTGTGTGAAATGGGAAGAAATAAGCATATATATTGTTTTCTTAAGGATTATATGTGCAAATTATTAAATAGTTTGATTTTTCTTACATTACAGTTACTATTGTAAATTTACCTCAAAGTATACAGTTGTAACTTCTACAGAAAATTTACAGGTATATTTGAATAATTTTAATTTGATTCTAGTAGTAGGGTGTTTTGGCTGCCTAATTTTGCCAATCTGAATCTCATATTTTGAGGCATAGAACGACATTATAAATTTTAATTTTCGAACATTGATAATAAACTTTGTTAAAAAAAATCATAATATAATATTACGTTTTTTATCACTGCAGAAATGAATATTGAAAACGATTCTTATAAATTTCGATTATTGCAGGATATCAAGAATTCTGATTGTAATTTTTAACACCGGGATATTATGAAATATTGATTAAGAATTTAGAAGGTCGTATATATTATCATATTATTCATGTATTTCTTTCTGATTGTTATATGTTATAATTTTAAACAACCCCAGTTGTGTGGTTTCTGAGATGTATAGCGGTGTTTTGAACATTTTTGGTTAGCATTTTTTTCTAGAGAGCCGAGACTGTTGCTCGCTTTCGCTTTATCATTGGACACGACTTTCAGGGCATCCACATACACCGGCTTGGCCTGGCTGCCGATGAAGCCTTCCCACTCTGTGGCAATGCTAGGATGGAGGCCGACCATCTAAAGCAATGCTCTGCACTTGCCCTACATCCAGCTGACGATGTCGTCAGCCGTTATTGGGAGGCTTGGCGTCAAATGGCCGAAAGGCCAAGAACTGGCGTAGGCTAAAATAAAATAAAGTCTTACTTTACTTTATTACCATTTTTCAACATCTTTTGATTTATGAGATTTGAACACTATTTTTTATAATAATGCTATATGGAAAGGCCAAGAACGGGCGTTGGCTAAAGTAAAGTAAGCTTAGCATTTTTGAACAACATCTTTTGATTTATGAGATTTGATCACTATTTTTTATAATAATACTATATGGAAATGATTTTATCTTTGACAGCAACATATAATGTAAAAGTTTTCCAACATCTCGTGAGAGATGTTGAGGTTTTTGCTATTGAATCATATAATGGTATTTTACAATAAATTTTTAGCTTCATGTATTGTTTATGATTTTAGATTATGATTATTAGATACAGAATGCTATGACTTTTGGACAAATGAATTTATAAATCGTTTTTGAGTATGGTATGATAGTATTTTTGGACTTCGCTGTATAATGTTTCTGATTCTATTTCTGATAATTATAGATTATTATGATCCATGATTGAGACTATCAGTCATAAGATCATATGTTTTTAATTTCGATATTTGAGCTTTATGGGTTTTGTGACTTTCTATTACATTTATCGTCATTGGACATTAAGATATTTTGAGTGTCTTAATATATCGTGAGTTTCTTAAAGTTAATTTTTGCATCATAGAATATAACAGAGACAATCGGGAAAAAGAAACATTCTGTGTGATTTTATATCTACTGCTTATTTTCTGCAATGTCAAAAGGAACTGGAGCCAACACATCTGAAAATTTATCAACATGGGTCACATACTTTCCCTCTCCTAGTAGGCATCTATTGTTGTCCTCACAATTCTTCTGTTATAGCAGCTTGTTCTGACACCTTGCCTGAAATTCTGTAAAATGTGTTCGTTCCAGTGTCAGGCGATAAATAGATAAACAAATAGAAACCCTGTTTCACGAGCTGTGAAAAGAGAATCTCCGTCTTTCTAAAGAAATCAAAAGAAATATGCAAATCTTTTTTTCTTATACTCTTCAAGTTCTAAAGTGTTTGATGCACATGGTTTTCTGACAGAAATATGTGCAAATGAATCGCATATGACCACCATCAGATCCTGACATTTTCTCTCTCTCTTTTTGTCAAAGTTATATTTTATTTTAAGAGCTTATTTTGAATAAGTACTGTATTATTTCTTCCCTTCTACTTTTTATAGAACAATTGTTATTTATTTCACAAGTAAACGAAAAAAGTAGTAAAAATAATGATGTAGAAGGTTATCAAAATGAAAGAAATAGCTAAAAAAATATTTAAAGGAAGCGTTGCACTTGTGTCAAATCAAATGAATGAAATGCTTCTTGAAATGGGATAGTAAAATTATCTGTTATTTAAAGGATGACAAGGTCTTTAAAAAAGAAATTATATTGGCGTTCACACTCAAACATGAAAAATATTGACTGCCGAATCTTTTCCCTGAAATAAGACCAAAGCGATTAGATGATAATGAACGGTTGAGAGAAATAGATAAATTTACTATGACTCTTTTCATACAATTAAAAACAAGTCATGGTTACTGTATTGACTTTCATGACTGTCATCTTCCAGAAATTCTATTTCTGGTAACCCAGTAGCAGTAAGAAAGTGTTCTTGAAGGCGTAAGGTTCCAAGTGTTTTATCACAGTCACAACTAAAGAAAAATATATGAATGTGTTGTGATTTTGCATGTATGTGAGTGAAAGGTTGGATATGTTCCGGGATTCCTCCCTTGCAACATATCAACACCTCCTACCACCAATTAACGCATCCTGCAATCAATTCTAGCTCAGGTGTGACTTCGTCACTTTGATCGTGATTAAAATGACGTGGTTCTAGTTAATGGCGAGTATTCCATGTATTTCAAACTTAAGGTACACTTCAGTCCTCACCAGGACAGATGTATACGTATGCGCTTTGCTTCATTTAGTAGGTTCAAATCGCATTGTGAGCATGGATGTTTGTAGTGGTTTGGAATTCCTTTTAAACTGTAGCTCTTAGTCTAATTAACTATCTTGTTCAAAAATGACTATTGATTAATAAACATTATTTTGGTATCAGGAAGAATACAAACTAAATTATCGGCTTTATAATGTGTCCCTAATTCCTCCAGATAATGTAATTTGCAGTGTTTAATGCTAACCAAAGCTGAATGTGAGAAGAAAATCACAGTCAGTGAAAGGGTCAAAACATATTAAAAAAATTCATTTGTAATTGAATTTTTAAAAACAGAATGTATTTTATGCAGAATATATAGTAATAATTTTAAAGATCAGTTTTCCATCAATATCACTATTTATTTTTCATAGTTAATACCATATAATTTTATTAATGCTTAAACAAAGATCTAACAAAATTTATTGTATTAAAATTGTGTTTTAAGATAAAAAATAAAGGTATTCGTTTCATTTCCCCCTTTAAAATGTTCATCTATATATTATAACTGAAGGTAGAGACAATATATGTTAGCAGAAAATATAGACTTTTTTCTACATTGCAAAAGTGACAATCATAATTTTTTTGCATTTTAAAAACTATTGCTTTCACTAACTATACTTCGTATTTTTTTTCAATGTGACGCTTGATAAAAAATGCAACGAAACATGAATGAAAGAGAAGTATTTAGCAATTCCATATAGAAGAAAATATTAATGTTTTACATTTCATGCAATTTCTTCTCATTTGGCCTATTCGTCAGACATAATTTCGTGTTTCAAACCAGCCTTTCGAACAAAATAAATAAAATGTCATTATTTTTGAAAATTATCTTTTTTTTTTTTTTTTTACGAAATTTGATTTAAGTTTTCTCCATGAAGTCACAGAATTCGGGTCACATCATGAAGTTTGAATGGCTTTCAAAAATGTTATAAGACTACTGACAAATCAATTTATATTTTTAGGACACGTTTTTTATATTTTGATTGAATTATATTTTAAACAATCTGTTTTTAATCAAGGTTAATTTTTACGCAGTTCTAATTCGGTACTACAAATAAAAGATTTTGTTGCTATGCTGTTTGGAATAAATGAACGGAACATATTGAATAAAAGTAAGTAGTCTTGATAGAAAAATCAATGAAATCATTGTGCCTCAATATCATGACAATCTTATTAATTCATTCATTAAAAGCTAATCATTGATAAAGGAAATAAGAGAACTGTACTTTCACATTTTAAGTACGTGATTAACATTTTAAGTTTATAATTCACAAATTAAGGCTTTTACTACTGTACCTACGTTTAAAATTAAAATGAGTTTATAGAATATAAATTATTCATTCATTTTGAGGAAAAGATATGAATTTAATAAAATAGCTCTATAAAATGATTGCAATATTTTAATGAGCGTAAAAATATATTTTGGAAATTTTTAATGTTTTATTCAAATATTTGCAAAGGAATTGTTTAAAATTTTTGAGTCATGAAACGTGTTATTTCAAGATTAGGCTAGATTATCGAGACACATTTATGACATACCACTCAACTCAACCTTCCACCTTGCCATTTTAAGCTCCACTGAAGAGGTAAAAATGTGTGTCTGTGCGCCATAAATGTTCATGTGTACGCAAACATTCTGTTTGACAGCAAGCATAGCAGAGCGGCATAATTCCGATGAAAAGAATTTCAACAAACAGCATATATTATTGATTTTCAAGAGATCTTCTTTCAGATAATGGGTAACATTCAAATTATTTAAAATAGGAATAAGGGAAAAATCCCTTGCATTCACCCAGATAGATATGCATACGATTAGAAGAAAAACAACACTAAACTTCCGTTGCGAAACACTGGCTAACCAGCCAGTGTTTTGGAACCGATTTCGATCACTCCTAAGACCTTAATCTTTTTTCCAGACTGCTGTAAATCTGAATCATTTTGTTAGACTCTTTTCATCTACTTTTATGAAATGCCATACAAATAGCCACATAAAATTTGTTAGCCATGAGCGAAAAATATATCACTCAGAAAAATGCGAAATTATATTCAATTCTAAAAAAAATTAATAAAAATAAATGCTTTCACTAAAACCCCATAGGTACTTTATCCAAATTTTTTCTTTAAAAAAAGAAATTAAATATATACAATATTTACTGCTTTTTCGATATATTTTAACTACAGATGTAGTTAATTACACGAAGCTGATAAAAGCATTAGAAAACCTATATGAAAATTATTGCTGTTTATTAGATTCAATGAAATACTTCTGTACAATTATTGCAATTTTTACCTATTAATAATTACTTTCTTTCTAATCTGATTAAAGTGCTTCTAAAAACAGAAAGCAACTTCATAAACATTGGTGAAACAATTTAATGAGTATTTAAAGCAGTAGGTAATGGAAATAGTTTAACTTAAAATTGTTCATGATATAAGAACAACCTCATTCCATTTCAAAATGCATTTGTAATGATAGACCTTACATTCAGCAAATTAAAATTTTCGTAACTTAACAGACTCTAGCGTACTTCTATATCTGAATATTGTCAAATTTAGTGTTATATATTTTTCCATGTATGTAAACATCGTATATATATAACTACAATTAATTTTTGAGCATAAAAATTATACTTCTGAAATAAAATTTTTATTTTTCATAATGCAATTATAAAGAATTTCTTGTTAATATTAATATCTAGTTTTTATTAACATTTTGAACATTACTCAGTGCTATTATTTTCCGAAAATGAATTTCGTTCATATTGTTCTGATTTGATTTCTTGGGATCTCATCCATCAACTTTTCCATACTAAAACTCAATTGATCAGAACCTACCATTTAGGATGAATTTCCATTCTCTGCAAAAATCCTCGACAGTAGGTAGGTAGGTTATGGCGGAAACTTTTGGAGCTCTATGCTAGAATGCTTGTATCTCTCGTTGAAGAAGGTATTTGGAGACAGCTTCTAGTCAATCGACTAACATTATTTAAGTAAAGTGATTGAAGTCGGAACACACTAAGAGATTTGTCTTGATATGAGCATGAAACTCGGATTAATACAATTTTGATAGAGGAGAGTTCAAGGATTTTTGGTGGCAAAACTTTCATTCTTCAGTAAGATCAGAATCTGTTATACAGGCGTAGAAACTCGCAGCAAGCAAAAATTTTACTTTCCGGATTTGTAGATAGTTCAAATAACCAAAAAAATGATAATGCTCCTATTCCTAATTTCTTTCATAATTGGTTCCTCAGATGTTCGTATAAAGGACAGGTTAATAATATATGATCTTTGGTTTCAGGTTCCCCGCATAGACAGCGGTCTGTATGACAGAGATTATACGTAAATAGAATCGAATTGGTACGAAAAGATCTTGTTCTAGCTCTGGCCTGCCATACATCTTCTAGTCGGGATTTCGTTAACAGCCTATGATTTTTACGAATAGATGTGAGATGAGTGAACGCTTCAGCATATTTGCTATTTTTCCATTGATTAAATCTTTTCTTAATGTAATATTTCTTGATGTGTTGTTCCAGATCTTCAAGAGAGATCGTACAGCATATTGGCTCACTGTTGCTACTTTCGCCAATGAGTCTACGATTTCATTGCCTGCAATTCCTGAGTGTCCGGTAATCCAAACTAACTGTATTGACAAACACTTTTGAGTAGATTGAATTATTTGGAATTGAAGCAGTTGAATAATAGCAGGTAATGTCCTGGAACAAACCAAAAAAGCAGAGATGCAAGATAGAGAATCTGTGAAAATGACATATTTTTGGATCCAGCGCGAATTTTAGAGACTGCAATAAGTAGTGCCATTGCCTTGGCCGAGAAGATGGAGTTTATGGAACTAATTTTCCTGTTATTGATAACTGGTATAATTAACTATTGCAATGCCCACATTTGATCTCTGTTTGGGAGCATCTGTAAACATTAGCGTATCTGTCTGCCATGATGACTCACAAACCTGGTGAAAGAACTTACAAGTTATATCCTTTGGCCAGGATTTAGACTGAAAAGGGAAACCCGAGGAACAAATGGAGATACTTTTTGACATTTCTGGCCAGTCTGTTAGAACTTTTAATATGCATGAGTTATTTATTCCTTGTTTGTCTAGCCACAATTTGGCTTTAACTGCCAGAGGAGGGTTACGATTAACTCAATTGTAAGTTAGCTTTTCCCAAACTGAAACACAAGGGGATAATGATGACTTGCTTACATTCCGAATGTAAAAGTTTAAGGAAAGCATTTCATGTCTAGAGTGAAGAGAAGTTTCTCCTGCTTCTTGTAGAAGTATCGGTATGGGGGTCCACTTAGGAAGACCTGTGGCAATTCTTAGGGCAATGTGATATACAGTTTCAAGGATTTTGTGATCTGTTGCGCATGCTGAAGTAAATATGTCACAGACATAATCCATACTGGAGACTGTAAAGGATTTCTCGATTTGAAGAAAATGAACGGTACGAGCACCCCATCTATTACCTGTGATACATTTTAAAGCATTCAACTTTTTTGATATAGCTTCTCTCTTTTCATGGAAATGATGACGAAGAGATAATTGTAAGAAAATGTAATCCGAAAATTCAAATATTTTTACTCCAGGAAATAGAATGTTTGTTGATGAATAAGTTGAAATTAGGTTGTTGTCGTCTTGAAGAAAACTTAATCATAGAATATTTTTGTGGGTATATAGATAATTTCCATTCTTGACACAAATTTTCTAATATTTTTAGTGTAGATGTTAGTTTCAGCTGAAGATTTTCTAAGTTATCAGATTCATAGAGTAGACATATATCATCTGCGTATATGAAGCATTTGATGTCGTGGGGAAGGATATCGCAGAAATCTGCCATAAACACTGAGAACAGGAAAGGTGATAACACGCTCCCCTGCGGAACTCCTCTATATCAGCTGGTGGATGAAGATAGCCTATTTCTCCACCTTACTTGAAAATAGCAAGTTGTGATGAACTGTTGAATCCACAAAGCAGCATTTCCTTTGATGTTTGCTTGAAGTAATTTATAGATAAGACTGTCTGGCCAGACTAAATCATAGGCCTCGGAAATATCCACTGCAACCAAAATAAATTTTCTAGAGGATCTGGCTGAAATTATGTGATGTTGAATGATAGATAAAATGCTGCCACAACATCAATGCGGCAGAAATCCATGGTGATTAGGATAAAAGAAGGATATGGTTGATATATGGTCAATACATCTCTTCAAAATCATTCTCTCTTCTCATTAATTTACATATGACACTTGTCAGGGATATAGGACGGTTCGATGCCACAAGGTTGGCCATCTTTCCCGGTTTTAAAATTGGAATAACAATGGAAGATTTCCATATTTCTGGTACAATACCTGTATACCATGATTTATTCATCAGGGAGAGGAGATAACCTAGGTTGGTAGTAGTAATGCCTTTACATATTTTTGCAGATATCTTATCTAGGCCAACAGACGAGTTTTTGCATCTTGCAATGCTTCACGCAATTCAGAAGCAGTAAAGGGTTTATTGAAAGAGAAAACATCACTTGAACTTAAATCCAGTGGAATACCCTCTAAAATTTGTGGATGATTGTAAAAGTTTGTAAACATATTAGTTTGATGGGTAGAATCTGTCACCGGAGTATTATTATGTAATAGGATCAAATGTGAAGTTGCAGATACTGTAACTCTATTTTGAAATTTTTTAATAAATTGAAAATATATTTTGATGTTTTAGCTGAAATTATTATTTCTTCCCAATATATTCGAGAGAGATACATGAATAGTCGATGTAGTTCTGCTGCAGTTCTTTTATATACCATCCAAACGTACTTATCACATGTGTGTTTAGCTTTACGCAAAAGACGTCTTTTTGGCCCAGGAGATAACCACATCTAGAAGATTACCATGGGGGATAAGGTTTACGTGGCATTTTCTGCCATCTTAGACATTTATGAAGTTTATTTATACAGAGATGGTTGAATTGTTCAATACAGTGAAGATTAGAAATTTCATGATCAGTATTGTTGGAAGCAACGAAATCTGACCACAGGATACGTGATCTTTTCGGTGTTTGGTGATCATTATCTCCAATAGATATGCTGGTCTTATATGATAAGTGATCACTTCCAAAACAATTTGGGTGAACTTCAATGTGACTTAGGTGATAACACAGGTGAATTCAATGAGTGAAGGTTTGTGATGTGGACCGTAATGTGTTGGGATTTCAGAGTTGAAGAGGCAGCAATTCTCTTCCTGAATCCATTCTAGAAAATAATTTGCCATTGCTGAAGTGGAACAGCTTCCTGATGATGTATGTCTTATATTGAAATCTACTATGAGGATAAAAGGAATCTGCATTCCTT
>CM057822.1:3367500-3410000 GCA_030067965.1 Latrodectus elegans | reverse complement strand
TGTGTGTTAGTTTAAAAAAAAAAACTTTAAAAATTTAAATATTTTTATATTGAGTTAGTTTTGAAATTAATAGTTTTTAATTATTTGTTGCATTCATATTCAAAAGAATCTTAAGTCAATGGATCAAGTCTCATAAAATCAAATTGAACCAAGGCACTTAAAAAAAAAAATATTTTTAATCATTCATATAGTATTTTAGGTTTTAGTTTGAATTCTGATAATCATTTTTGACCATTTAATTAGTAACTGTAAAATCACTCAACATTTGAAATTTGTCTTCATATATTTTAGTGCGAATAATAAAAACCGAACTCTAAAATATAAATAAATAATATTTTCCTTGGAATCACTGGCAGCTCATTTTCCATAAGACAGCAACAGGTAATTCCGGTGTCAGTTCGTTGAGCATTTTACTGACCCACTTTCCCCCACCCCTATTCTAAGAACCCTGAGGATAATTTGAGGTAAGCATCTGTTAGGAGCAAATTTAAAACTCTCTTTTTGGCTGTTTTTATGGCGTTAGTCTTTAATTTTTCACGATATAACGCGCCAATTCTGGCAGACTCCCTAACTTCGAAGGATTGATTGACAAGCAATTTCAACCAATAATAATGTTTGGGATACTCCCCTCTACAAGCTTTGAGAACTAACACCAGATGGGGCGACAAGACAACAGAAGTTCTCACGTAGGTCTGGAAGAGCCTTAATATTGAAAAACGTTATGAAAAGCCATTATTTCAATGTTCTTTTTTGCCATTTTTCTATTTAATCCATTTAAATTTCGAAGCTCAGTTAATGTATGACATTCTAATGAGAACAAAATAATAGATTTTCCATGAAATTAACGCCCATTTTAATTTCTTCAGAGTCAACAAAAGGATATGAATACAGCTTATGCAACTCTGTATTAATGAAAAGGTAAATAACTCTACAGAAAAAATGTTTTTCTTAATACTTATTATGCATTTACACATATATCATATATTTGAGATATGGAACTAGATCTTCTTAAGCTTATTAAAGCTGAGATAAGTAGCTGGCAAAGGTTTTAATAGACACACAAATAAATAGACAAATAAAGGTTTTACTTATACCATTCATTTCAATGTTATGATTTAAAAAAAAACAGTAGATAAACAGGAGAGATATGTTTGCAAAGCGATTTCTAAAGGCAATATTCCAGAAGGCATCCTGCTATATATCACCGTTGGAAAGAGTTTGAAAGAAAGTGATATCTGTGCTGAATAAAAGTCTCTAAACTTCGTTTTATTATTAATTGCCTGCAGGAATCACTTTGTATAAATGGGGAATAATTTTAAAATATTCTCTCTTGGTATTGTTTGTAAACACTGAAAATAAAATGGAACACATGTACTACAATCTGTACAGAGCGATTTCATTGGCGACAGAAGAATATATTCATTTGTGTAACTGTATGTAATAAATCTCTATTTCCTGAAAAATAAGTCTGCAAATTACTAAACATATTAATATCTATTTCTGATGCAAATACAAAAAAATGATGAAATTAGTTTTATAATTTCTTAATTTATGAAATTAGTTTTATAACAAAAGTAAAAAGATAAGAAGATCAATTCCAATCAAATGAATGAAAAAGAAAGTGATTAAATGTAAACAGAAATTTCAAGAAACAAATTAAATTTATTAATGTTAATAATATAAAAATTAAATTCTATTTACATTTATCTTCATAAACTCCAAACGGAATTTAAATTACTAGAAGGATTTATAAATAAAAAAGCATAACATTAGGCAAAATAATTTAAAAAAATGCTTTAAAAATAAAACTCCCTAATAGAATTCATAGGAAGAAGTAATCAAAAGAAAAAAAGAACAAGAGTAAATGAAATAAATGCTAGGAAAAATACAGCGTTAAGCAGTCTTAGTTGCAAAGATCAATAAGAATTCATTTAAATTTCCTCTGAAATAATTTAAGTAAAAATGAATAGGATAGTTAAAATTATCTTCTGGGTAGCAGAGGAAAAGAAGTGATTCTAGATATATCCACCTAACTCTGAATTCACCTTATTAAAATGAAACTAATAAATTAATAACCTATGGAATAATTTAACATTCTATAGTTGCTGTATCAAGATTTCTAATATATAAACTAGGAGCAAGGACAAAACTGAAATACAAATATTTATATATTTTAAAAATTATTTGACTTATGCATGTATATATTCCAAATGGCAAATGTATGTCATTTTTGTAAGAAAAAAAAATGCAAGGCAGGAAAATATTTATCTTGAGCTATTAGATATTAAAATACTTAAATTAAATATATATATATATATGTTGAGATTTATTTTATTCAATAATCTGATCGTAAAGCGTTTTCGCTTAAATAGGCAGAAAGGTTACAAAATTCCATTTCTGCACTAAAAGAGCAATTTTAAGATATTCAATTTACGCTTTCATGAAAAATGGAAAGCAATTTATCATTTTTTATAAAACAGTATTTTTGTCAAGTATTTGCTTTCAAATGAATATTAAACATGGAGAAATGATTTTGTTTGCTCATATCGCTTACAAGGAATTATGACTGTCTTAAATAAGTAATAAAAATGCATTTCATGTCTGCGTTAAATGAATTTTTATTTGAATAAGCAAATAAATGAAACAAATGTTTTCCTTTTTATGTAATACTGGTTCATAATTCAAATAGGATTTGTAAAAATATTACTCTTAATTCTTCCTTTCTGGTAAGGTTGTTTTTACAGATATTATCAAATGAATAATATTTTGAATATTTTAAAAAAAGAATTTAACAAAGTATATCAAAATTAAAGTCGATGTTCGTTGATGCATCCATTCCGTTAGAAATATTAATATCAAATTGGGAAGTTTAAGGTTTTAAAATAGGTTCTGAAAGCATGAGTTATTCATTTGAAAGTCTGCCTGCAGAAATAGCGTCAGAAATCCTCGTTTAAACTTCAGATTATAGAAAATGAATATTATCTTTACAAAAGTGAAACATATATTAAATATAATATGTCAACTATATTATTATGAGAAATTGTAAATAACTAATTTCTATGAAAACTGTAAAACACTGGGAAATTGTTCTAAATCAGAAGTTTTGAGAATTTTCACATTGTTTGCGTATGTTTATTTATTCGAATGAATCGATATGTTAAGGAACTCTGGTGTTCTGGTTATGAAGAAGTCATTTTTCTATACGGAAGATATACTGGGTTAAGTACATGATAAAGCTGAAGGCTGTCTTGCTAAAAGTGCATATAAATTTTTTAGGATACCTAGTCCTTTATGTGATGAGGCATCGTTTAAAGAGCAATGAGCACATACCAGAATGCCTAACTGTATCTAGCTCTGTAGTTGTTCTCGATCAGTTGGATTGAGCGTACCAAGTCTTCGTCGTTAAGAAGCTAGAAATAAACAGTTGACCTCCAATACTTGACTTGCTACCCTAGGAGGTACTAATTCACTTCGAGGACATTTTGCTTATGACATACTGACTATAATCCATCCCTATTTAGTGAATATGACGAAACTTTGATTAGGTAGGAAATCAAACTCCCTACTGTCTGGCAATTAGAACGACGCCCTGACTTACTAGGTCATCGCGACATCAATGATTGAAGAGGAGGCTAAGATGCAATCTTGTCACTCGGTTGGCATTGAAATAACGAGGCTATTTCGTTTATTTAATAGACTTGAATGTAGAAAGGGTAGTCTAAAACGGTTATAGTCTTGTTGGAAAAGGCATTTGTCTCGTGACAGGGCAAGGTTGAGTTCCATACTTGACCCCCCAAATGTTGTTGTAATATGTTCTTTAACGAGGCATAAATAAGGGCATATAATATCCTTGATTGTGTGTGTGTGGTGTGGTAAGGAAGGCATCAGATGACAGGTCGACTACACCATTTGACCCTGGTTCAAAATTATGAAGTGATTGATTGCGTTTATACATTCCGTTCAGTTAAAGTAAGCAACAAAAATGCATAACAACCTAATCGACATATTTTTATGAACATAGGATAGGGATTGAACGTCTATCCTATGTTCATAAAAATATGTCGAATTACAAAAAGATGATATGTGCTCGAAGAGAAGACTTTCATTGCCTTTAAGTGAAAGTTTTAGAAATTAGGAACATTAAGAAACTTTCAAGGAACAGCAATTGGTTGCCAGAAGCCACATTTAAATGTTCTATTTAATGTGATCTTTTTCAATCATAATTATAATATTGAAATGAATTGTATAAAAATATTTTGCTTAAAACCTTGTGCAACGTAACTCCAATAGAGCACATGCATAGACTAATGAGCGTTTCACTGGTTCTCTTCTTATGTGGCTCTGAAAATAACGTTCGGTTTCCAAACCATGACTGTTCAATAATATTTTTGATTTTATGCATATTTTATTCTCCAGGGCCATGCCAAGATGCATTATACTTGACTGCGAATTCATGCCACGAACAACCCGGTCCCTTAGATTCTTGATCGGGTTTATGTCGGGTTAGTTTGCTGGCCACTTGTCAAGGTGTAAATTAATCCTGGAGCTCTATTACCAGGTACGTACATGCTAGCTGTCCTCGTATTGTCCCCGTATTTGATGCAATTATCCTGAAGGAAAACAATGCGCATAAAAAGTGGACATGCTCCATAAGGACAGATGATTACTTATATTGATCTATTGTGCGTTCTAGAATGATGAGTGACTCTCTCTCTCTCTCTCTCTCTAGAAAATTCCAGAAAAAACATTCCTCAGATCATAATGTTTTCGTCATCAGCTTGGATTGTTATGGCAGTGGTTGTGGAAGATTTTTTTTCAGAAATTTCACGTCATATACGTCAACATCCGTTTGTCTGATGGAGCATGAAAGGGGATTCATCTGAAAAACTAACTGTTGCCTCTCATTGGACATCGATTTGAGGTACTTGAAAGCCAATTCCTGCCTTTTCACCGATGTACATCAGTTAGCTTAGGTAATTGAGACGGGATTTTACTTTGAAGGGTTAGACGAAGCAATGTTCTCGGAATAGTTGCTTGGGAGACCCTGTTCGTAGGCATTTGATTTATCTGGGTGGTCACTTGCTTAACGGTAGTATATCTATTCACGCGAAGACATCTCCCCACCCGCTGTTCACCTAGTCATTTACTGCCCGTAGTACACCAGATCTGCTACATTGCTGATTTTGGGCAGTCCCATTTCGCCATGAACGGTATGTTTTTTTCATGATAGCGTGCGAATAGTTTCACAAACTTATTTATTTCGGAAGTGCTTCTACCCTTGTCCCGAAAACCAATGATCATGTCTTTCTCAACGTCATTAAAATAGCTTCGTTTCTGTATAACAGCAACAATTTCTATGTTTCTCTCTGTCTCTCTCTCGAAGCACTAACTCACCTTTTATATATGCTCAATAGCAATGTACCACTACCAGCTTTCTGAGATTGGTTATTTAACATCGAAAGTATATGGTCGTCCCATTAATGTGACTTTTCCGTATATATATATATATTATCAAGTCGATTGCACGTGGTGGTCTGGCTGGGAACGTGGTTCTTATAAGAAAGATTAAGCGTTCCATAAACAGTTACCAGGATTCAAACCACCAATTTCGTTTCTTCTTATAGCGCTTAAAGGTGGCACAACATTCGCTTATGTTGTGCGCATATTTTGCATTGTTAATGGTTTACGTGTCTTTTTGCAACAAACAAAAATCTACGTTTCTCATAGTTTGCATGATTTCTTCAGTGTTGTTACATTCTGTAAGGGCAGCACTGTATTAGGATATAAATATAAAAATTTTCTTTTCAATATTATTTTTAGAAATAATGTTTATAAAATAAGGATTAAGAAAACATATTTCAAATGTATCTCTTCCAAGACTATATATTTTTGTGAATTTTATTCCTATCACAATGAAAATCCGTCTCTATTATTCCAATAAAAATAGCCGCATGTCAAGTTTCCTAAAGAAGACCGAAGCTTTTAAAACCTTTGCAATGAGACATAATTCATGAGTAAAATAAAACTTCTTCAAAAAATTAGTTTTGTTGTTGAAGAATAATTAAATTTATTCTTATCTTCGAGACGGGTTTTGCATGCATTAATTAGTTAATGAGGACGTAAGTAATCATGGCATATAAGAAATTACTTAGGTATCCTTAAAAACTTTTCTCAGAGTTCTTTGGGAAGTATATCGATTTTCTTTCCCCTGTAAGTCTTTTGTAAAAAGTTTTAAATTTTGTGAGAAAATAGAGATTACTTGCCCTAAATGTTGGATTGTTGTTTTAATTTTCAGCAAATACGTGAAACGATGAAACCACAAATTAAACAACGTCTTAGATACATTTTATTAAATATATTTACTATGCCTTATCTATAAAATTGGCCAAAAACAATATAAGAAATAATTTTAAATTAAGAATGTGCAGATATACTTTCTCAAAATAATACAAATAATGTAAAATGTTTCTTCTAAGGGGTAAAAATGTTATTTGAATTGCTTATATTTTATTTATAATTATTATTTACTTTTGAATAATTTAATAAATCCTTTGAAGGCAGTGAATATGGCCCCTAAATATATGGCCTATTTTGTTTAATAATTGCTGTTTACACTATCAGAATAATTTAACAAGTATATATAGTTTTAAGAGACTCAGAATCAGAAGAAATATGTACCTTTGAAAATGGAATCAATTCTAAGCATTGCTGAACAGAAAAACTGAGTGATAATCATTTTTGAACATCATGGAAAGATATTTTTTAGGTTTGTTTTTATCTGCTACGCTAAGTAGTCACTTAAGCAAGAGAGGGAAATTCAGTTTACAGAGAAGTCTAGTCATTGCTTTTACTCAAGCTCTTGGAATCGCACCCAAGAATTTCTGAGCTAAAAGTCAGAGCGCTAATCCCTGGATAGTCGTGCTTTTCTTTCTAAAGATTTTGTCATTAAAACTTTAGTGAGCATGAAGCAGAAATGCTTTATATTGATATGGTCTGTTGAGAAAAAATGCAACTATAATACATTTTCTATAATTTTGTTTTCATCACAAAATAAGTATAAAGTAAGTAAAATTTAGTACATAACATGTATCATATGAATATCCGATATAAGAAATTTATTGTTTAAAATGCATTGCTACTTACATGTTTTGATATAAAATTCCCAATGTATTCTATTTTTCACTTGAATTTTTTATTGCTTAGAAAGTATGCAAATTTAAGATTCAGTATTGAAAACATAAAAACTTAAGGGACGGTAATGAAAATTTACAGAGGTATCAAGCATATAGTAACTATAAAAAAACACTAAATTTTATGTTTAAAAAATTTTAATGATAGAATGAATCAGTTTATACATATTTTTGTGACGTTAAGATAATTTCGAGTAAACTTTTTTACAGTTAACTGATACCAGGCTAAACTTTGCGTGATAATCTTCAGTTTAAATAGTATTTCTCATTATTGTCTATATTATATACATACGCCCATTTCAATGAGTTATAAATTATTAGATTAATAACTATTCTGAATTGGTTATTTTGATTATTCCAACAGGAAATGCTAGATTCACGTGAATAATAATTTTTTAGTCATATGAAAAAGGGAAATATTTATTTAGGATAAGATAATCCTTTTTTAAGATTAAGAAAATATAATAGCGTGTCCCGAAAAATTGCTAAAATTCAGATAATTTAAAAATGATTTTTATAACTATGAAATTAAATTTATTCGTTAAACAAATACATTAAAGAAATAAATGAAATTTGAGTTCAATAGTGATCCATCAATTGTTGATTTCAATAATTCATCCTTATGTTTTCATCCCTGCCTGATCCAGAACTATAATCTATTGGACATTGCGAGATCCAATACAAGGCATTAATGCCCAACCAATGTAAATCCTTCATTCTTAATAGTATACTGGCGTGCAAGTACAGGTTGGGGAAGACTTTTTACCCTATCGTTGAACACGTCTTGCGTCATTCCTTCGATGTGAATATCGCAGGGAATTTAGCGTAAGCAAATTTGAGCAGATTTTGTCATTAACTCTTTTCTATATATACGTAATGTACATAATTGTTTTTTTCCTTTTGAAATTGTTGCTTCCAACCTACTTGTTTTCACTTTTTCTTAAATAATTGTACGATTTGCCCCAGTTAAGCGCTGTTGAGGATATCGTGATCTATGGCTTTTTCCCTTCACAATGACTAGTGGTCTAATTTATGCAAAAAATGACAGCTGAAGGACAAATAAAATAGCCATCGTAGTGTCAGCTAATATACTTCAGAACTCGTATCCATCTCAATGTCCTGATCATAGTAACCACAAATTTGATGCTCCAATGAAATTATTGTTATAAATGTAAAGTTATTATTATTATTCTGTACAGATTTCTTCTCTTTTGATGTAAGAAATAAATGCAAATTATATAAACTAAATTACCTGTACTTATCAATCTATAACTTACTCTACTAAGCAATTATTTCATATATTCTTTTTATATAAAGAACTGAGTTATGATTATTTTTAAAATAATTACAAGTGTTGAGTGATACGAAAATGAAGCTATTTACATTTGTATTATCAATACAATTTCTCCATTTCCAGCTGACTGTAAGACAAATTTTGTAGATTATCGAAATTCTATATTCCCACTTAAATGAGAAATTTACATTAGCTTTTATTTGTTACTTTAATTTTATCGAAAGTGCATGTAACATCAATACTGATTATAAATTATGTATTGTTAAAAGTAAATATAACAAATGGAGTAAATTAAAAATACAGTCAAAACATAAAATGATTAAACAATCTGTAGATTTGGGGAATTAAGGCTTTTACATGATGGTACAGAATCATATTACTTATTTTTTCAGTGCCTACGAAAATTAGTTATTCGTCATCTGTATAACTATATATACAAATGAACGATACTAGAGGTTAGGGTATCGGCATTCCATCCAGAAGTGTTGGGTTCTATTCCAAATGCTGTCAAAGACCCACCGATTATATGCTATATACGTGCTCGTTAAATCTGTGGAATCGAAATTCCTTCGGTCGCTGAGCAGTTACCCAGGGTGTAATGGCCTGCAGAAATTTACTCCCCCTCAAATGCCGAAATTGGGAAAGTAGATCCTCTGGTTTTGCCATCTATCGGAGGTTTTGAAGAGCAAAAGTCGTACTTTCACCTTCGTGGTGCTCTGATTAAACGAAAGATTGACTTAAATGCGCATAGCCGAGGCATTGCGAGCTTGGCTTATCCAAGTGTCATTAGTAACTAAAACAACAACATAACGATATATATATACAAACACACATATAGAAAATTTTCTCTATAACTTTATATTAATTATGTAATTTTATAACCAAATTAGAAATGTTAAAATCTGTGCAAATGCAAAAGTCTGCTATTGTGGGGCCTAAATGGATAGCACACTGTGTGAATTACGTGATCATTTTTTTTATTTTAGTGAGTTTTAAAATTCAAAGATCTATTCATGATTCAAAAAAGTTTTTGTCAAAGAAAGAATATTTCCTGATTCCTTCCCTTATTTAAACTGGACAAGGTCACTCATTTTCTTGAGCTTTCTGTGAGTTTCCAAACAGCATTTCTGTGTCCAATTAGGAGATCAAATGCATATCTCTGTTTTTAAAAAGGTTTCTGTTTCAAATTTACGTTGTACCTTCTTTTTTTGATCTGACAGATATAAGATATCTTTTATTTCTGTTTTTTTTTCCACTGCACTCTTTTAAACCTTTATTTATGTGACTTTCTTTTTCTATTTATCTTCAATTTTTAATTTTTTATAGCTAATTTATCTTTTTACACTAAAAGTAAAGTGAACATGTGCTTTAAGCTTAAGAATTGCAAATTTGTTTTAAAAAAAGTAACTCTTTAAAGGGAAAAATACAAAATCATTTTGCTATACGAAGTAATTTGATTTAATAAATTACTTTTGCTTAAAATGTTATAATGCTTTTCAAACAATATTAATTCCCGTGAGAGAAGCCATGCACTAATTACAGTTAATTGATAGATATTATTTCTCATATTTTAATAATTTCATAACATTTCATATATTTATAATTCAATAATACATAATATACATTTTACCCTTAAAAAATATTGTGCTGCTGCTATTCATTGAGATATTTTACTTTTATTTGAAAAAAATGAACTGAGATTTAATATTTGTCATATTAGATGCATTTTATTATTAAAAATAGAATATTTTATTAAATTGAATAAATATGTATCTCACAAAATTGAAATATAATTCGATATTAATAGTTACTTTTCTTCAAAAATTAGTAATTTTTTATTGAAAAAACATATATTTTGCTGCTTTTAATTTGATGATAAATTTGACTTGGATACATTTTTAAATTTAACACAGTTATTTTATGTGTGTATTTTATTTCACTGTACTTACTTTTTTCATTTGTGAATTTTCAATTTATCAAATTTAATCTACATAAACAGTCAAATTAGTTCTCATTATTTTATAAATAGGATCTTAAAATAAACTATAAATTTATAATTATTACTCCTTCAAAACAGTAATAGCTTTGAAATGAATAAATAATACTGATTTCCATTTCAAATTCCATTTCATCTTCAGTTTTCATCATTCATCATTCAGTTCCAAATTCCATTTCATCTTCAGGTTTTTTCAATACCACATGATTGTCAATTTTACATACTTTTGAGAATGTTACATACTTACATAATTCCATTCTTTTTCATACCAAGACAAATATCAATTTAATCTTCTTGTAGATTTGAAATAATATAAATTTATCAACAACTTTTGAATTGATTTGAAATAATATAAATTAGAAACAAAAAGTTTTCTCATTGTAGGTAACTTTAATTGGATCTTCGGTATTCCTTCTTCCGATGACTTAGCACCTGATCAGAAAAAAATTGTTTGGAAGAGGAGGAAGTGGGGAGATAGGAGAGGGATGAGACGAGCAATTGCCTGCGGGCCACATTCTCGAACTCTTAATTGATGAAAAATTAAAAAATAAGTTAAAAAGGAAACTTATAACATGATTATTTGAAGATTAATGCAAGCTAATATTTGATCACAATAATTCCAAGTATTTGAATATAATAACTATTCGCTGCAGAAAGGCGTTGGAAATACGGTGTTCCTGTGACCCAAATGCCGAAATTTAATTGTTTTGGTGGACGTTAAAAGAATTAAGCTTTGTAATTCAGCAATCAAAAGCAACTTTTGACTTCAAAGATATTCCAGCCTCTTCAATCATTCGCAAATATTAATAAATAAGCATATTTTTACTGCTTCAAATAAGAAAATAGGAACAAAACTTGTTGGCATAGATTTTGTAAATAATGATTTTAACTAAGCGCTGTCCTCAGAAAATGTTTTGAAAAGCATAAGAATGATAATCATTATGAAACAGTTGTAAATAATCGAAAGCCTTTCATTCTTTCATTACAGTTCAAGCTATCTTCAGAAGAATATGATTAAAAATATCAATGTCCAACATTCTGTCCCATAATATATATATATATATATATATATATATATATATATATATATATATATATATATATATGTGTGTGTGTGTGTGTGTGTGTGTGTGTGTGTGTGTGTGTGTGTGTGTGTGTTAGAATATACGTCGGTATTCGTAATGAAGCATTAGATATTATTTTCAAACTAAGCAAATTAACACTAACTTCAATCTTCAGTATGCATTTATGCATTTCAACAGGTGGTATTGTACACATTTGCACACACACACATTCTCCTATCATTCAAATAATAATTGAGATTCCTACTTATTGTGAGCCGAGTGGTGGCGACACAGGAACCTCCAGAGAAAGAGATGTTACAATGCTGAGCAGCTTTTTAGAGATTCCATGAATTCCGTCCACATGTATGAAATTAATTCTAATCTTAGTAAATCCTGTCTATTTTATAATTCAAGTTTCTGTTATAATTTAATTAATATGTTTCCTGTATAGAAATATATTAATTGTGAGTGATTGCTATATTTAAAAACTCTTTCAATACATGAAATTCTCTGACACCTGTTAGCATTTGACAAACGTGTGATTTCATAATAATAAATCGCTAGTATATGTATTTCAATAGTCGTTACAGTTGTATTAAAAAAAAATCCAATACATTTGTTTTTCCCAGGTTATTGTTATTTGTTTCCTTACAAATTTTTGTAAAAATGATATTCGATCATGTCCTCGTGTTAAAAGTATTCTTTGATCCATTAGAATTTTCGTGACAAGCGTTGGAGATGAACCCGTGAACCATTGTACCGAAAGCTATTCAGCACTAACAATAATGAAGTGAGATCAAAAACAATGTAAGTAATGAAATACATTTACTCGTAGTTCATGCTATTAACTAATCAGAAGACTTCTGCGATGGATGTTATAGAAATTATTTTGTCATTAAATTTAACTTAGATAATACTAAATAAGATTGAAAAGGGGAAAATATAATTTTTTAATAAATTCTTTTAATTATGGTTTTGATATTTTGTTAGCTTTGCTATACAAAAACAAAATTTTTGTCATGTTTATCTATCGATTGATTTTTATATACAAAGTTTACATCAATGATTTGTATTGAAATATATATATACATTTAGTATGTGGGGGTTTGTGGTTACTTTACCACCACTTTTTACACAACATGTTTAATTTACTTGATACTTAAAGTTTAAGGTATGTATAAAAGCACAGAAAACATTTCCTTCTATCTTGGGCATCAAACAAAGAAGCGTTTGAACTGAAATCTAAATCATAATGAGTTTGAATAGAAATTCATTGAAGAAAGGAAACTTATTTTTTAATGTAAGTTGTTATACACATGTACATACTAAACCACATAATGATTATTTGTCATATGATGATAGTAAAATTGTGTCTCTAATTTAAGGATATTATTTGAAAACGTATAGGAAATTTTAGAATCTACCACAGGATAAAAAATATTCAAATTTTTTTGTCATGGTTTTTAATTTCCGTCTTCAATTTAAATTAATACTGTGAAATTTACCTCCAATATAAAACTTTCTATGGAAATTTAGATTCTCTGTTAATACTGACGTTTACTGTTTATCATCGTGTATTTAATGCATATAATTAGATTTTTGATATTTAAAAGTAGCTGTGATAGCTGTACTCCAAATCACAATAGACTTTCAATTTTATGAACTTCTAATTTACAAACAATCCCGATATTAAGAATTAATAACTGATCACTAACTTGGTGCAATGTCTGTGTGTACTAAGTTTAATCCTCATTTACAAATTGTAATTTTGAAAGTATATTTTTAATTCATTTTCACCCATCTTAGGTTTTATATTTTTATTATTTGTTTTTTTTTTTCAGTTTTTTAATTTATTTATGTTACGGCCGCCCATGTTATCCAGTGGTCAACGTACCTGACTGCGGATAATTAGGTCCAGCGTTCGAAACCCGGTTCCGGCCATGGATATACTTTCTCTCTTTCCTGTCTTTTTTTTTCTTTGTATGCATGGGTTGTGAATGGTTGCCTACTCTATAAACGGGTACCTATGGTATGTGTGTACTGAGAAAGTCTAAATTCACTCCAAATTACGGTTCAGTTGGAAAAATGGAGCAGCGCACCCCATATTAGAAGCCGATAGATGAATTACAATATTCATATTATGGCTGAGAGACTTGGATCGAAGTATTTTATTTTTGGAATCATCCATCAAGCGTTTTTTCTTTGCTCATATGCTAGTAATTCTTCTTCCGACCCATTAAACTTATTCGTTTCCTCATATGCTCGTCTTATTAAGATCTTCTGAATGGTGGATAACTGATTGAAAGCAGATTTTAAAGTACCATTATTTTCACTGATACTCGAGTAAAATTTCTTACGACTGTTCTATTACCTGTTTTTTACCCCCAAATAATACAGTATAATCAATAGCTCCATGTGCAAATATGGTTCAGTACTTTTACAAGCAATGATAATGATTTGAATTCCTCCATGAAATTCAGATTCGATGAGCAAAGTTCTAGTCTATCTGTGCTCTGAATTATGCTGCAGAGGAAACAAAATCTAAGTCAGTTTAATTGGCAAGATCTACTGAATAAATATTATAACTAAAGAACGATAACAATATTTATTTGACGACTTCAGAGAAAAGGAGTTACTCATCCCTTAAATTTAACAAAGAATCGAAGTATTATTCTTTCATTTCAGCACATCTTCGTCGTGATACAATGATTAAATGATTGGGAATGAATAAATATGAAAAATAGCTTCAAGATATCGAACAAGAAGACAATGCTGTGACCGTTTCGAAACACAATATTTTTCGATATAAGAAAAACTGGAAGAATGTAGTTTGAAGATAAAGAATTATTTTCTTGAATAAGAAATACTATTTTTCTTGATTTTTTAAGAAAAAAAAAAAAAGTAAGAATTGCTCTAACTATGGATTTTACTATGCATGTGTATAGTATATATAACATTGTGAATACTAAATAATTTTCTTAATAATAATTTAATTAAAAATGATCACAGTTTGATAAAAAAAATTGAGATTTAACATTTAATACTCTATTTTACAAACAGTCTATATAAAATCAATTCAACTATCAGTCCCAGTTTGTTTTTAAAGCGACAGTTTATTACATCTTCATTTATAAATGACTATTTTAAAATGTAATTTTATATGTTTATAAGAAATTAAAAAATTAAAATAGTTATTTATAAATAAAGATATAATAAACTGTTGTTTTAAGAACAAACTACGAAGTAAAAGATATTCTGATCGATAATTTGAGGAAAAAATACATTGGTGATCTGTTTGTAAGGCACAATATTCAATACCAAAGAAAAATGAAGACCATCATATTGAGGAGTCTAACTTTCAAATTTTCCTTAAATACCATAAAGGTACCATAGAATATCAAACAAATCATACTAAGTCATTGCCAGTTCATTGTATCTTTCTCCAGTCAACAAAATAATTTTATAAAATTTTCTTAAAATTTTGTTGGGTTGTTCTGAAAGTAATTTCTTTTTTTATTAAAATGAAAAATGTAAAGATAATAAATATTTTGATAAATTTTATAATGTAAATTCTAATCCAATAACTTTTACCATCTTTCTGTTGTAGCTTGATCCCACACTCATAAAATAGTTGATATTTACCAGCAGGAAACAGATTCAAGTTGGAAAAACGGACAACCCAACACATTACATTATAAATATAAATAAATTAAATTGAATTTTAAATGTGGATGTGTAAATGTTCTTTGTCAATCAAACAAATTCCAAATCCTTTTTAGGTGAAATTGACTAGAGGCACACATGTATGGTAATGGAACTTATGTTATTCTGAAAAACATTTGAAATTAACAAGGTCTGAATTATTGACCAGGATACAATTGACATTTCATACCTTCAAAATATACATCCATGGCTTAACATCCATAACTCTAAGAGTTTCATTAATATAATTTTAAAAAATAGTATTTCTAGGTCTCTCCACGGCCAATTCATAGAAATGTGATCTTTGTGAGGTACAGGATTCTCCCCCGTTTTTCACTGTTAATGCGTGGGACACATGTGGAGCGGCAATTAAGCAACTAAATGCTTTTAATACCAACAATTAGTCTGGAAGAGATGATATTAATAAAAAATTTAAACTGTGAAATTAAAATGAATAACGTCTCTTGATCTTCAAAATGATTTGGTATGTTTTATACGATGAAAAATCAAGTAAAACCTGTAATTACAATATCATATTATCTCGTAAAAATGATTTTCAACAATAAAATATAATATTTACTTTTTTCCACTCATTTTTGTTTTGTAATTCACAACCATTTAAAGGTTTTTATAGTTCCTTTGAGATTTAGGTGAGTGACAGTTCAATTTATTTCGTAGAATCAGCTTCAAGTAATTAATCTATTTTTAAATGCAATAATTGATTAGAAATAAGCACTTCTCAACTAAGATGTCGAATGAAAATCCTTTTTTACATATATTTCACTTTGTTTGGATAAATAAATTGAATTTAAAATTAAATAGCGTGAATAAAAAATTATGAAATCATAATTCTTACTGTAATGAAAATCATTCTTGATTAACTTTTAAATAAATGAAGCGCAATTTAAGTAAATAAACTATAAAAAACAACAATTTAACAAATAATTAATGAACTGAAATAAAAATTTAAAAATACTGCCGTTTTATTATGTTTATCGAATATTTAAAATAAATATACATAAATGAATTCTAATTTATTTGATATTTTGTGCTTTAAATTGCAAAAAATAACAAAATTTCATACATTGGCTAGATAAAATAATGCGAAAATTTACATAAACTATACATAAAATCATTTGATGAAATGCCTTGTAAATAATGATACGTTTTAGCCGTGAATCTTGAGTTCAACATGGATGGAACTTGCGCCCATGCGCATATGTTGGAATATGCTAAAGAATTATCCGTTTTTTTTTTTTTTTTTTTTATATATATATATATATATATATAATTTTTTTGTAAATAGAAATATGGCCCATTTATCTTTGAAAAATTTTCCTTAGAAGCAATTACGCTGCGAAAATTGAAATGACTTGCAATAGCCTTAGGCTGCTATGTTGTAACCAACGCAATATCAAAGCATTTTGTCTCTCCGAGTCCTTGTGGTAAGTTCCTTGCTTTTCAAAGTGTGAGGTTTCAAACTTGATTCCAGCCATTGTTGAGCAAGGGGTTGGTGCCTTCCGCATACGCATCGGTCGGGTTGGGTGATTGGGAATTTTTTGTAATTTTTCCCTTGTGACACACCAATCCTGTTCATTTCTAGTGAAAAAAACCTACCAAAACAATGCGCAGTAACTGTTGAAATTCCTAGGCATAGGTTATTATGTTGTTTTGTATTGTACACGCGTATATTCACTTGTACACAAGTATTTTGAGACTAAGACACCCCTGTTATTATTTATTTAGCATTTTGTACCAACCCCAAATCCAGTTAAGTTCAACCCTGTCTTTGAAGCTCCTGACAGAGCTCCTTGTCAAGTCTGAAGAGTTTCTTTTGCTCTCATTCAGATGACACTAGATGGCGGCACTGCAAGAAATTGGTGGAGTTTCTGTATTTGAAACAGATCAAATAGAAGTCCCTAGACTTTGGTGTACCATCCCCAGGAGTATTGATTTAGATGGGAACTTGTTAGATGTCTCAACCTCGAGATATTTAATTTGTTCCAGTCGCCATTAATGTACAAGGTGGTCCTTAGCTGGTCAAAGGATCGAATTCACTCACACACAACTCATAACTTTATGTCGCAAAGTGACGCTCTCTCGACTGGGCTACCAGGCCTATGGACCGTTTTGTTACCTACTACATACTTTCAAACATCTGCAAAAGAAGATTTGATAAGTTATGAGTCATCGCACATGCATGATGACATTTTGTGACAACTAGTGACTACGTTTATTTTTTAATGCATAAAGTGTAAGTCTTATTATACAAGTATTATAAAACTTCTATCTTATAAAAAGTAATATATATAAGTATTGTATAATGGGAATATTTATTTGTTGAATGAAGTATTAAGCCTCATTTATATTATTCGGTTTGATTTGTTCGACACTCGGTGACAAATATTTAAACACGAATATTGATATAACAGACCACTACAATCTAAATTGGATTCCGGACTACAACATACATTTATTATATATATAGGAATATATAGGAATGAGTTAACATATATAGAAATTGAATGTACTAACTGAAAATGAGAGCTTTAACAACATAGCTGTCAACTTTGCAATACCCCTTTTAAAAATATATATGAAATGTCATCATTTTAATTTGTGGCATGAAGTTTTTCATTGATTAAAATTTCAATGTTCCTTTAATGTGTTGAGCATTGTAATTAAAATAATAATGTTAATGCCTGCATACGTTTCCCCGAAACATGCATCAATCATATGCACGGCATCACCAATTAAAAAGGATTCAGATAAAAGAAGTTAAATGAAAACTATTTACCATTACTTTTTATTTCAATTCATGTGCTCAAAATACAGAATAAAAATTTCTTAAATGTATTCAAGCTGAGATAAATAGCAGTCAGAGTTTGCTTATGCCATTAATTTCACTGTTATAATTTAAAAAATGAGTTATTGTAATGACTTTTTTCGTTTAAAGAAACTAAAGTGATTTGTTTTTAACGCAATCCCTAAATGGCATTATTCCAAAAGACAATTAGTCGATAACTATCTCTGAAGTGTTATCCTTGAAAAGAGTCTATAGAAAGGTATTTTAGTGTGATCAATAAAATTTTCAAAATTATTTTTATTAATGATTTGTAGAATTATCTTATACATATGACATTATTTTAAAAAAACGGCATAGTATTCAAATACTAAATAAAAAACAGATGACATACATAATTTCTCGAGCATTATTTCTTTGGTGACACAAATATAGCTAAATTTATGTAATTGTGTTTAATAAGAATATTTTTGGAAAGATAATTCAATAAATTCTGAATAATTATATTTTAATATAGATAAGCTATGAAGATGCAAAAAAAATTAAAAAAATGAAATATTTAATTTTATAACCAAAATGATGAAATAAAAAGTCAGTTTCATTTGAATGGGCCAAAAATAAAACGAGTAAATGTAAATGGAATCTTTAAACAGAAAACTAAATTTCTTAATAATTTGTTTCATTTAATATTCATTTTTATTTTATTTTTTATATCTAAACATAGTTTGAGTTACATTAAGAATCTGTAACAAAAATTAGTACAGAATAAATCACAAATAACAAAAAAGAAATATGCATTGAAACCATAAAAAAATACAAACTGAAGTAAATGAAATCAAACTTGGGGAAAAAACTAAAATCTAATATATTTTCTGTTCAGAACATTTGAATTCTGATTCATTTATAATAATCGAATGCAAGTAAGAAGAAAGAGTGATCATTAAAATAAAATGTTTGAATGTTTTCTGAATGATTGAAACATTGCTAAAATTAAGTACGATAGAAATTTTCTTATACTTTGGATCGCTTAATTGGAGTTTCAAATCAAGTTTTTCAAGATTCCAGAAAGTAAATAAAATGTTAAAAAACTTAAAATGTCCTTGCCGATTTAAACTAGCCACAAAGTGAATGTTTTATCTTGTCTTTATCGTCTTGCTTTTTCTTTTGTTCTACTGGCAACGTGTTAATGGCTGGAATTAAAGGAAAACGACTTCTCAAACCGATGCTTTAATTTTCATTAAAGAAATCATTTTATTAACAAAATGAACATTGGCAATATATTTAATTTTGATTCCAACTGAGGCTGTAGCTATAAAATCAATACTTAATGCGGGTGTCATGTCCAAATCGATTCGAATGATATTAAAGTCCTTTGGCCCAAAGCGATTCGAAAAAACTTCTGGAATGATAGTCTCGGATTGTCGTAACAATCAATATTTTACTCCCAAAATGTTCATCAAATAAAAAATAATAAAAGCGAATTAGGGATGTGTTAACGGATTCTAAGAGATCGTCAAGTGATTGAAAAGATGTTGTTGAGCAGGAAGTTGAGGCAAAAAACTTGAATCGGTCAAAGACACAAATTAGAAAAGATAACACTTTCAGAAAATTTTGGAAGCAATATTGCTAAAGATTTGAAAATTTGAAAGCTAATTATTTATAACAACAGGCAATTTTGATACTTTTGAAAAATTTTATAAGCGGAAAAATTTATAATTAAAAAAATACTCCTTTATTCCTAGTAGAAATCATGAATGGATTTTTCTTATCCCCAATGACATTCTAACATACAAAGCTGAACTTTGCCTTGCTTGCTGCTGATTGAAGAAAGCAATTTGAAAGCAGGAGAAAATTCGTGGACAAGTTGAAATTACGACACCTTCTCAAATATGATGTCGTCATTAATTATTTGTGATGTCGATGAAGCGTTATCTGACGGCATGGATATTTTAAACCAATGAGAGTTGTAATAAATTAATTTAGCCATGACCACAACGGAGCGAATGATCACTTTATGATTAAAAAAATGTTTTTTCACAAAATTAAATTAGGACACTGGAACTGCATATCCGCTTTGGTGCTAATGAAATAATATGATAAAAAGCATTCACAAGTTCCTTAAGTCTTTATAGAAATTATTAAATTTTGCCAACATTATAAAAAAGAGAATGTTTTATTAAATTTGTGGATACATTACATTTATATTGAGTAGTTTCCTGTTTCGTTTAAGTTCACAAATTTATCATCTTTGACTACTGTCTAAATTTTATTTGAAATTTAGACAGAACACAAATTGGATTGTAAACTACCATACATACAGTAAATACATTTATCATATATGGCTTCATTTAACCTCAAATAAAATTTATGCGCAGGGCTAAACTTGAATACCTTTTGAGTAAAGTAACAAATAAATATCAATATAATTTTTGCCTGTGGTTTATAAAAAATGATATCAAGAAATCATTACGTTATTATCTATCTCAAAGTTAAAAGTAACTGCAAATCTTCGCATGTTTAAATCCTGCACAAAATACAAATAAATAAGGAATCAAAAATTAAATATTTTAAAAACAAGAATAATATTTAATTTGAAATAGTTCGAATTTAATTTTTTTTTTCGTAAATCTTGAAGTCATGAAATACATCTATTTACTACAGCACGCTGCGCTGACCTGGAAGATGAATGGTAATCGATATGGCCTTCAGATCAGCTGTCCATGGACTTGATTCCCACCTAGGAAATATATTCATCTAAAAATCTGGATTTCATATTAACCTGCTAGTCTCAGTCGAATGGGTGCTAAACGCACAAACTAAACACTCTTCACTTTACCGCAACATCTTAAACCTTAAAAATGCTTCTGATGTTTAATAAATTAATGTGCTCATGATCAGGGAAATATGCTTGAAGTGCTTCATTCAGAATTACAAATATGTATTTTATTCAAAGTTTTTAGATATCAAGTACATATATAAGAAAACAAGTTTATACAGTTAATATCAGATACTTCATGTTTTATTCATTCTGTAATTAGATATTCAATTTATATTTAAATTGTATATTTTGTATACATAAAATGGCAGCTAAACAGTTGCTGAATATTGTCCCCACTGTTCTAATAAATAAATTTAAAATTTGATCTATTATTAATTATTTTTACAAAAATTATACAATAAATATATACAAATATAACATGAAACAATAAAAAGAAAAATTTCTTTTATCTTTCTTTCTGAATTTCTCAACCACGTCTTAGACATAAAGTGAATCAAATGTTGCTTGAAAAAGAGAATCAACAAAAGCACTCTTCGTGACTCCACCACCAGCTTTGTAAGTACGCATTTTGTCGGATTATTATTAAGTGATATTCGAGTCTTCACACCTCTCACTGCTTTGTATTGAATAAATACATATTTCTTAAATTTTGTTACACAATAATCATTAAAGTATAATTAATATCTTTAAAAGTAAGAATTTAAGTATATTACAAGATATCACTCAAGAAATAGTTAAAAAAATTAAAGCTCATTCTTTAAACATTTTCAATGCAGTTTAAAACATAATCTCAGATGTAACTATACTGAATCAGAAATATTATGTAATTTGAAATTGTATTTATGATTTCCAGCTAATAAGTGAAGATGATTCTATTATTTTTCATCGATATTATTTTGATCTCTATTATTTTTTAATCTTTCTCTCTCTATATATGGTAATATACTACTTTTTTTTGCTTTTATGGTTTGCGCAAATTTTTATTTCACCAATGAATGAGGAAGATGATATTTCGTTTCTTTAGGGTTAAAAATGTAGGACTTCGAACAAAATACATATTAAATAAAATGAAATTAATTATTTAGAAACGAAAATGTGTGGAAAAGTGATAAGTATAAGTATTCAAGGTTTGGTTCATTATCGTATAGAGTTGCATCTGTAAGTGTTCACATATGCAAACATAAATTTAAATTATTTAGGTCAAATTCATATATTTTCAAATTTTATTGCTAAAAATGATGAAACGAATGTTAGTAATAATTTAAAACTAATATAACACATTAAGCAGTCATAAACTATGACTTAATGTACTGAAATACTCAGCAATATTAATTGATATTGTCACTCAATAACAACACTGCCAGCTCAGAGAGAAGAATAAGAATGAAATAGCTTTGGGAAATTAAAGATATCGATTATTATGTAATCACATTTCTATTACAATGAAGTCTAAAACTTAATTAACTTTGATTGCTACCACATATTACAGTAGCTGTATCGAAATGCTTAAATCAATAGTTGGAAATGAGTTAAATAAAAAAGATTGATTCCAAAAATATATAAGAGTTTGTTTGAGTACAGTCTGGTGCATACATGCTAATATTTCTCATGACATTTATCATTTGATTAAAAACTCAAATTCATTACGACAGAGACAAAATATTAAATATTAATATGCCTTGAGTTCTATTTTATTATAAATTTAAGAGGTCCTAGTATCTTTAAACAGATATATAAAAAAACTTGGAAATTTTTTTTTTACTTAACGGAAAAATTTTATATAATTTATTTCATGTCCTCATAAAAAGTGAAGCAATTGATCATTTTTTCTAATAAAATGTTCTGTAATCAAATATTTGCAGTGAAAAGAATTAGTTGCATAGAGAAATTGCTTGGCTTCTCTCATGTTTTACTGATGATTATGCATTGATCATTAGAGTTTATAGAACAGCGAGCAAATATATTTTTAATTAATAAAACAATATATAAACATTTCGCACGCATCCCATTAATTTTTATTTAAAAAAAAACAAATAAGCAGAATATGCATTTTGAATGCATCGAATACTGTTTCATGATTCAAATATCGTCTGCAGAAATTTTCTTCAAATTCTGAGGCAAATTTATATGCGTAAGCAAAGTGTTCAGTTGTAACACAGACTCAGCTGTTGTCAAAAAATGTTGAGGCAAAGTGCTTTCTGCAGGAAAATACTATATAAAATAAATAAAATTGCAAGTAGCGCACAAATTTATGAAGGAGATATCACTTTTCTTTAAAAACAAAAAGAAAAGAATCGCCTTCATGATTCAAAGCAAGAGCTGATCATTTTGCGTAAACTAATTCAAATTAAGTGTTGATTGAATCTTTATCTAGTTATACTTTAAATCCAACTGTATTGCTGTTGGATGTTTTCAAAGATTAATTTATTAATTATTACGCTATTAATTTAGAAATCTGTTAGTAGAAGGACTTAAAATGTCAAGCTCTAATTTCATGTGATAAAAAATAAATATTATCGTCGTAAATAAGAACTGTAAGTGGTTCGTAAATGACCTGCTTACAATAATAGCTGCAAACCATTTGTAAAACATTCTTGATTGAAAAACTTTAAGAATCAGTTGTTAGATTTCCTACACAAGATCAGTGATCTCAATCAAAACATATGGACTGTTATGTGACTGTAATGCCTTGGTTACAAATGACTCATTCACTTGTCTGGGATATATTGGGTTAAGCAAATGACCAACCCAAAGACTATATTGTTGAAAGATATATATTGGTACATTATTTAATCTAGTTTTTTTTTTAAATATAATACTTTTGTAATATATGGATAAGGAAAAACATATGAAATGTGTATTTTCAAGAACATTTACATTTCAGAGAAGTTCTGTTCCAATCAAAATAAAAATACCTTTGTGAAGCATAAGAAAATATTCTCCTTTCACATAAATAGACACAAACTTTTAAAGCCATGGCGCTTAAAATTAGGAAGCAGTTCTCAAACGTCGAGTAAGAGGAAAATTCAAGAAAAAGTAAACTTCATTGTTGAAAACTAATTAAGGTTATTTTTATCAGCAAATCGGCTTTGAGTTCATTCATTCATTAATAACGTTGATATTAAATGCCTATCCAGAAAAATCTTGCTCGGTGCTCTTCGGGAATAATCGATTTTCTTCCTCCTCTAAGGCTAGTTTAAAAAAATCTTAATTTTCTTTAAAATAACCAGTTTATGAACTGATGATGCTTTGTAACGTGACAGACTGCTATTTAAATTTGTTCATATAAACGTGGATAACGTAAGCCACAGATAAATTATTTGATACAATAATATTTGATATAATTTTTATAACATAATTTAATCATTATTGATCCAATATTGAACAGTACTTGCAATAGATTTACATTAAAATATTGAAGCACGTTTTGAGAAAATAATGTAAAATTTTAAAAAATAAACTTCCTCATAAAAATATCAATTTTATTACGAGTAATTGTTAGCATTTCATTAATTTTAAAATGATTTCATATCACTTTCAATAAGTTTCTATATGCTTTTCAAGTATTGTTTCTTTAACTATTATGTGTGATGAGTGTTGACAGGTGAAGGCTCTTTGACCGAGATTGCATGTTTTTTAAAGTAAACTCTGAACTCCTAAAAGTATCTTCTCAGTGAATAAATCAAACCAAATAGCGTAGAATTAGAGGCCAGAATACATATTATTCAGTTACAAGCTATTTCTTATAATTCAGTAATATGTTTTTCTGGGTTTGGTTTGTTTGTTATTCAGCAGAGAATATTCTATACAAGAAATCTACAGTTTATAGTGGATTATGAATTATTGCAAGCACCCCTACCTAAGGTAAGAATTGAATCTACAAAGTATTGAACTGAATGCCAGAGAGTTAAACATTTGGCTAGCTCGGCATTCAAATTTTTATTTCATTGATTGGAATCTTACTGAGTGTACCTTACCTTTTTTACATTGATCTATACCACTGGCAAACTATATGGCTACCAACAAATAACTGGTCCACATTAGAGGGTTCCAGAATCCACTGGTAGAAATGGCATAAAATTTAAGCAGCAGATAACTTAAGGGATATGCTTGTCATTTGGTAAATAAAATAAGTATATAAATTTACCGATAGATAGAGATGTGATACATTTGAAATTTATTTGCGCGTACTAAATAGTGAGCAATCATTAATTTTACAAAACATAAATTTCGCTATTATTGTTTGAGTAAAAAGATCATTTCTAATTGAGAATTAATTATCTCTTTGAATAGCATCCTTATGTTTCAAGAAACGGTGCTTTTAGCAAAATTGTTTGGCCAGAACCAACAAAATTCCGTTGCAATTGTAAAATAATTCCATGATATGGAGACGTTACGAAGAGTTCTAATGTTTCTGCTTGCTCTGTGTATAATGATGAATAGAACACCCTGTGCACTGACAATTTTTGCATTAATCGTGAACTAAACACATACACAGTTAGGGAAATTAGTGAGATTAACCGCTTTACATTTTCACGAACAACCCTTGCATCTTGAAAATACATCGATACGTTGAAGTTTTACTTCAATCTCATGACAATACTTCTAAAGAGATAATTTCAAATGGAATCTGTATATGTTCTGTTATAAATCAACAGTCCGTAATATACATTTTAATATCTCAACTTCAAGAGCGTGGATGCCTTCTTATCATCAATTTTATACTCTTTTTCACTTTGATCAGAGAGTAAAGCGATTGCCGAGACAACTCTATATGGCCACTCTTTTCCACGAGCATGACCACTTCGGTTATCATATATCACTACATTCAAATTTTATATGGTAGATTGTCTTATGAACAGTAGTTGCAAGCATTAAAAGACCTGAATCTGTGCACTATAGGTAAGAAACATTTAGAGACTTATTCTGAATATTCTCCATCCCTGTCAAAAGGGAAGATTAGGGTTCTTCATTTATTTCTGACCTTTTTCATATATCTCTGAGTATGAAGCGAAACACTGAAAATTTTTAGTGCAACATTTTTTACATTCTTTAAACATTTATAAATTACATTAAATGATTATGTACATTACAGTTTTAATATTTTGCAGATTTTGCATATTTTTATTTAATATATATCAAATGCATTACATTAGTTCTAATATTACTTATTTGGATTAGTACAAGGAATTCTAGAACCCTTTCAAATGGAGAATTCAGTACGAATAGCGCTTTCTACCACTCGTTATTCTTTTGCTGTTTACTGTGAACTTCGCTGACGTTATTGTTAATTATTTCTTTCCGTCTTTAAACCCCTCTGCAGTGTAAGTGGTTAAACTTCATCATAAGGATTTTCTCCTTCTAATGACTAACCATACCTCCCTTTTATGGCTTAATATCACTCTTCTGAAAGTGAAAGATAACAACTGTAAATTTACAAATCTTTATTTTAATGAATGACAGCATCAATCAATGTTTCAATAAAAGTGCTGTAATAAAAGAAAAGACTCATTTTCTTATTTTCAAGCATGCATTTTTTTCATACTGATGCTAGAAATATGTTTGCAAATTTTAAAAGTTTGTGCATGTAATTACAAATTTTAAAAGTTTGTGCATGTGAAACATTCATGTTTATTGCATATAATCAGTAAATTTATAGAATCAGGTTGTCTTTATTTCTACTTAACAAACAATTAAATAACTCAATACTATCACGATACGCGCTTGAATAATGCCGGCAACTATCTCATTGTTAGAAAAACTGTGAGACAATGTTCAGGAATTATTGAAAATCTATATTGAATATTTTCCTATTCAATGATAAATGTATCTTTTACATTTGCCTTCACAGACAAGTTTAGTTTCATCGATAACACTTGTCACATCAATAATTATTATTAATTATATATTGTTTCTTTATAATAAATCAATACACATAAGAGAATAAACTCAAACCAATATATAAATAAGTAGAAGTCTAAGCAACAAAATAATCAGAACTACTATTGGCTTTATATGATTGTGAGTCCGCATATGTCATTTATATTGAATAATTACAAAATTGTTTTGTTCGTCTCTTCTGTTGAAATAAATGCCAGAAATATTAGCAAGTTATACATATAACTCAACGTTTTTCAAAAATAATCATTATTAGCTTTGCTGAATGACGCATAGACAAAAATTAAATTCGTAGTTTGAATTCAAAAGAAGTTATAAAAATCGTGAATGTGCAACAACTTTGTAAATGGTGTCATCTAAATGTTAATTTGTCTATGGAATAATTTTAATTTTCATATAAGAAATAATGTACAAAATTCCTCTATCTTTTTCTAATAGTTACATAAATGCATAACCAAGTCATAGTTCATCTAAAAAATTACTTAAAAATTTTGGTCCACTATATCGTGATGACTAAAAATCTCATAAGCCTAATTACACAATGATCAATTTTCAAAATCAAACCAATGACTTCTGACTGTTTCTGAATGTGAGTATGTGAATTAATTTTTCCAAAATTAAATTTATTTTTTTTCAAATGGATAAGTATGCTCTATTTTTGGGTTTGTGAGTTTCCAAATAGAACGATGATGCATTAGTTTTCTTGTAACGTTAGAAAAACCAATACAATATCGCTCTGCATTTTAGAAGGGATCTCATTTTAAAACAGTGTAGTGGTGTGACAGACATCAAATCTTTAAATTAATTCTTTTTCATTTTTGCAATTAGTTTGCCTTCAGCTTTTGCCTTTCTTTTCTGACTGATACCTTGATGTAATTTAAACTAAAAATGTCTGCAAAAATCTTTTAAACTTACCAATGGAAGGAAAATAACTCAATGTTTAGAATCAAAAGTACAAGCTCAATTTGTTTTTTATATATATTAATTAAAACGTCATCGTGAATGTCAATGAAATTTTCACGCTTTGCAGCTGTGAAATTGATTTTTCTTCATTTAAACATAGGAACAAAGCAGTGCCAAAGACAATCAAATGGTTGTAATTGGGGAATGATGTGGGAACTGCAAACAGGATTTTTGAAGAGCCATTAAATCCATTACGACAAATGCAACTCCTGATAAACTGGACTCTCCTGGTGAGGGTCCAGGTTCACTCGGAGAATGCATTGCCTGTTCCACTTTCTGTATTGTATCTGTGGAATGGCTGGAAATACAAGTCCAGGAGTGACCTCAGAAGAAGGATCTAGAAATTACTGGAGTTACAGATGCTGGGGGAAAGCTTGCATATCAATAGTAGGCCCTTGTGGGGGGGGGGGCTGAGAGATCTTCGACCTTAGTACGATTTGCAAGAGAGTCCCAGAGCGGAAAAGTCTAAGCGACCGAAAGAGAAGAGTGAGTATCCTGTAGCTCCTGATCACGAAGATCGAAGTCAAGCCTCGAGAATCCAGTACTCTCCCGGAGAGGATAATCGGCATTATAGAATAACTTTCCGAGATTGTTACCCGAGTACATTATATTGGAGCAAGTTTCTGATACATACGACGAGTTTCCCCCGACCGAAAGTACAGTTCCAGAATTTGAGACATTTATCAGTTTTCCTAGAACCTACAAGTTATGAAAATTCCTTGCAAATAATCTGTTAAAATTTGTAAATAAATATTTAGTCAAGAATATTAAACTTCATGAGTCAGTTTCAGTAGCGACTCTTTCCTATATACAGTTTAGCCAACGTACACTGAGTACGCTACAATACATACGTGTATGTGTAATAACTACTTTAAAAAATTAATGATTTTCTGTATTTAAAAATAATGCGATGTTCTTAATGTAGTTAATCAATAGTCACATTAATTACTGCAAGAAAAATATTTTTTATAAAATAAGATGTAAACAGTAATTAGAAAAATTTCGCCACTTACTTTATCAGGTCTTTTATTTTAAATTTAAAAACTCATATATTTTTTTCTTGGAACTTAATAAATATAAAAACATTACTTATATATAAATATATACATATATATATTCTTAAAATAAATAAAATCTGGCAAATATTAAAAAAATTAAAGATTTCTTAAAAATTAAATAATTTTAAATTTAAATTACAATCGTTTTTTTTTATTATTTTAATTTATATAATTTAAGTTTTCAGGCTCTTTTAAGTTATAGTTGTTAGTAGCGTGATTATGTATATGATTAGTATATTTCATTGATTTAATAAAATTGCCCATCACTTTTATAATAAAATTTAATTTATAGCCTATAATATTAATTCCCACTAATTATAAATTGCAATTATTAAAATAAATATAAATTAAAAATTTTCAATTTAAATTTTTTGAAATTGGAGTAAGTTTGAAATGAATTATTAATAATGAGATTTTCATCTTAATTTTATTCTAATACGCCATATTTATTAATATTAGATTTTTAAGAAATAGAACACACACACATTTTTTAATTCCCATTTTATCATAAAATTCTAGATAACAATTCAATCCATCCTTTTTTAATCAATTTAAATTGATAAACAAGGTTTGGAACGAAAGCGATTTTCAATTGGCAATATATATTATATTTGGATGTCCTGTATCAACTATCGCAATTTCTTATTATCCCAGCCATAAATCGTGTTTGTAAATCATGAAGATGATGGGGCGTGGCCAAAGACGAGCGAAATTCTGCGGACATCATTCTTGCGCTCCTATTGATCTCCAAGGAATAAAACATTAATTAATAAAAGTAGTTTGTAACATGAATGTCTGAAGATTTATGGGATGAATAATTGCTTCCTGTAATTCCAGCAATGCAAATAAAAGAACTGTTGCTACTGACAGCCTGAAGAAATTCTGATCTCCCGTTTCCCAAATGGCGAAATTCAATTACCTCGGTGAATGTTAACAGCATTATGTTTTTCAGTTCACAAATCAAAAGCAGCTGTCAACTTCAAAGATATTCCACCCTTTTCAGTTATTTTCCAAAAGATATTTTTCTTTTTACTGCTATGAAGAAAATGGATTTTTACTCTCAAGAAAAGAGAATTTGCCAGAATTGTATGTGAAGAGCAGGATTTTTATTATTTAATACTTTTAGTCAGTCTTAAAAATGCAATGAGAAATTAATTTTCATATTATTTGCCGAAAGAATTTTATTTTCAGTTGGGAAAGAGGGAAATTTGAATGGTGCATAAAAATACAAGTGGTCAATGGTAACGGTGAAATTTCATTAGTATACTTTGTTCTATGTATTATATCATACTACGTAAATGATTTTAATAATGCTTTGAAATTATCGAAAATGAAATACTAGGAATAGAAGAGTCATTGTAGTCTATATAATATACTGTTTGACCTAAATACGAATGATAAAATAACAACATAGTGTCACTGTTTCAATCCGGAAAAATTATCTTATAATAATAATTACTGCTCAAAAACATTGCTTTGTAATTCATATTGTGAGTGGAAACATTTGCTATAAGAATTCAAAGTTTGAACATAAAGTCAAATTTAATTTACCATTATATTTATTTCTGATATAAACATTGTTGAATTATTCAATCTAACAAGAACAAGTTTGCTGATGAAATTAGAACATGTTTGACGTTTTGTTAAAATCTCAGATTGCTTATATATATATTTTTTTTTAAAAAAAAAAGACACTGCATAATGGACAAGTGCCGATGCTTTGTTTTTTTTCACATCATTTGCGCATTATTGACTGTAAAGGTTTTTTTTCCAGTTATTAAGATAGGGAGAAGTATTTCCTGTGTCACAAAGTAGGAAAGCTTGATCACGCGAAGCATCCACTTAGGCACATACAATATACGAAATTTAGAAATCAAACTTTTGTTATTCAACAAAGATAGAATTTGTGGTCTCAGCTCACCTCATTGAAGATCAGAATCCTACCATTACATTACATCGAACATAACTAAAAATTTTTATTTATTAATTTTCCAAAGAAATGGAATTATATGCCTTTTGTACAAACCCTTATCATGGTTATAAGGTATCATCATACTCAAGACCAAATCGGATGTCCATAGCAGAAACATTATCTTCTTGCTACAATGCTGTGTATCGTTTTTGTTATATAATAACCGGCCTCCAATTATTACTTTATGAATGTTAATAATGTAATCTCAATCGTCGGATCAGTCAGTTGAACATGGTGGACATTCCCCAACCTCTCACAACCATCGCTGAAGTAAATCTTTCAGCTGTACTGCTGTATGACTGAAGGCTCAATAATTGTGATCAAATAAGGAAATGCTATCCTTTGTCTAGAATTGCCCCCTCACACAAAAACCCCAATTTCACATTGCTATCTTTATTATCATCATTTTTTCTCTATTTCGTACATATCTATTCATACTTTTTAAATGAACTAAAAGTATTCATATTCTGCTTTAAAAGCATTAAATGAATCAAATGTAGATTTTCTTTTTTTTTAAATTAAAATCAGAAAATTTAAAACATCCATTCAAGAAAACGGAAGTAATAAATCAACGCAATAAAGTTTACTTTTTTATGTAAGCACATTGAATCAGACGAATGGGAAGTAGTAATTCAAGTAACAGCGTCTTTTATATAATTTATTATTTTTTACTTAAATAATAAGCTTTCTAAATTAAAAAAAAGGAAACTTTAATTCAATCACTGTATTACACCGTTTACTTGAGTTAAAAATATGGATTTAATTAGTAATTTAAATTTCTTAATATATTGTGATTGCTTAATATCTTCATGCTAGTTAGTGCTAAGAAATCGTTTGAGAATGATATCTAGATGGATAAGCACTGCATTAATTACATCAATCGCCTGCGATTTTCGGCGAATTTATTTTACTACCAAGTATTCTGTTAAATGTTATGAGAAGCATGCAGGTACCTACATTACATTAGAAACTGTGGACAGGTTGATGAACAACTCGAATTTCGTAGTATTCCCCAATGTTTAAAAACCGAGGCAGTTGGCTATGGTTAGCGGTGGCGTTAAAAAGAAATTGCTAGAACTCTCATTCTCCTGCTAAAATATCCAAACCTATAACTAGTGTAACCAAGACTAAACCATGTTATATTGACTTCATTCAGCATTTTTCCAGAATATGTAAATGTAAAGGACATGAAAATAGAAAAGAAAGCATCAAAATAACATAAATAAACTATTGAAGGGACTTTCGGGGAAAGGTTTCCCTCTCATGAGTCGAAAATAATGGATATGATACCGATCAAAAGCTATGCTAAAAAGGTATATGCACGTTAAATTATTGTGTAAAGTCCGATATTTTTTCAGTGATACGGCATGGTGGGGAGAAAAGAATACCAAATTAGGTGCTGCACTGAACACACGGTAATGTTTAATTGTGTCTAAGTGATTAATGGTATCTATCAAGCTTCGATTTGGAAATTATATATATATATATATATATATATATATATATATTTTATTTTTATATATATATATATATATATATTTTTGTGTGTGTGTGTGTGTGTGTGTGTGTGTGTGTGTGTGTGTGTGTGTGTGTGTGTGTGTGTGTGTGTGTGTGTGTGTGTGTGTGACAAAGATTTCTCGGGGAGGGTAAAAAAATCACTTTAATTTTATATGTTAGTCAATGACAGGATTATTATTATCAAAGGTATTTGCTTAAAAAATAGCTCATTAATTAAAATATTTATAATCAGTAATTTCAAAAATACAATTTCTAATGTAGCACAGAATATATGTTTAAAAGAAAATTCGCTTGGTTAGCATAAAATAATCAGATGTGCTGTAGTATAGTAGAAAATTTTCTTCCTAAAAATAATGGAAATATACCACGTTTTTTTTTAAAAAAAAAGAAAGATAAAATAATCTTTAACTATCTGAAGTGGAAATCGATATTCGAGGGAGAAAATAGTATTTTTTAAGAGGAAAATCAAAATGCAGGTGAATTTCATAATAAAAGAACGATAATAGATGGCCTTAAAAATAGAACTGAAGGATAACATTTTTGATGTGAATACGTTCTTCAAATTATGCATGATGTTCTTCATGATAAGGATTTCATAAGAAATATTGACATGTCACATTCTGCAACTTTTAAATTGAAAAACCATGATTTTGGATGACTTCTTTTAAATAAAGAGATTGAATATGATTTTAAAAATAGGGATAATTCTTGTTTTATGAGAAATGCAATTAATGTAATTTTATATAGAAGAAAATGAAAGCAAAAGTGATAAAAGATGGATTTTCTAACTCTCTTATAAACTTAGGATAACTTGCAACATTCTCTTAAGTGGCATTGTTATTCGAAAATAATAAATTTTATCTGTTGTTTTCGAATCTTTAGGAACAGTTTTAGTTATGTCAAGGAGAGAAACAAAATAATACAAGTATAATGATATAAAATTAACCTTTAAAAGTCATTCACAAAGACATAGGGACATATTTTGAAACTAAGTGGGAAATTTGGCACAGTTATTTTAAAATTAATAAATTTTATGTGTCATTTTTAAAAAAAATATAGCCTTATTTAGAAATAAGAGCATCCAACTAGTCCTGTAACAGCAACTGTTAAACATTATTCATGGCGATCTAAGCACTCTATGTTTTGAAAAGTAATCATTTTTAATATACTAGACTGAATATCAAAATGAATAATATTCTTGAAATATATCAACGTTTAAATATAAGCAAGATTTATAAAATACTGGCGAAAAAAGTAAATTCAAATTAAATTTCAGATTTTTTCCCCGATTCTATCCATCTTGAAACTGTTTTCTATGAACCGTTTTTAAATATGAAAACGAAAGTCTTTTCGATTTCCTCGAGCACCCGCCGTCAGCAGGACACGCTTCTCGTTATTGCTTTGACTATCGATCATCATATTTGGGACTACCCCAGCAAAATGGAAAGAAATATTGAAATTTCAGTAATCAATGGCTCAACTGTGGGATGGAGGGCAACCATTATTTTTAAAAAGGATAATAATTTGGATTCTAAAATTAATTCATTATATTCCATCTTTCCTACAGAGAATGTTTTAGAGGAAATTTATTTTAGAAAACTGGTTCTCTTTAAAATGATTTGTTTATTCTTTTAATAACCTTAATATATTCATACATATATTTACACGTACATACACACACACGCATACTCACACACATATATACATATATATATATATATAAGTTCGGTTGCGTCATTATTAAAATAATGACATATGAAATAGAAGTTGGTTAATAATGATATTTGAAATAATAAGAGAATACTATTTACATACTTAAAAATGAATATCAAATAATGATCTAACATCATCTTAAAAGGCTATAATTCGTATATATATATATATATATATATATATATATATATATATATATATATATATATATATATATATATATATATATATATATATATATATATATATATATATATATATATATATATATAATTTTTGTGTACATATTTTTTAATTCGTATTTCGATATTTTACGCATTTTTAAAGTCTTTTTTTGTGTTCTGAATGAATTACTTATTTTCAATAGAAATTTTGCTAATATTTAAAAAAAATATCATTTAATAATTACTATTTTCTTAAAAATTTGTGATTTTTAGACAAATTGATATTGATCAATTGCATTGAGCTTTTACTTGGTTTTTAAATTAATTTCAACCAAAATGAATATTTTTATAGGATTTCTGACTATTACTTTTCGAACTTGTACTTTGCATATTTTTCATTATTATGTCTCTCATTTTTACCTATTATTAACTGCTTACTTACAATTTTCTAGAACTTGTACATTGACCTGTGTAGTTTGCTCTATATAATATTTTCTTTATGGAGATTTTATTTCATTTTTTTTAATACATGTGAAATTTTTTTAACTTTTTGTTCCTTTTCATAGAGTAGCAGGCAATAGGAATTGTATTTTCGAATATTGTTTATTACTTAGAATTTTCAGCAAATTCCAAATACTATTCCATTTGCTCTTTGTTCCTTCAAATGGGACAAAATGCCATTTTTTCATAATTTTATCCTATTCTTTTTCCCCGAGTTTTTCCTTTTCTTTTCTATTAAATTCACTTTTAACTCAATTATGGTCCACTCCTTTTACGTGAGCTGCGATATTTTTGATACTCTTCATCTTTCGTTGCCCCGATTCTTCATTTCACTGCAGTTATTGTCATGAGAGCAATGATTCAGTCTTGAATTCTCAAAAATCATTTCTTTGTATAAGAAATTAAAATACCTTACCTTCTACATACTGTTATCTATTATTATTATTATATTACTATTCTATATAATTAAAATTTCATAAATAAATGCCTCTTTCTCAAGCATGCTCTTATTTGAATTTTCATTGTTGTGTTTGCAGTATATTTTTACAATACTATAAACGCAACTAAATGTCCATAATTGTATTTTTGCATTTTCTTATTTCATTTGAGTTGTCTAAGATATTTTTCCCTCTTAATACTATTTCCTGTCAGAGTTATAGAATGAAATTTTACAAACTCTCTCAGCAATGGATAATGAATCATTTGCTTAAACGGGAGAAATCTACCATGAGTCGGTTCTGACGTCAGAGTATGCAGTCTTCACCTAAAAGCCGTATAAGACATGTTGCTATGCTCTATGTAGAATATGAAAAATTCTCTTTAACGTATAGCTTGATAAAAAACTCAGCCAGGTAATGACATGATATGCGAAGCGAACGTTTTAAAAATTATCATCTGCAAAGATATGCAAATACTGTAGTTGATATGTCCAATAAAGTGGTTTTTTCTTGCACCCCCGAGAGTGACGCTATACTTTGTTTTTGCATCTTTCTCGTAAGCTATGGATCGTGCAAGAGCGCTTCTTTGGACAGTTTTTATGTACTCCCAACGAAGGATCTAGCTGAGCAGAGTTTGTGATGTCGTGTTTGGACACCCAGTATACTAAAAACGTTGATGAAATTTTTTTTATGCCCGTCTACACTTAGGTTATTTCAGTCCTACATGAGGCGAATTTGATGACATTTTCTGCAGTGGGGCACCCAGTGGGTATGCAATAGTCGCCCCCAAAGTGAAATATAAAGAAACACACACACAGAGAGAAAATAATATCCGTGCCCAAACCAAGATTTGAACTCGGGACCTACTTCTTTGTATTGAGGGACTTTAACCACTCCACCATCGATCGGCTGTTCCTAAAGTATTAATTGAATAATAAGCTAAAGTAATATTAGAAACAGTTAAAAATTCTCGAACTGATTTTATTTAAGGCAACTTTTAATTGCTAATTACATTAGCCATATTAAATGTCAATTTTCTAGAAGTATCCAATGAAATTATCCAGATATTTTATGCATACAAAAATCGAAAATCTATTATTAACAGAACGTTATTGCATAAATTGTTCCTTTTTATTTTTTTCATTGCATTCCACTTTAGTCCGTTTTAAATTTCATAATTGAATTATTCCATAGCATTCTGTGTTACTTGAAATTTGTTTGTCAATAAAATCAATATTGAGATTTTTATTCTAATGAGTCACATAAAAAATGGCTTGTGTGCTAAAGCTCCTTATTATTCATTTCATTCTCATATTTTATCTTTTAATATCATCTGCAATATAAATGAAACTTGAAATATCCTATGCATTAAATGAGGAATGCTCTTTGGAACAAAATTTAATATGATATTTATACGTTGTCAAAAATTCAATATAAATTTAGCTGTATGTAATCAACATCTAAATGTTTCAATTTTTTAATATTGTTTTAACAATTTCAGAGAGTGTCTTGCGCGACTATGTACGCGACTATGTATTAAAATAAGTTAAAATGTTATATTTATTACAATAAAAAAATCGGAACTAATGGATTGAACACAAATATAAAAACTACGAGAATTGCCAAAAGTTGTTTTAATACTTTATATCATTTGTTTTCTCGTAGTTAGATAAAATAAAAAAAAATGTTGCAGTTGTAGTATTACGTATCTATTTTCAGAATACAAGCGCTTCCCGAGAAAAAGGATACTGTTATAATACTGCTTCTGTCAAAAGTCGGGTAAATAATGACAATAAAAGAAATTTTTGACGTCACAGAAGGAAAGAGCTGTATTCACTTTTTTCCTGTAATGAAATTATGAGCGCTAACAGAGAAAATTTGTTTCCAAGTGTCAGTTTTCTTTTGAAGTACGTTTTTTTTTTGTGAAAAATGGTTCCTGGGGTATTTTTTTAAAGAAAGAGAAACGTGTTTGTTTGTGTTTTAGAAAAAAAATATGAAATAAATTTTTAAAAAGTTAGTATGAGTAGACGCTGGTAGAAGTAACTTGATATGCATTGAATATCATTTTATTAATTACGAGAGCGGAGCATAAAGTGTGTGGGGCATGGTTTCTCCTTGACAATAAACAAAAACTCCTTTTAAAACATTTGTTATGAACTAGCTTTTCTGTACTTGTTATTGAGAAAAGTTCCTATTGTAAATATTTCCTTTGTCGATACCACAAGGACACAAATAGCCGAAATCGCATAGCCGATACTTATTTTGTTTACATTGATTTTTCCTGTTATTAAATTTATACAACATTTGAAGTGGGACAAGTAAAGTTTGTTTAGATTAAATTATTGCCACTTATTTTAGTCTGCTATGTTTGCTAACCAAAGTAGCTAAAGACGACGAACCAGGTTGAAATTCGGGACTTGGGAGCTACTTGATCTTTACCTTTACTGTAACCCTTCTCTCCTATTGAAAGACAATGGACTCTACGGAACTTTTATTGTATGGTCATAGACTCTGTACGATATTGATCTCGGTGACTTAATTTAAGAGCGTGAATTCTTTTCCAGCTGGGTTATTATGTCCTGCAGCACATCACTTTCATTAAACACAGTTATATAATTATAAGGGTAACTTTATATGAAATCGATTTTTTTATTGTAAATTATACAAGCACTTAGAGCTAAATTTATCTTTCAAATCTGAATGAAATTAGATGCTTCTTGGTTAAACTTTCATTTTTATCAAAATCAGGCTTCAAAAGAAGATTTATTTTTCCTTAACGATTAAAAGATATACTTATTTTAATATAAGAAAATTTTTTAATTATTTTATATTTATAAAATTATTGAAAAATTATGGTTTTGTCATTGGTGTTTAAAAAAGGGTGAAAATTCAAAATGGAGGGAATAGACTGCAATTATTTTCTTGTAATGTATTTTATGAAATGTAACTTGAAAGATATTTTTGTAGGTTTTTCTTATGAAACAATTAATATGTATTTTTGAATTGAAAGAGGCCTTTTTGTACTACAGAATTCATTATTATTGACTTAACCAATATCTATTTGCTTTATTTATTTGTGTATCATTACTAAAAATGTATTCTATTCAATAATAACCACTATTCATGAAGCTGAAAGAGGAATCTATTAAAGAGGAGGTCTAATTTTTAAAGCAAGATAAAATTTGATGATTGCGATGAAAAAAAATTCAATAAAATATTCAACTCCACAATGCTTTTATTTATTATTTTTAAAATTTCAAGTACTGTATGCAAGTATTAATACGCGGTATAATGTGATGAAACATGTCTTTGAACAGTGAAATATTTAATCTTGCAAAAGGTAATATAACTCTGCATCATTAGTTTCACTTTGCTACAATCTTTGCAAAGTATGAAAGAGACACCAGGATTTCATTGTTACTTTCAGAACCAAAATTTTCCCCGAAGAAAGGGAATCCGTTATAATGGTGCTTCTGTCAAAATTCAAGTAAACAGTAGCAAAAAATATTTTAACATCAGAGACAGAGAAATAGGGAAGAGGAGAACTATGGTCACTTCTCTTCTGTAATGAAATTATGAGCTCAAAGAGAAATGTATTTCCTAGTGCCAACTTCTCTCTGAAGTAAGGCTTTTTTGTCATAAATGAATGCCAGCAGAGTTGTCCTAGGGAAAAATATGAAAATGTAGGACTTATTTAAAAGAAATGAATGTCATTATTTGGAGGAAATTAGTTAAGAGCAGAAATTTGAAACGGAAACTTATTTTTTAAAACTATCTTAAAATAATGTTCTAAAATTTTTCAATTCTGTTTGAGTATGAATATTCAATCATTTCAACAAACTATATAGACAATCATGAATTACAGTATATGTATTTATAGATTGATTTTAATTTTGAACTACATTTTCAAATAATTTGTGTAAATCATACATTTAATGATAAGGAGGAAAAATTAACAAATACAAAACAAACTAATCGAAAATATGTTAATATTCATTTTTGTGCTCTACATAATTTCTTTTGCATAATTAGCAAGGAAATAAATGTCATGTTTTACATAAACAAAAAATCAAAAATAGCTTAGAACCTTAGATATTCAGCATCAGTATGCTTCATGCATATATTTATTAATTTCAAATTTTTTAAAGTGGTCATTGATTATTACATGAAGTACAATAATTTTAATATATTTACTGCAGTTTTACACATTCTTAATATTATTAATGTAATTGATACATTTTACATATACACGTTATTGTTACTTGCGATTCTTGCGCAAGACAAGCTCCCTATGCTATTGGCTATGTGACTTTGAGACAGTAGGGTGCATTTTTCATTTAACCAGAGCACCACGATGGTGAAAGTACGATTTTGCCTTTAACTCCTTCTATAGATGTCACTACCAGAGAATCCACTCTTCAGTTTTGATACTGATCTGAAGAGAAAGGAAATATTCTCCAGACCATTACACCTCTGGTAACTGCTTAACGACCTTTACAAATACAGGAATAAAATATATGAAAAACCTCAAAGTTAACATAATAATATTTATTCCTTACAAATAGTTTTTACTCTCTGTGTTATTTCTTAAGCTGTAATTAGTTAAAAAATGGGAAAATCAATTTCCTTTCTTCCTCTTCTTAACAACTTTCTGAATAGGACCGCTCTCTGAAAAAAATGACGTCGTTTTGTCATTGCTTCTCTAAAAAGTCGAAGTAAATAATAACAATTCGGATGTCAGCGGGAAAGTGGTCCATTCTCTTCTGTTGTAATGAAGTAAAGTGCGCCAAGAGAAGTTTTGTTTTATTGCGTGTCAGATGCCTTTTGAAACATCACTTTTTGTGACAAATGATTCTTGGAGTATTTCTTGAAAGGAAGAGAAACGTGTTTGCGTCCTTGGGGAAATAAAAAAGATTCCTTTTAAAAATTAGTCTGAGCAGGTGTTACTTGCTTTGCGTTAAATAGTTTTTCCATCACTACGAGAGAGACCCATAATAAGGAATTCTTACGAATCGTAAAATAAAAGCTTACCAATACAATAATCTAAAGGTGTATTTAGGTTTAATTCCTTAAATTAAAAGAAAGCACACACACACACACACATTTCCACTGAATACATTTTTAACTATGAATTTTTCATTTTTCCAATACAACCGCAATGCATGTCATATCATATTTTTTTTTTTAATTTCCTTTTCATACTTTTGTAATTATGTTTTTCACGAATACATAAAGATAAGTGTTTTTATTTCACAAAATTTACTGAATTTTGCTGAATAATCTTAATTGAAGTCGCATTCTTTTAAAAAAAAAGGGTAAAAAATTAACCACGGTAACAAATAATAGGTAACTACCATAAAATGTATAGTTTTATTAAGAGTGAATTGATCTTTCAATTTTACATGCTTGTTATAGAAATTTGTTTGAAATTTATGGTGATGAATACAGAAGGAAATAAACATTATTGGCAAAAAAAAGGAAGGCTATTGGCAAGAAAATGAATACTATCCAGATCTCAGGAACCTGGTGAAGGAAAATATTACTCGCGTGCTTGAAAGATAATGGGTTCAACACCAGACAAAGACAGTCTTGTTGCCCAAATATTGATCCTTCACATGCTCTAATTCACTATTGTTGATGTAGTACGTGAGTTTAAGAATCGCAAAGGCTCATGTATCAACATTGTTACTTGGCAGTAATGCTACATAACGAAACATTAAGCTATTCTGAGAGGATTCAGTTTGCAGAAATAGTTATTAAATTGTAATTTGACAATTATAAGTTTTATAAACTCAGTTTTTTTAGAAAACTAAATAGTTTTTCTCTTTATTTCATTGCAAAATATATTGGTGTTTAGTTTTAATTAGTTAAACATTTTCACAATATAATAATCATTATTTGAATGTACTTAATATGTACAAAAACAATCAACTGTAACAGTAGACAAGAAATGAAGTACTATGTTTTAAGAAATATCCCACCATCAAACGGATGTAATGAACTATCATGTTTCTCGTCAATTTGTTGCAAAGAACACTGTTGGTGGAATCGTCAAAATTCACAGCATATCATTAGAGCCTTCATCAATAGAATCAAATATTCCAAAGTGGTAAAACGCTTTTTTCTTTTTTCATAAGCAATAACATACGTAGATAAAAATCCAATTGCCAAAGAATCATCAGAACTAATGAATATATCACAATAGTATAATACATTTAAACTAATTTATTTTACTTTTGTAGTATTTTCTGCACGTAGAAAGAAAATATATAATTATTGAGCTTCATATCATTACAGATCATTTTTCCTTAAACGTAGCAAGAATCTTCGTTACTCATTGCAAAAAAGCCTTGTTTCTGGAAGTTGAAGACATGCAAGATCATAAGCAGTGTTTGCTTTAAAAAATCTAAAGTGGTCATTAGCTACTTACATTGGCCAAAATGACAAGCTCCCTTGAGAAACAGCAATGAATTTCAGCATTTTTCATAAAAAGAGTCTATGTTTATACTGGAATTCGTTTTAGAGTATTTGTTGATAAAATGAAAAATTCTATTCCACTTTAATTTTTGGAGTCCAAACCAGGGTAAATTAGCCAATTGCAATGGAATTCCGATCAAAACCACTAACCTCATGATTTTGAAATTTGTTCACATGAGCCAATCTATACATAACATGGAAGTCTGCTAACTAAGTTGCATCACACCAACTGGTATGGAGTAGCAGTTTAATCTGTAGGCTGCAACTTATTGTGTATTTATAGGAGGAAAAGCCTTTTAAGTCTTATTTCTAATATGAAAATTGTTGTTATTTAAAAATGAGAAATATAGAAACACAAAAACAGAATTAAATATTATATCTCCCATAAAAAATGATTTATTAAGAATATGTATAGTCGTAATATATATCTATATATCGCGCGTAATATATATCTTTGCTTGGATAATTTCAGTATTTTTAAATCCTTTTTAACGAATAAAAATAATATATAACAGTCAATACTCATAAATAGAAATCTAGATAATGTTAACCATTAAAAATCAATTGTTGTCTTATTCATCATTATCTAGTGGGAAGCCTATGAATATTCGAACAGTCATGAACAAAAATGTAATTGTAATAAGGATTTCTTGAAATGTTTCAAACAAATAAAAATTTCAACTGTATACTTGTAGAAAAAATTTAATTTATTGCTGGCCATTTAAAATGCTATACGCCTAGAAAGACCAGAGATCACAGCAAAATTTCTTGAGCTGAAAATTTATTGTACAAAGATTAAATGATTGACATTACATGCTTTTGTGAAGCGTTGATTTGACCGTCATTATATTTAGATGTCAATACGGCGACCAATGCTGGCTATAACAGTCGCCACATCCCTCGACACAGTATCGAAGAAGTTGTGGATGCTTCCTCGAAGTAGTGCAGGCAGCTTAACTATGAAAGATGAT
>CM057822.1:3040000-3362500 GCA_030067965.1 Latrodectus elegans | reverse complement strand
CTGCGCTGCATTTCTCATTCATGGCGTATTGTGAAAAGTTTAAACACGCATTCTGCAACAAACGCGGACAAAAGAACTGTTTTAAATATCGAAAAGATGTAAGAATAATCAATTTTTTGATAAAAAAAAGAATACTGTGAGAATGTTGAAAGAAAGAAACGTCCGATGAATAAATTTTTTTTATGTATATACCCAAGTTCTAAAATGTTTATGCTTCAATGAAATTTTTAAAATAATGGAAATGTAAATTGGCGTTTCCATTCTTGAAGTTGAAGAGTTCAGAAGGTTCATGTAACATATTTTAAATTAATTGCATTGTGGCATAAGCAACTTTAAGTGAGTTCAAATCAACATTAGCTACAGTTTAATTATTACAGTTATAGAATTAAAAAAGTTAATTGTAAACTTCAGAATCAAATAGAAATTATGCTTCTGTTATAAATTAGCCCCAGATAAAAAAAAATCGTGCTGCGATTTGTTTCATTCTATTTTCTGTACTTTTTTTATTTACTTATTTATGTCATTTTTTTTTTCAATTTAATCACGAAAAAATTTTTGCGGACTATTAGAGAATAGGGTTGTAATATCCTTTTCTTCCTTCTAACGCACTTAAATTTTTCATGAGTACATTTTTACAATCTGCATTGGGATTAATTGGATCACTCAGTGTTTGCAATAACTCTTGGTTTCATTGTTGCGAGTAAGAACCCTGAAAAGAGACTTATTTCGAGCTTAGTAAAAACGGCTGGTAATTCACGCAACGCTGAACTCTCTCTCTCTCTTTTAATTTAATTGAAAACTAATCTTTAAACTTCCTCGAATCTTTCACACACATACACAGCTTGGTTTAATTAAGTTCTCAGTTCAAGAACTATAATTTCTTATAAATTTATCTCCACTGTGTGAAATGTACTTTTTTTTACCTTAAATATTCTATAATATTCGTAATTGAGGTAGTATAAGATTTAAAGCGTGACTTTAATTTTATTTATAATTAATTTTTCTAACATTTGTTGGATGAAAGAATAACCTAATTTTTTATTTAAACTTTCAACTACGTATTAATTAAATAAAATTAGTTACTGAAGATTTCCAATTAACTTAAAAATAATTTTAGCTTTTTTTTCATAAGATTTTAATTGAACTTTCGTACTTTATTTAAGTTTAAGATTTTCTTTCATTATTTATAACTCGTTCTTTTTTATTGTTAGGAATATATTTTATGTTGGTTTTTGGCATAATATTTAATTTTTATTTCAATCCAGGTCTTGCATTTCTTAACGGTTTCTGGAATTTTTACAGAATTTAATAAATTTATTTTATTCTCATATACAACTAAATTTCAATATTTTAAAATTTGCTTACTTAAAATTTTATAAATTTAAGCATTTGGATATGTTTCTTAAGGTAATCTATATAAATATGAAAAAATGACAACTACATTTAATTATAAAATCAAATTGATTATTCCTATAATTAATTGAAACTAGCTAAAAATATTTTGTCAAAATATAATATTTTTTTCTTTTAGCACAATATGTGTGTTTTTGAATTAATTTTAATTCATATTTCATAATATTTTCATAATTATACTCAATATGTCAATAATGCTTTGTTTCTGTTACCTTAAATTATATATAAATCAGCAATAATATTAGAATAAATAACATAAAACTGCATTACAAAAAACTAAATTACAATAAAACTGCAATAAAATCGTGTAGAAATGTTTAATTTTATTTACATAAATAATAATAGTAATTACAAGAAAGTGAATGCGAACAGAAATTAATTTAATGAATAATTTAAATTGAAGAAGAATGAAGTAATTTCGACTCTTGACTTTTTATGAGATATTCAGAGATAAGTTTTTAATTCAAAATCATAATCATTTTGTATAGATTAAATTAAAGTGATAAAAAAGGAAAGTAGATTTTATCATATTGTGGGGCAGGTTTTAATAAGATGTAATGTTTGCCATCCCTTAGAATTTCATTAAACCTTTATCCAGGTTTTAGCATTACTCTACGAGTATTATGCGACATTTAACTCTGAATTAAATGCAATTTTCATTCTGGGAATTTATATAATAATTACATATGCACAGAATATTTTGTAAAATGCTCGTTTAATTTATGCTGATTAACATACCTGCCATTTTAACTCTAATCTAGCTTGTAAATGTGGATCTCCTGCAATTCCTATGTGTATCACTCTGTACCTATGTTTCTCCGTATTTTTCTAATCTTTACACATCCATCTACGCTTCTCTGTATATAAGTATCCATCATATCGCTTTATGCTTTTATCTCTCTGCATTTATAAAAGTTCTACCCATTTTTTAAATAAAACAAAATACAATTTTTTCATAGCGTCAGTAAACTTTATTATGTAATTGGCCTTATTATTAATGATTTCTTGCCAGTGTGAGAGCAATTTGTCTACACCATTTTTGAAAAATATTTCTTTTTTTCATACGAAAATTGGAAACCGTGCTTGATCGATATTTCCTTCGTTTTAAAATTTTTTGAAGAACTGTTTTCTTAGCCTTTTTCTTGGAACATTACAGGCCACTTTTCTTGAAATGCCTTCTTTTATTTATCTAGTTGCTGACAATATTTTTACGAATTGAGCTTTTCGTTCAATTTTTAATGCTCATAATGTATTGGTGCTCAAATGCCCCACCATATACTAAGCATCATCTTAATCAAAGTCAAATTCATTTTACAATTCAAAGGGCTAATTTTTTCTTAAGCATTTACGTAGGTAATTCCTTATTTGTCCCTAGATATCATCCAGTTCAAAAAGGGCTCGATTTTCTTTTCTGGGAATTCAGTTAAAGATAACAATAAATTTACTCATTCGGACAGTTTTATTCATTAATAACTATTATTTAATTCATAATTTGAAGTTCAAAAACATTTTTGCTAAATGATAATATTCTCTGATATTGAGGAATAGTTTTCATTCTCAGATGATGACATTCCTTTTTGCAATGGAAGGCAAAGTGCATCTGACACAAGTGTTCTTATAAAGAAAAATTAAAAAATATCACGAGCTACATTTTTCAAACATGATATCTATAGCAGATCATTCTTCTAATAAATACAATTTCTTATAAATGCAACTTAATTCTATTAAACTGTATCTGTGATATATTCTTCAATAATATCTGCAAACAAGGCTTAAAAATTATTCTTGGTTATATATAATTAAAAATTATACAATGAAAAAGTCTTAAAATTTTTTTTCCTGGAAATAATTCAGTACTTTAAAAAACATTGAGTAGGAGCATTCTCCATAAAATGATGCTCTTTTGGTATGATAACTAAACTATTTGCTCTTTCCGTTATCAAAATATTGTTTAGTTTTGGTGAAAAAATTTTATTTCAGCTTATTAGAAAAATGTATGGAACAAAAGGCTTGAGTTTCGAAAATAAAGAGTATAAGTTTCACACACACACAAAACAATGTTGTTGTTGCAAACTGTGGGACAGGGTTTCATTTTCTAATGAAGCAAAATAACATAGTAAAAGCACATTTTCTTTCGCCGCTTCTAATTCCGAAAAAGCGATATCCTCTCACAGGAAAACATGTCTAAAGGTTCAACGAATTTTTATTCTGAAGCGCTTTTCTTCAATTCTTCGTTTAATCTACCAGCATTTCGATATTTTCCCTCTTTATCATGACATAAATGGCGGCGTTACCGAAACGGTCAGGTTTTTTCTGAGTGATCAGATGAAATAGAAAATGACACCCCTAAGTATCATTTTCATGTGGCTTTTGTAAAAATTTTTAAAAAAATACATAAATAAAATATAATATAATATAAAAAACATTTGTAGCTTCATTTAATGAGTAAACATTTCCGTAACCTTATGGAAAACGGCAGGATTTTTTTTCTCTGCGAAAGAAGATCCTGAGATGGAAGTTGATGCCAAAGATACTTTAAATGATCAAAGCTGAGTAGTTTTAAGAATCTGAGTTCTGCATTAGATGTATGAAAAAGAATTTTATTTAGAAACTGCAAAACACCAGAAAGCTGCAGATTTTCAAAATCACAAATAAGAGAAGTGATTTAACATATTCAACACTAAAATTTTCTTTATCAAATTAAAACCATGTTTTTTCTCTCTTACTTAATATTTTTCTTAAAACATCTTACTCTTTAGACACATTTCTTTTCAAAATAGCGTTTGACCTAAAAGCATACAAAGATGAGATAAAAAACAAAAACGAAAAATAATATAATTTTCCCAAAAAAGTTATATATTTTATTTTATTATATGTATTATAAATAATAAAGTAACATAATTTTAATTTATAGTTAAATAATATTTGTTGTTAAATATTGTTAAGATTTTAACTTTTTAATATTTTCAACAAAAAGTTTAAGAGTTAACATCTAAAAATATTTAAAAAATTTTAAATTACTGAATTTTAAAAGTTAATGATCCAAATGAATTTCCAACGATTAAAATAATGTTATCAGTAATTTTAAAAACGAGAAATATATTGGTATATGCACTCACTTCCAGAAGTTAAGTACGGAGAGGAAAATGCTAATTTACGGAAGCCAATTAGAATTGAAGAGGATGAAAATCACTGCAGAGATAGATGGAAGTATGCAAATGTGTTAGGTGACTGCCAACCATGATTTCATGTCGAGAAATATGCAAAAAGAGCAGTCTCATAAGATACTAGCTTTATGAAGGGTTACACAAGTTAATTGTAAGTGCTGACAGAGAAGGTGATTAAAACTTTCGTACAATTTGTTTTCAAGACATACGTGTTTCTATGACTTCCAGAAGACGAATGGAAGATTCTGAGCACTGGTGTGCGATGGGGCGCATTGAAACAAAACAGTCAATGTCAGATATTGCTCTTTTCTTCGGCGTTCATCATTCTGTGATTTCGCATTAATGGAAACAATTCCAAACTACGCAGACAGTTGTACGAGGGCCCATTGTCGGTAGCTCAAGGTTCACAAAGCCCGTGGAAGATAGATAAATTGCGATTTAAGCCAAGTGGAATCGCAGAGCGACCTCCACACGTATGAACATCTATGGTTACAGCGTCGATTGGTAAGGTGATATCTGCAGCTACTGTACACCGAAGATTATATATGAGTGGACTGTACGCCCGGGTACCTCGAGTCTGCGTTTGTCTATCTGCTCCAATCAAGAGGGACACGATTGAAGTGGTGTATGGAACATGTCAATTGGAGTGTGTCTGACTGGGGCAATGTCATGTTTACTGACGAGTCAAGATTTTCTCTGGTGCCAGATGACAAGCGTATAAGGATATGGCGGGAAAAAGGAGCACGCAATTAGCCCCGAAACATCACCAAACATTACGCATTCCGATGAAAAGGAATATAGTGTGGGTAGACATTTCATTAGGATACCACACCGACCTGCACATTTTTAAACGGTGTTCTGTGGTGGTTGTCCTGTATCGAGATGAAGTCCTAGAGCCCATTGTGAGATTGTACGATGCAACAGTTGGCCCTACTTTTGTTTTAATGGACGATAACGCACGACCTTATACAGCGGACATCGTCGATGACAACCTGGAGAGTGAAGGGATTGTGCTTATGGCGTGACCAGCATATTCTGCCGATTTAATCCGAATAAAATCTTTGGAGTGCTCTCGGCTGTGATGTATCTTCATGTTTCCCACCTCCAGCCACTCTTATTGAGCTGGGAACTGTTCTACAAGAAGAATGACTATTCTTTGATTCTGCGGTGGTTGACCACCTAAATGAAAGCATGGTCACAAGGTGTAAACTTTGCATACAAATGAGGGAGGATCACATATCGTATTAATGTCCTTTTTTCATTTTGAGCAGTTTATTTTCACTTTATACATAATTCTGTTTAAATCTCCAGTATGTCATTATCTGATAACTTACAAACATTTAATATTGTTTTCATTTCTGTATATAATTACTGATTTAATTGCTACTTGCCTGCCGAATTTTGTGTCCATCAAAGCAATATTTGTTGATTTTTCTGTATTTTGTATCTTCGTGCTTAGTTTTTGGAAGTGAGTGTAAAACATTTAAAAAAAATTTTCCAATTTGTAAATGTAATCTGGCTTAAAATCGTTTCCATAACACATTGTTGACAAAAGTGAAATTGATCCCTATTATGCGTGTATTTTACTATAGTCTCAAAACATATAACTGAGTCAATATACATAAGCAGAACTCTGAATGTTACTGATTCAACACTGTTATGTAATCGCATCCATTAGATTGTCAATTATTATGAGGCTCTTACACAGATCGTAATTTTCAGATACATGTTGGCAGAATAGTTTCGAATAGCGCAATCCGATAATGAAGTGGTTTAAATTAAATTGAACTATTGTATAAGACTCGCGCATCAATACCATTCATAAAGAATTTTGTGAACCCATCAATTTTTTTATTCCCGCTTTTTAATTTTTGATAAGTTTTGTATATTTATAATATTATTCTGATCAAAGGTGGGTAGTATATTATTTTCAAAATATCTAAAACACACACAGCTCACTTTATCGAGTCATTTGACTACATCATACTAACTTTGTTTTTGTCAGAATTTACATATTTACGTTTCCATGTAAGTTAAAATTTCTAAGCTCAGAGCTATATAAAGTACCACTTCACAAACAATTTGAGGCATCTGAGATTTTAAGATCGTTAGATTTCTTTATAAATATCCTTATGATATTTGTATTTTCACAATTCGACATGAAACTTCACACTAAAAGCTAGAAATGTCTGCTACAGCTAATTTATAAGATCGTTCCGTTATTTATTTATGATTTGGAAAGCATTCATGTAAATACTTATATTTAAAAACAAAATTTAAAATAATTTCAGGATCAGGCAGAATAAAAAAATTTGACTTTGTGATTTTTTTTAAATAAACATTTCAAGACAGATATTTGATAAGACATTTGTAATAATTGTAACTACAAAATGTAGTATTAAAAATTTACGAAACACATTTAATTCTCCTAATTAATATCAATATCTTAAAAATTCAAAAAGTAGTAAAATTTAGAAAGGATAATGCATCACCGATATTAATTTTAAGAATATAATTAAATAGAGGAAATTACTCGGAAAATTGTACAGCAGAAATAAAACAATTCCCAGAAGGCACATGAAATATCAAAATACCCAATGCTGAGAAAAATAAAAAGAAGAAATGAATGAACAATAACAATGAATATGTGAGGTTATGTAGATATCCTATGAACCAAGCATTGAAAAAAAAAAAACTCTTTTCAACTAGCCAAAATTGTATTAAATTTTTTTTACTTTTCTAATTTTTAAAAAAATATTACTAAATAACGAATTTAACATCAACTGGTTATTTTAAAACACTCTATTGAATTAAGATTGCTAACAAATAAAAAAGTTTTGCTGTTTTCTTATTCTTATATGTGGAAATTATGCAGACACTTTATAAGCGAAATTTCAGCTAAAATTATGAATAATTAAAAGTATATATGTTTAATTTATTTATTTTTTAGTAATAATTGTTGTACAAAACATGTAACAAAACAAACTCTTAGAAAAACTATTCTGTTCCTCTTTATAATAGAGTAAAAAAAATTGAATGAATTTCCCTAAAACTGTCAAATATTTTATAAAATTTATCAGAATTTTCCTTGCCCCCTTTATGAAATAAAATATTGTAGTTTCACAATTTTACCTGTAAGATACTTTTAATGTCCAACTCTAGCGTAATTTATATTTAACTTCAAAGTCGGGTATCTTCAGTGTTCTCGTGGTATTTTGTGGTTATTCCTTAAATGGATGAAATCATTTTATAATTTATCATGAACTTCTATGCTTCAAAAATAGCACACTAATATTTATATAAAATTTTTAAATATTAAAATAAAATATTTTAAATTATATTTTAAGAGAGTAACTCTGAAATTCTCTTAAATTTATTGCTTTTTTAAACATAATTTCCCCATGCATAACATAAATAAATATCCAGACATATTTTAAAAGAATTCTACAAAAATTCAGTATATAAATACCAAACATTTAATTTCTAGTATACTAAATATATCTTTTCATTTATAAAAATAGTGAGAAATTCTGATCACAATTTAATTTAATGAAACTAAATTATGCATATATGACCTAGACAAGTGGTTAGAAAAAGATTGCTTTTTTACAAAGAACACCTTGTAGTTTACCTTAGCAGGAGAAGACAACAAATGTACATTGTATTCAGTTTGAACAATACGTACATTCAAAGATGTGAAAAATACGTACATTCAAAGAAGTAAATTGATGATTACATGTACTTAAATACTTTTCTTTTTAAATGTCGTATGAGAACAATTTTTCTTTCTTGATTCCTATGAAACTAAGGAATTATTTTCGTAATTTATTGACTCCATAAACAGAGAGTAGGTTGCTTGTGTGAATACAGACTACAAGCATTTTATCTCAGAATTTACATTTGTGGCATTTACATTAAAAAATTGATATTGATTTGGTGAAAAAAGATTGTTGCTTTATTCCACGAAAGAATTACTAAATTTGATGATACTTAAATGAGGAATAATGTCAGAATATTTTACTATAGTCCGCGTGCTAGCACATGTCTATTAGGAATGTATGCATAAATTAATAAATGAAATAGTATTTATTCTCTATTAATACCATTTGTTAAATGAAAATGGTTTCTATCTTTTAAAATTTTGTTTTAAATTTTTTTGGGTATATTATATATATCTTTAAAATTAATGATATATTACTTAAAATATACAATATATTAGGCGAATTCGTTTTGAAATAAATAGAATTTCATTTTTTCAAGTGAATATTATTCTTACGTGTAAAACCATGTATTAAACTATTTTTATCCTTGTTTCTGCCAATGTTAAAGCACTTGTCGCAGTTTGTTAAAAGCTTTTGTATATCTTCTTTATAGGAGCTTCTAGTCAGTACTATAACCACGATTCACCATCACATTCGAGTTTATGTGCAAGAACAAGTGGTAATCGAATGTCGCCAAGTGTGGACAGTACGGTGGGTGATCGAACTGCTGACAACGAAACTGCTGAAGCATTGTGTCACAAGCAGCATGAAGCAGACCATTGTATAATGGAACAACATAATTCATTACTCAGAATTCTTCTCTACTTATTTTGAAATATACGGCATAGTTTTCTTAAAATATAGCAATATGTTTCCGTATTGACGGTTTTACCTCTTTACTCCTTAAAGAAATTCAATCAGTAAAATCCCATTCAAATTCTGGAACACAGTGCATATGATTTTTTGTGCCAACATTTCCGTTTTGAATTTTTGTTTTTTAGGAAATTAAGTGTGTTTCCGCACCATTGACTGCTGTTTCAATTCTGGTGTGGAATGCGAACCCACGTTTCATTATCGGTCACAATTTGGAATAAAAAATAGTCTGCCTCTTACCTGTATCACGTGAGAAATATCAATGCCCTATCAACTCGCTTAGCTTTGTGAAAGCCTGTGAGAATTTTTGGAACCCATCGGGAATAATACTTGAGATAACCTAAGCGGTTTGTTACAATCTCATACTAAACAGTACGCAAAATTCGCTTAAAGCGTCGTATTTTTGCTTAAAGCGTTCGTCTGAAAGCGTCGTCACTGTATAGCGTCTATTCTCATGGATTTTTTCATCAACTTTCCTTGCTAGATAATCGTTGACAACAGAACGCTGAACACTCCGAGCCTCATACTAGACATTTTTTTGACTTCATTAAATATTCTAATACACTTTCTCCATTCCTTCATTCATCGTAAATAGATTCTAGCCGGTTTCACATTTTTTACGTTAAATAATCAAATGAAATAATGAATCTTATAATCGGCGGGATAAATAATTGTCTCAAATATTTTAAATGTGTACAGCAAACTAAAAACGCAACGTAGAGAAACCTAAAGAGGTCAGTTGGTAAAAAATGTACCAGATATACAATTGCGCTTGTGCAGGATACTGACAACAAAATTGTGGCGGAGGTACAGCGAACTGTTATTTACTTTCCGAATACAATCCCTAATAATTTATGGCATAATTTAAATTATTTTTAATAATTAAACATTGTAAACTGAATTTAATTTCTAGCATTAAACATTTTATAACAAAATCAATATTGCACTCATACCTTGAGCATTATAAATGAATAAATCAGATAAACTTTTTAAAATAATTTTTTAAATAAATTATTTCAATTTCATATCTAATATCATCTACAGATATTAGATTTTAATTGGCAGAAGCTACATACAAACTAACCTCTGATTTAAAATCTATACTATATATAGTTTGACTATTTCTGAATATAATAATTCCTAGCTTAGAAACAGTCTGCAGCAGAGCTTTAGGGCAGTGAATTCTTGACACGTGTACATTTTAATTAGCATTTATTAAAGAAGATAAGATAAAGTATCCATCTGTAACATAGGTGTGATTCTTACCATGGTTCGCAGACCTCTGTGATGTTTCTTACTGAAGAGGATTTATATATGAGATGCTACCGGTATGTTAAATGTATAAGAAATTTCTCAGTAATTCACTAGCACCTGTGTGTTAGGACTTTGGTGCAGGGGTAATATAAGTGAACATTCATAAATTTTGAATTGTGTTATATAGATTCCTCTAATACCTCCGAAGCTTGACGTCATTTTTGGAGCATTTTTTCTTAACAGCTCAAGATGAGAAGTTGCAGGAATACGAATGGGTGGTCAACTCATTCGCTGTATCCAAAAAGCCGAACATTCTATCGTCGAATGAATAAGAGTTGTTGATAGAAATTTTCACAGATTATACTTTTTTCTACTTCTATTTAATCTTATAAATCTACTTTCAATTGCGATAGTTATTCACATTTTTGAATACGTTTGAAAAAAAATTATACCTCCTTGTTTAAAAAGCAAAACGTGCTCTACTTCCATTTGCCACAACATACATGTGCGAATCCGGATTCTCGATCTATGCCGGCACCAAAACTAAGTACCGAAGCTGTATAAATGCTGAACCTGACATCCATTTCCGGCTGTCAAGTACTGAGCCCGACTTTTAAAAATTGTGTCATCAGAAGCAACTTCAACATTTACATTAAGTTTCCATTATTATTCCTACAGATTCATCTCTAGTAAAGAAGAACGCATTGTGTTTCATGGATGAGTAGTACATGTTACCGAATTTTAACTTTTGTAAGTATTTGTTTGCATTTTCTACAAATTAATTATTAACTGAATTCTGTTTGTATTGATATTTTTGTTCTGAAAATTAAAATCTTATCCAACGAATGTTTCTTTTCTTTGAAATATGTCCCCCTTCACTCAGTTAGAAATATGACCTATCTTAATATAATGTGGGAATTCAGACTAATGGAAGTGTAGTTAGTTTAAAGTTATTTCCATTTATTATTAAATCAAAAACTCTTGATTCGTCTTGAGATTATTGAAAAAATGGTTCTTGTTTCATGCAGTTTTTAATTCGGATGGGCTTCGAGCTGAATTTTACTAGTTACTTTGCGCTTGACTGACGTTTTTGCCGCCAGCAAAAAAAGTTCTGAAGATCTGCATTAGACATTTTATGTCATGATTCCATTTCCTACTCTGATACCTAGATTTGTGATGAGTAATAGTGAGAAATTTTACTTTTGTTTGATGCTTTCTAAAAGCCGATATTAAAGCGATATAGTTCATTTATGACTTGTTATATTATTCTACTGTAGTCTCAAAATAATGCCAGAAGTTTCTGGCCTTCTGTGTCTGAAACAAGAGCTCCAGTGGCTCAGTATCTTCACTCCGCTTCCCGTTAAGATTAGAAAAGTGAAGCATCATTTGCCGTGGGCTGTGGTTGGGGGGTTGTCCACGTTTTTCTCTCCTTCATTGAGTTGTTGGAGCTCCGTGGATTGAAGACGTGTTCACGTTAATATGTGACGTGGATATGGAGAGGAGGGTGCCAGCTCAGTTGTGACATCGTCACCTGACCGTGGTTTCAAATCATAAGACATTTGATGATGGGTGAGTATTCCTAACATACATACATAGCAGAGCAGGCGAGCCCCTGGCTAACCTAACGGTATAGTCAGTGCTCGCCAGCTCTGCTATGTGTGTATGTTTCTGAAATAAAAAAACATATATGTGTTAGTGATTACTATGGATGATAGTCAAATAATGCTGTCATTTGCTTCTCAGGATTTGATTCTTCTGTAGTACTAATTGTGAAGCTGCATTAAAATAATACAACTGACCAAACCTCACTCAGCTTCTTCAAAATTGCAACGTTATTACCTGTCGAAGGTATTTAAATGCAACGTTTCTTCTAGAGTTTCGTGCTCGCATAATTTCGGATTTCGTAGTCAGTTTAAAACATATTGTGTTGGATTATTTTGCAGAGTCTGGTGTTAGACGTACTGTTTTGTCTTCGATCCCTTTTTCTGATAGATTAGCTTATTCATGTTATTGGTTTTCATTCATATTGGAATTGAACAAATTAAAAATTAATGATACTCCAACAGGATAAAAAAAAAGCAGTTCAGCAAAGAATAATTATTGAGGACTCATTTTAATAGTTTTGTTATATCACTGTGATCTGGGTCCATCTGCCTATTTCAATGGACTGAAAACTTGAAAGACATCCAATCAAGGCTTTCTTTTAATTCAAGTGAAGGGAGAAGTGATGATATTGACTCTTGAACTCCTTGGCACTCTATTATTTACCCCACTGCTCAGAGATAGGAGACAAAATAACATTCTTTAATATGCTTAAAATATTATGTTAGGAATACATTAAATCATCAAATCCAAACTTTCAGTCTAAATCTGATGACTTAAAACTCCGTCTAACGTGTTTTTTTTATTCTTTCTCTAGCAAAATGAGAAAGAATGGCATGTGCTTGCTAACCCTTGGTACACATCAATAGCCATCCTTTTCGGACCACTGTTCATAGCATCTCTCACTACTACTACATACAACAGCTTTACTTAAAAATACATCTTAGCTATTTTCGTAATAGCTCAAATATTTAGTTTCATATTTGCTTAAATACAAATAATTTTTTATTAAATGTAAAAATAATTCTCGGCGTATCCTGTGAAAAGTCAATTTTTTTTAAAATTTGATTTATTGAATTCAATTTTTATGCTAGTATTTAACATTATTCGTTTGAAACATATTTACCACTCCAATTAATCACGCTGAACGGACAAGTATTACGAATCATAATCATATGATGATATTTACACTTGTGTTGGTTCTATCTTTTATGTATTACTGGTAACCAGTCCAGAAATATGGGAATGTCCCAGAAAACATGTATAAGCTCTCCTATAGTAGATATATTCGATATTGTCAAGTAATGAACCTGCTATTTTTGATTCTAAACAATTACTTCATCTCTATCAAACTATCGTGGTTTATAATAAAATTTACTGCTTTACTCTTCCTTTTCTAGACTTTATTGTGTAGATTAAATATTATGTGTATTTTTCAAACAGAAAAAACTTTTTTATGTTCTCACCGTTTGGTGATGTTTTACATTGTTTCATTGCAATGAAAGTGTCTAATTTAAAATAAATTTAACTCTCGCTCACAGTTATAAATATTTCTAAAGTATTAACTAATTTAGTAAAAGAATTTCTTAAAAAAATATTTTTCAGTTTATCTCAATAACAAACAAAATAAATTTTGCTGTCAAAGAAGGAAAATACTAAAAATACTGAAAAAGATTTTTCGGAAAACTCTGAAATGAAGGAAATATCCTAGAATACTTTAAAAACCTTTTCGGTGTAAAGTACTTCGAGCTTTTTCTCTTAATTACGAATCCAGAAAAGAAAAATTAAATATTTATCGTAACTTTAATATATTGTACAATATTGTATTTAATATGTCATTGTAAATTTGATTCTAAGTGGCGCTGATATAATAGGACTCATGTGTTGGAAAACAAATTATTTCGCTCGACATCCTCTCCTGCAATTAGCATATTCAGTGGCTGAAAAGAGTCCCCAACAGGATGGATAAGCCATTATTTCAAGTGTCGTTTCCTAAATTACAGGACACACGTTACTTCCGTCACCAAGAATAACTTTCAACGTAATAAGACATCTACAATTACAAGAAAATCTTTCTGAAAATGTAAAGTTATATAGCAAAAACAGAAGTAAGTAATTTAAAACTTAGTAATAAGAAAATTTAATTATGTGTTTCATTTACAAAATAGAATTGTATTGGATATTCTTCTACAAATTTTTCTTCATTACATAGAAAAATGAAGATACATTTTTACATAGAAGAAAGCTTATTGCGTTTTTTAAACTCCATATCCTTAGAAAAGCATTTTTGCTTAAAGATGTATTCCCTCTTAAAGAATATATATATATATATATATATATACATATATACATATATATATATAATAGTCTGGATCAGTGGAAGGGTGGTGAGTTCTACTTTACCCTAACCTCAGACCTCTTCTGTTCGTTCATATAGATACAGGAATTCACTACCTACTCTTGAAAATCCTTGAAAACGATCGTTATGGCGGTGGAATTTAAATGGTATGGTCAGGATCCATATTAAATTTCCGTACACCCCTTCATCTCTTTGACAAAAGCAGTGTGCCTGTTGTAAGGTATAGGGATGAGCTCTTGCATTCCTATGTTTGGATTTTCAGGACTGCATCTGGTGCTGAGTTTGATTTAATGGACAATTGCGTAAAGATACATAGAACATTTCTGGTCGACAAAATTCATCAAAAGGAGGATATTTTACACAGAAATTTGCTAATCAGGTTTTCCGATTTTACCTTATAGAGAATGTCTGCAACTCTCTAGGAAGGGCAATTACATAACTCGCAGCCCTCTCTAAGAATTATTTAGGAAAAAAAACATCGTTTCTGAAGAAGTGAAATTTATTGCTTTAGAAGATGATAAACTGACCACTTTCAAAAAAGAAATCAGGATTGGAAATATATATGAAAGAAGGCACGATACTCGCTATTAAATCATATTCTTCTATTCAGGAAATAATATTGTGTGCTTTAAAAAATCAGTGAATATTACAGGTGATAATGAAAGCTTTTATAACTGTTGGATGGATATTTGTATTGTAATGTATGACCAAATCTGAAAATTCCCTTAATTTTCACGTTGGCGCCAGCGCTTTGAAAGTTGGCTAATTTTTCCTTACGTCATATGCATCAACAACACCAAAGGCCGTGGAATAAACACTTCACTTTTGTAGTAAATCGTACGTTTACTAGTTCTTCTTTGTTAGCTTGTTAGAAAGCGGGTTTTACCTCAGTTGTTCATTGCTAAATAGAACTTTCTTTGAATCGCATGGAATCATTCTAAACACATTACACTACATTTTTGGACCGCGGAGAACTAAATAGGAATTATGTCATCCATTAAAATATTATATCGAAAACGCAGCAATATTCAAACCAAATAAGCTAAACTTTCGTAGAAAACATAAAAAGATTTGGAAGAAACTGAACTTCGAGCAGCTTTAGATTCATTGGAAGATATTAAAACCAAATTTGAAGTAATAAAACAAGAATACTTCGAAACAGAAAATGACGAGAAGATGATGAAAAGAAGAACTAGTATTTTAAGAAGCTAAAAAAATTGTACAAAACTCAAGAGATTCAAGAATTTCAGGTCAGTGCAAAACTTTTCTTTACAAATCGGTTGAACTTCAAAAGTTATTGAGTTGAAAAAAAAAATATTCGATTACCTGAAATTCCTTTACCACAATTTGATGGCCAATTTAATAATTGGAGTTCTTTTAAGCAACAGTTTCAAAATTTAATAGAAAATAATTCTATATTATCAGACTCTCAGTAATTTTACTATTTGAATGCTTCCTTTAAAGGTGCTGCAAAACACGTGCAGTCACCAAATGATAATTATCAATCGTTGTTTAAAGTTTTCACGCTTCGTTATGAGAATTCTAAACTAATTGTTGAAAGTCATGTTCAAAATATAATTAATTCTAAACCATAAACCAAAGAAAGTCCTTTTGAACTTTGTATGCTTATTGATAATTTGCAGAAAAACATTCGTTCTTTCAAAGCACTGGAATTTGAAGGCAATAAATTTAATTTGTGCTAAGCTAGATCAAGAAACTCATAGACAATTTCAGTTAACTGTTGATTCCCATGAGGTGCCAACTTGGGAAGCTTTCATTAATTTCTTAGAAAAACGATATCAAATGCTAGAGAACTTTAGAGCTGCTTGTTTTGACTCAAAACCCAAGTTTTCAAACCCTGTTAATATTAACGGAAAAAACTCATTTCCATCTTGCAAACCTAAAACATTTTTTATTAAATCTGCCTTACAATATTGCATTCTTTGTGATTCAAATCATTCATTGTATAAATGCCAATTATTTCTAAAAATGAAAATACTTGAACGATTTGATTTTTTTTTTGAGTCTAAAAAATTGTCTTTAAACTGTCTGAATTCATCCTACAAATTAAATGAATGCTCGTTTAAATCTAGATGTGTTGAATGTCACCAAAAACACCACTCCCTTTTGATTAGATCGGAAATGCAGCCTTTCTCAAAATAACATCGATCAATACCAAACATAAATAATTACGAAAATTTCGAAACTGATTTCCCTTTTTCATCTTCCCACCAGGTGTCACTCGAAAGTGAAGACTGGCGTATTGAAGCAAGAGGAAATAATTCAGAACTTTATTTCACAAACAAAAAAGGTTCATGTTCTTCATAGTACTGCTTTTATTTATGTGAGAGATTATCACGGAGAATTTAAGAATTGTATAGCTATATTGGATAGCGCATCTCAAGCTTCGTTTATTACTAATGATTGTTGTTAATTTGTCTAGCTAGGATAGAAAACCCCCATAAAACCAAAAGTATCTAAAATGTCTAAAACATAAGATGGGTCCCGAAGGACATCGTCTTTTTTCAAATTTAAGCATGTTAAGATGTGCCCAGGGGAGACCATATTGATAGAGCACCAAGGACAGTCTGAAAATGTCTTTTGCCCCTGTTGAAAGGTGATTCCTCTCGTGTGTGCACTCAGATAGCGGGAAAAGGCAGTTTGGTATTAATGATTGTGCAACATATTTGGGATTAAAACGAAACAAGATTAATATTCCAGTTGGAGGATTAAATGGGTTGTTAGAATTAGTGGGACAGTTAGTAAATACAGTTATCTCTTGTAAAGATAATGAATTCGTAACAGATATCAAGTTTTTAGTAGTTCCTAAAATTACTGATTTGACACCTTCGCAAAAATTAGATATTTGCAATTTACATTTGCCTTCGAGTATCGAAGCCATATTGATGGAGCACCGACTTGCGGACTCTCGATTTTTTAAGCCATTTGAAGAAGATACTTTGCTTGGAGCTAAAACTTTCTTTGACATTTTGAAACCTAGTCAAATTATGATAAATGAAGATAGTTTGCTACAAAATACATATTTCAGATATTTAATTACTGGTAGTGTGCCATGTAATTCTATAAACAAAACTTTTTATGACTTACTTGTCGAAGAGAGTGACCTAGACAAAAGAATCAAGTCGTTCTGGGAGGTTGAAGCTTTGGAAGAAAAGTCTTCTATGAGTGATGAATTGAAATATTGCATGGAACATTTTAATGCCACGCATTCTAGAGACATTAACAGTCGTTATATAGTTGAAATGCCCTTAGTAAATAACAAAGTCGAACTTGGTTTATCCTAAGATTTGGCCGTTAGAAGGCTCAATAATACTATAATTAAACTTGATAAAAATCCACTTGTTAAGGAACTTTATGATGATTTTATCAAAGAATGTGAGGAGTTTGGGCATAAGGAATAGTTGACGAAAGTATTCTTCTACATCCTCATTATTATATTCCTCACCAAGTTGTACTAAAACCAGACAAAAGTACGAGTAAACTTAGAGTTGTATTTAATGATTCAGCAAAAACTTTTAAGAGTATTTCGTTGAATGATATATTATTAAAAGTTGGAACTGTTCGAGATGAACTTTGGTCAACTCTTTTATGATTTCGCAAACATTTGATTGCTTTTACAGCCGATGTGCAAAAGATGTACCGGCAAATAAAAGTCCACCATTCACAGGAAGATTTACTTCGAGTTGTTTGGAAACATAGTGACGATGCTCCATTGAAAACTTATCGTTTGACAACTGTTACATACTGAACAACTTGCGCTCCGTTTCCAGTCACCCGAACTCCTCTTCAATTGACTGAAGATAAAAAGGAAAAATTTCCATTAGCATCATCTGTAGTTTAAAAAGATTTTTTATGTCGATGACGTGCTCAGTGGTGTACCAAATTTAGAAACAGCTTTAAAAACTCAGCATCAATTAATAGGCATGTTGAAGACAGGTGGAATGCATTTGTATAAATGGAGCTCTAACAATCCTGAACTTCTTTCACAAGTACCAGCAGATGATCAAGAATATGTCTTTGGAAAAGATGGAAGTGCTGCTGTGAAAACGTTAGGGATGTTTTGGAATCCCAAGCAGGATTGCTTTTACTTTACATCGAACAGTACTGATTACCCGACCATCTTAACAAAAAGGAAAATATTATCATTCATTGCCAAATTATAAGACCCTTTGGGTCTGGCCGGACTTTTTTTTTATTGTGAAAGCCAAAATTTTAATCAAAAAATTATGGTTGCTAAGTTTATATACCTTGGGATACAGAAGTTTCGGCGAAAGGAAGATAAGATTTTCAAAATTTTATTCGTAATATACAAATCATCGACTTGTTGCAAATTCCCTGCTGTGTCATCCCTAAGGAAACTACCCTTGTGAAAATTCAAGGTTTTTCAGATTCTTCAGAACAAACTTATGGAGCTTGTATTTTTGTGCTCAGCCAAGATAGCTTCAATAACATTGGTCTGCATTTGTTATGCAGTAAATCTAGAATAGCACCAGTTAAACAAGTGATACTTCCACGTTTAGAGCTTTTAGGAGTCGTGCTTCTAGCAAAACTTGTAAACAAAGCTATTGAGGCAATACAACTTAATGTTCATGCAATGAATCTTTATACAGATTCAACTATTCTTCTTTCATGGATAAGAACACCACCACATCATTTAAAATTCTTTGTAGCTAACAGAACTGTACAAATAGCGAACTTAACAAGCAAATTTGAATGGCATCATGTTCAATCAAAAGACAACCCAGCTGATCCATTGTTAAGGGGACTTTTCATGGATGAACTTATCGATTGCATACTATGGACGCTAAGTCCTGATTTTTTTATATTGTGATTTAACTTTGACAGCAAACTACGATTGTGCATCTACTGATCCTGCATATACAAAAGAATTTACAACATTAGTGAACACCTATTTTCAATCAATGACTTTCATGAAATTTCTGTAACTGTCAAATAATTATTTGAAACTATTTCGAATTCTAAGCTTTATTTTCAGAATAATTCGAAAGCTGCAGATAAAGGTAACATTTGGTTAATTTATTAGCTGTTTTGAGCTTAATGATGGTCGTGAAGTTTTAGTAAGAGATGTTCAAACTAAATAATTTGGTGCTGGTAATAAAATCCATGTGTTAAATTAAAATTACCAAATGGAAAATTTGTCAGAAAATCTGTGTGTGTGTCTAAAATTGCTATTTTACCTATTGTTTAAACATTCGTTATTATTTTGTTTTATTTTAGATTAGATTATATATCTGTGTTGTATAATTATATATAAGTATAGTTCTCTAATTTATCATTTGTGAACTGTTTTGAAATGATATTTCAAGACCCGGCGGGATGTTGGCTAATTTTTCCATACGCCAAATGTACCAACAAACCCAAAGGCCGTGGAATAAACACTTCACCTTTGTAGTAGTTCGTACGTCTACTAGCTCTTCTTTGTTAGCTTGTTACAAAGTGGGTTTTACCCCAATTGTTAAGAAACTTTTATTTGAATCTCATGGAATCATTCTAAAAACATTACCATACATTTGAAAAAAAAACGTATTAACTGGTGTGAATTGTGAAAAGTGCCATGAATTATTTTGTTTTTCCTCATTGCCGGCAATTTCCAACGACGCAGAATAATCTTGACCATTAGTTCGGTGACGGAAAATCAAACACAACACAGGACATTTAGAGATTCGGAAAATTTCAAAGGTATCTACTTTCTTTAGGTAAATAGCATTCCTTTAAACATATCTGTAAAAGAATCTCGTAAAGCAGAACTAAGGAATTTCCTCGGTGTAAATCTTCCCATACTTGTCAGATGGATTTCATTCAATATATTTTATGGATTACATGATAGTCTTTTAGCGAATATTATTCTCATCAAAATTTTTTTGTTTTCACTGAATTCCTGCATGTCTGACTGAAAGAAAGCTTTTAACCTCGGTTTTCGATATTGTCATTTGACCATGTCTCAACTAGCCTTGAAGAGAATAGCAGAGCAAAAAAATTTCTTGATTTGTTTCCAACAATGTTTCTGTATATGTGAGGTTCAATTTGATTTTAACCTACAGATTCTTATTATAATCCCTGCTATTTTATATAATGTATTTGTTTTATGTAAGATCTACAGAAGAAATATTTAGTCATTTGATATGTTTCAAAATTTAGATAAAAATATCACTGTTGTGGCATTTTAATTTAGTTTCTTTTTACGAATTGATTATTTTAATAATATATTTTCACTACTTACTAACAGCGTCCAGATTAAGGCGAATGACGAATATCATAGATTAAAGATAAGTTCGCTTTCTTTGGAACAAAATATCATAGACTTCTATAAATTCATCCTTAAAGAAAAATATGGATGCAATGACATCATCTGGTGAAGTGTAATTGCTGAAGCTCATAAAAGGCATTTGAAAATCCATTTCATATCACCTTCTGTTCACGATAGATTCACGGTAGATTACTTTCATTACAGAATGAACCCTATATTTGATATACAGGGAAATAAACAACAAAATTTCCCAAGTTGGCAATCAGTTACCCAATAACTTCCCGTGGCTTGCTAATAAGACATCGCTCTTAAGATCATAGTCTGAGGGTTCGATATAGCCACTATTGAAAGAGAGAAGATGGAGGTTGCTCTTCTGTCTTAAACATGCTCTTCTGTTTAGGAGAAGGCTTGCGTGCTTTCTAGAATTCCTACATTGGGACATGTGAATATGGCCCACAATCTATGAAAAGTTTCTTACAGAAGGTTATATAAGTTGGATTACGAAATACCTTATAACGATCTTCGGCCATTCATAGCTTTGATAATACAAAGAGAATAGTCCTTTCTCTAGAACACGGCAAGATGGGTGCATGTGCTCTTTTTTCTGTTGGGATCCTTGCTTGGAAATTTCTCGGGTTTCCTCTCTTGTGACATGTGAAGCTGATCCACTATCTTTGAACAGCCATCTCGAACGCCAATACTTTATGTATGTTGAAGTGACAAACAGTCTTAGTCAGTTAAATTGTTACCTATATCAAAGAATACACTCAGAAACGACTGCTTAGCTGAGAGTGTCTGTTGGCGTTTAATTATCATGAAATATGATTCCATACATTTGTAGAAGAGGGAGACATATATCCAGATAGGTGTAATTTTATATTTTGATTATGGCTCAGAATAATAACATTTAATGTCATTAAAGTTAAAGGTAGTAGCCGATTCATTTTTCTTCAATTGATGTCAGGATGCAGGAATGGTGGTGCTTTGAGATTTCTCCAACGATTCATGGTTTCAATTTCCAAATCCAATTTTCAATGATTTCCACTTTAAACTATATAGGCTTATTGAATTAACTCTAGTTTGTATAAAATGACCAAACGACCCAAAAATACCTAATTTCCTAACGTGTGTAGATTTTTTTAATTATATATTCAAATGTATTAACTTGGTATGTTTCAAAAATATTATGTTTCAAAAATAATAATTATGTTTCAAAAATAAAATTAAATAAATAATAATGGAATATAAATATTTATAATTGAGTAAAATCATTTAAAATGACTCAGATTATTTATTAAATTTATATTTTTTAATGTTCACTGTGCCACATTCGTGCTTAATTAAAATTTTATTTTAAATGCGTACAATTAAACTCATCATTATCAACATTGACATGACAGTCCTTAGAGGACCTGAGCTTTCCTCAGAAGATTTCTCCATTTTGCTCTTTCTCCCAGCAATTGATTTCCAGATCTATGCTTTTAAAATGCCAGTGTGTGTCCTCTATTAATTAAATTCTAGGTATTAAAATATGTCTGCTTGTATAAGTAAAAAAAGAAATCATTTCATTTTAATTAGTAGTAGCAATTTTGGAGCCTGTAATACGAACATATTTATGTGATCGGAAACGGTACAAAGGAGTGCTATAACAAGCGCCGGTGTTTTCTCCTAACTCTTCCACCAATAAGAAGTCAGATTGAACATGACGTAACATTGCTAAGCTTTGGCCAAGCGAGACCTCTCCGTGAGAGAGAGAGAGAAAAGGAGTTTGGAAACAATAAAGACGAACGCGTTGATACAAGACGATTACGCAAGACGTCTAATTGTTATTTTCTCATATTTTTTAATTTCGCATTTAACTTTAGTCTGTAAATAACTTTTCTATTTGTCACTATTAAATTCAGTAAGCTAAATATAAAATTATTCTGTTTAGATTTCTACTTAATCTCTATACTCCTTCATTATATTTAAAAGACAATCTCATAGAAATATTTGTTTTACTATTCAAATTTTTAACCTTCTTCTAAAATTTAAATTATGATTGCATAGTGTATTTTACTTTATCAAAAAAGGTAAAATTATCTCTTAAATTTCTTAATAAACATAAAAATAACCATTCGAATTCCAGTCAGTATTGCAATCTACCCTATCGTTTGGCAAACTAGAGTGTTCTCCCAATAAAATGAATTTTATTAAAGAAATATATATAACAACATTGCTTCCTAGATAAAATACAATAATTTGCTTATTTCCGTCTTCGAAGATAGTTTTTTTTTTTTTTTTCCATTAAAAAGCTAGGATCTTGTTATCCAAAATTCTACATTTTAATTGGTAAGTATTTTTTGAAGAAATATTCCAAATGAAAAAAAATGTTTTATTTCAAATCTTCAATCCAATTTCTACTTATTATAATGACATTATGGGAAAACGGTATAAAGACACTAAAAATGTAATGAAATCAGTAATACAATATCTTTTCTTTTTTATACAAATGATGAAGAATTTTCTGAATAAATTTAAAAACTTACTTTCATAACAATTTTGTAGAAAACAGAAAGAACTGTTTTTCTTGCTGACTGTTTGAACGATGGTTTGTTTCAGTCCTACATTATTTCACAAATAACACACGCTCTTTATGGAGTTAATCAAATCATCTCTCAAACCATTTGTTAGAACAAAGAATAATGATCCTCCAGCTCCCTCTGGTGGGATTTCTTTCCGTTTATGGCAAAGGATTAAAAATAGTTTCAGCAACAGTGGCTTACTCTCCCGTTGGGTGGATTCAGATTTAGAAATGCGCCCTTTTAGATATTCTTAAAGATGAAAAGATTCTGGAATAATTGACTGCGGATAAAGGAATGAATGCTTGATGAGAAATAAATCCGGAATCATTTATTTGAAGTTTAAAAATGAAAGGCTTTTTAATTTATTAACAATAAACAGGAAAAATGCTAACAAAAATATTTTAAAAGCGAACAATGCGTAATTTTCTAAGATATAAAAAAAATTACACTTCAATAATTGTTATGTCTTAACAGTCAATTATTTAAAAAAAATACTAAGAGATAGCATTAATTTTTTAAGATATGTTTTTATTTATTTTTTCTTGCTGCTAATATTGTGATATTTATTTCAACTCAATAATATTGCCAATCATTTCTTTTTCAACGGAAATGGAATAAAATAGTTTTATCTAGATAAAACTTTATGATGGGTTTTGAAAGTATGTTCTGCACGAAGACTTGCACTGATCATCTTGACCTCTATTTTCTGTATAAAATGAACGCTTTGTTTTCCACTAAAATATAAAGTTCTTCGAAACTCAGCAGACGTTACTGAAAATAGTTACTTCGTACCTCATTTGAATCAATATACAATATAAACTAATATAAGTATGCAGTTGTGAATTCATGGAAAAAACACTTAATGATTCTTGTCAAAAATTTAAATAAAAACAAGAAATAAATTGTCTTCCATACACTGTTATTTCTTAGGAATGACAATTTGTAGTATTTTTTTTTATCAATCAATAGTTAACTTTCATGGGATTTATATCATAATTATGAATTTTAATAATTTATTTATCATATTCTAAATCGCTCACCACTTAGTTCTTAGTATCCAAACTAATTTTCCATTTGAAAGCATAAATTATCACTAAAATACAGACTTTTTAGTAGAAGTACCTCTTTAACATTTCTCTCATTATTCTGTCCTGCGCAATTCAGAGCATTGTTGCGAATCAAATAATGAGCAACACACCTGAGTTAAATAATAAAACAGCTTGTGAATCTCTTTTTTTTTTTTTTTTACTTCAATATTTAAGTACATTATCTGGTATATTTCTCATCAATAATGGTTAAAATTCCAATTGTTTCTTTTTGTTCCTTCTACCATGACAATGACTGTGCAAATTTCTGTTATCATCTTAAAATTTCCTGTTTGAAATTATATTTTAAATTTCATACTTAAAAGGATGAGATAGTTGTTATTGTTTGCGAGCGAGTTTGGTTTGTCCAAATAAAATAAATCAAAACATATTTATAGTCAACGGCTTTGCGAAATTAAGTCAGAAGGGTGTATCTTTCGTTTAATTAGAACACCGTGACATTTCTCTAGTACTTCTCTGATAGAGGGCATTACCAGAGAATCCACTCCCTCAATTTTACCTTTAATCGGAAGGGATAGGAAATTTTCTCCAGACCACTACATCCATGGTAACTGCTCAATGATCTACCACAGGACTTTAGATTCCATGGATTTTACAAGCACGTATATCGTATGTATTTGTTGGGTCTTTGGCGGCATTGGGAATCAAACACACCCTCTCTGAAGGAAAACTGATGTCTTAACCACTAGGCTACCATGGCGACATAAAATTGTGTATTATTTCAAAGCGTCCATAAATATCAATAAATTTTCGAGAATTTTCGTACATTTTTTTACTACTTTCATCATAAAGAATGATTTCATTAAATGGTTTCTTTTAAAATTCACATATTTACATCTTCAGTGGTTCAGCGGTAACTGCACATTATATTTTTACAAACGTAATTTCCAAGCTCAATGGAAATCACAGCTTATAATATGGAAATAGGGAATATATTTCCGCTTCTCGTTAGGCATTTGTGTTGAAAGGCGTTTTGGGATTATTTTCCTTGTTTGATCCTCTTCCTAATATTGTTTCCCGACTCCAAACAAGATTTCCCGAACACAATACTATAATGAGATTGCTTTATTGCAAATAAAATATAGAAAATAACTTTTTTTTTCCTTACCTTTTAGTTTGCTTAGTTTTCATTAATGTTGAGATTATTCTCCTCAGAAATCAAACTTTTATCCCACTAATAAGAATCTGAGCAATTATATTTTCTAATAATAATTGTTTCCTTTCTTTTTATGTGTAAGGGCTCTTTCGATTTCTAGCAATAGCTTCCCTCCCATTAAGCTGATTCACTTGACCCTTCCGGTTGTGGTATGATATTTTTCAGTATTAAAAAGTTCAACTTTTTCAAAACTTATAAAAATAATTTTCAAATGTTTCACATGCAATTTTTTTTTGTGTGAATGTAATGAAGTGTTTGTTCAAAATGACAAATATCCTTAAAAATTTTAATTCAATTAAGAAAAAATATTATAGAATATTTCAAATTAACTTAAGTGAGAAAATTTGTAAATTGTTGTGTAACGTAATAGATAATAATATTTATTTTAACATGAAACTAATCCTACTTTTTCATTAAGTTAGTGTGGTTTGGTTTGTTGACAGGCTATAGCTAGTTTTCCATTAAAAAAACAGATCTTGTTCGGGAAATTATAGCTTAAAGAGGTTTCTGAGTCCCAACAAGTTTCCACATTGGATCTGTAAATCTAACCCATGAGCAGCTGAACTAATGCTGGATGCGCCAACCATTTAGCTGCCGGTTGGGTAACATTCCAAAATGAAAATATTCTGTAATAATGCTAATGGTTAATTTCAGAAGTGTTACAATTCAAGGGTGAAAAGTTTAAGGTTGGGGTGGGTTAGGGTGACATTTTCATTATTGAAAGGCAATGAGTTCGTTTCCCAGTTTAAGAAAAGATCTATTATGTGCACTAAAAGTAGTAGGGTCATTGTAGTGGAGATGCCACTAAACTGTAATGATACTTCTGGAATGCCAGATTAAGACTTAAGGACATTTTGCTTGGTTTTTGCTTCTCAGTTACGAAACAAGACTACATTCCAATATTTCTATAAAATGAATCAGTTGATAGAAATAATTTCTCTTATAAATAGGAGTATAAGCATTAAGTTAGTCAAAGCTTTAAAAGTGACCAACTTTCCTTACCTGCCAACAAAATATGAAAGAATTCCACATAATCACATAAGGTTTAAATATTTTTTTTTCTTAAATCATGGGGCAAATTACAACAATATTTGGTATTAAATTTATTATAATTTCAAACGCGCTAAAATAACTATTTTTATTACTCCCTGTCTCTCTATGTGTGTCTATATATATATATATATATATATATATATATATATATATATATATATATATATATATATATATATATATATATATATATATATATATATATATATATATATATATTATATATATATATATATTATATATATATATATATATATATATACATATATATATATATTATATATATATATTATATATATATATATATATATATATACGCACACATAAGAGCCCATGCTTCTTCACATATAAAGGTTAAGGAAAAAGAATCAAAATCTGCTTGTTTCTGAATTCCCTACTATAAGTGTGGAAAAAATTCAAAAGAAAAGTTTGAAAGGTACAAATATTCTAAAATAAAGTGTATTTACCTTTCAGAAATTTCTTAGCTGTTACGCTATTTCCCAGAACATGATACTTATAATCAGTTTCTTTTCCCCCATTATATTGAAAAAAATAATAGCGACTTTACATAGATTCCCACCGCTCAAATATTTGGAGAACATACGAATCGCGCCTTTAAATCGCATCTAAAAAAGGTAAATATACGCAAGTATTTCTAATAATAAATAAAGTCATTATTAAAGGAAATAGTAAAATATCCTTAAATTCCCATCATTTTTATTCAGTCCATGTTTCTCAAAAAGTGTTACTATTCACGGAATCCCTTTTTTATGCTGAGATATTTATTTACAATTTTCAGTTAAGGTTACACTATCAATTTACAATTTTCAGATTCAGTGTCGAAACATATCACTTTGTAAAAGAAATCTTTGTAAAATTATGAAAATGCCCTCAAAAAGAGAGTAATCCTTTATCAAAATCTATTTTTTTGTCATTTAGAAAACAAAAAAAAAAAAAAATTCTTTCTAAAATAGTTTTCTAGCACTTATCTGGTTTAACAGGAACAAAGAAATAAGTTCCTTAAGTAGCTCAAAATAATTTATTACAGATTAGGGTACAATTTGAGCACAACACAGATACATATACTACAAATAAAACAAAATTACATCGAAGCATATAAAGTTAAAGGGATAGGGTAAACATTAGAGCCATATGGATATACGTCTCATTCCTACGGTTGCTGGAGAGAGACTCACTTCCTTGTTGGTGATGTCACTGGTGGTGTTGTAGACAGGGGGCGCTATAGACTCTCCCTCTGGCTCCCCCGACGTCGACGCAATTAGACAGGATTAAGATTAGGAAGCTTCTGAGGCTGTCGTCGTGGTCTTTCTCTACTTTTCAAAGGGTATACTGGCCCTTTATCTCTAGATGATTGTTGATAGGACTTCAACATACTAGTATGGTAAGTACCGAGTACTTGATCAGGGGTAGCAGGATCTGCAACATCATATGTATTTGGTGATCTATTCGTTAATATGATATAAGGTCCTTCACGTTTGGGAATGAATTTTTTACTTGTTTTGTTTTTGGACTTGCTCACGAGATGTAAAGTGATCCAAACTATATCTCCTGGTTGATAATAAACGGGTCTATGCCTCTTGTCAATGTACTTCTTTCTTCCTTGTTTTTGCTCTACACGCTCTCTAATTAGGGGTGTAAGTCGTGCAAATTCTTTCAAGTAAAGTGTTATATCTGCGACGAAGTTATCATTATCAATGACAGCTCTAATATCATGATTGATCTGTGTTTCGAAGCTCTATTCCGAATTGAAGGTAAGCTGCCGCATGACCTGTAGAAACACATTTTGCGGTGTTTAAAGCAAAACGTATCATGGATAGTTTGTCCTCCCAAGTATCATGCGCGTCACCAACTAGAGTTGCTAATTTTGGTTTTAGGTCTCTATTTTTTCGTTCTGCAGGATTTGCTTGAGGATGGTATAAAGGTATAAGATCTTGCTTAATACCCAGGATCTTACAAGTTTGTTGCATTACAGCACTGACGAATTGTACACTGTTGTCGCTGATTAGTCTTTTAGGTACCTTTATATAGCGTAAGAAGACTTCTTCTATTAATACTTTAGAGCAAAAAGTTCGACCAATCTTGTACTGGTATCTTCAACAAGAAATATCCATTTTTTCCCAGTTGGGGTCTCTGGGAGAGGACCAAACAAGTCTATTGCCAACGTCTCAAATCTTTGTGAATAAATAGGTGTTCTGAGTAATCCATCAGGTTTCTGATTGATAGATTTGTACCGGTTACACTCAGCAAAATCTTTCACGTATTCGGCGATAAACTTTCTCATGCCAGGAAAGAAATACCTAGAAGCAATTTTATGAAACGTATTCTCAGCTCCACAATGTCCTGCAGTGGGAGAATCATGATATTGCTGTAGGACACGTTCTCGCTCGTGACAAGGGACAACTAGCTGTGCTTCTTCTGACTCTGTTTCAGGCGAATATCGATACAGTATTCCCTGATTCATCAGATAACCTCTACTAGTTCAATTTATATAATTTTCATCTTTCCTTCCACTTTCAAAGCAGTCTATGATCTTTCTTACATCCTCGTTCTTCAATCGTTCTTCGCGAATGTCTTTAGATTTCCGGGATGGTAAATCTATGGAAACAGTGTTCAACTTCGAAACAAATTTGTCCTCTGTACCAAATGATCTGGACAGAAGATCTGCAATTACATTAGATCTTCATGGAGTGTAAAAAATTTTCGGGTGATATGACTGGATTTGAAGAGCCCATCGAGCAAAGAGTCCGGATGGCGATTTAATACTCAAAAGCCATTTCAAGGATTAGTGTTCTGAAGCATTAATGATTTCTTGATTTTCCTCATAGCCACGGAACTTCTCAAGTGCTCATACCACCGCTAGTGCTTCTCTTTCGGTAGTTGAATAATTTCTTTCTGCCGAACTGAGCAGTCGACTGGCATACTCTATTACATGTTCTTCCGGTCTTTCTCCTTGGATAAGGACTATTCCTAGAGCGTAATTACTCGCATCAGTTCTTATGAGGAATGGTTTAGATCCATCTGGTTGAGACAACACAGGTGGTGAGATCAGCCGTCTTTTTAACTCTTCAAATGCTTTCTGCTCTGTATCACCCCATGTCCATTGTTTATTCTTTTTAGTTAAGTCACTACGGGGCCTAGCAACTTCAGAAAAATGGGGAACATATCTATGGAACCAAGAACAAGTCTGTAGAAAAGACTGAACTTCTTTAGCACATTTTGGTGTTGGAATTTTTTGAATAGCAGATACTTTGTCAGCATCCACTTCTACACCCTTTTCAGTTATCCAACGACTTAAATACTTCACTCTGTCACAAGAAAAATTGCATTTGCTTCTATTAGCATTCAGTTTAAATATAGAGAGTCTTTCAAACACTTTTCGTAAATTTGATAAATGTTCATCAAAAGTTTCTGATAAGATAATGATATCGTCAAGGTATGAAAATGCAAAAACATCTTTGAGACCAGATCTAATACATATTATCAATGAGACGTTGAAAAGTCGCGGGTGCGTTGCGCAATCCAAAAGGCATACGTAAAAATTTAAAAGTTGCAAATGGATAGATGAAGGCAGTCTTCTCTTGGTCTGATTAATGAAATTTGACCTGATGATAACCAGATTTTAAGTCTATCGTAGACATGTATTTTGTCGACTTGGCTTCAGTCAATAAATCATCCATTCTAGGTAGTGGATAATTATCCGGAATAGTCGTCGAGTTTAACTTGCGGTAATCAACACAAAATCTGATGGTACCGTTTGGTTTAGGTACTAATACCACAGGACTTGCATAAACAGATTCTCACTCCTCAATTATTTTTTCTGGCAGTAAGTAATCTAGCTCTTTCTTCAACAACTCTTTCTTTGCAGGTGTTATTCTATATGGAGTTTCATTAACATATAGGCTATTTCCAGTCTGGATTCTATGTTCAATAAAAGGAGTAGGTTTTCCCCCTGGCTTGAAGTTATTTTCAAATTCTTCCAGTAACGAATTTAATTTGTATCGTTGTTCTCTTGTAAAGTGTTTTCCTTCATCATTCCTCAATTTTACGGAATTAGGGGCTTCTGAAATTTTAGCAGATATATCAGGACAAGTTAATATCTGCGACATTATCACTTTTGCAGTAGTTACGGTTTGGGATGGTTCACGATAAAATGGGTAATTTCTGTGTGGATATTCACTAAAATGCCAAGTGCCATTCTGGATGTTAAGCACTATACTAGCAGCCTGGAGAAGATTTTCTGTTCATTGCTATACTAGCAGCCTGGAGTCAGTGCCAAGCAATGTTCTATTGCCTTTAGCGTTTGGTAACGCATTAAATTTCATGCGAACTTTCTTTCCCTCTACATTAAGATTTAAGTCTGTTGTCAAAGCAGGGACATTTCTTTCTTTTCCATCGGCAAGTACCATTGTAATATTCTTCTTTTGAAATTTGAAACCTTTCTCTTTCAATAAAGTAAACATTCTCTCTCCCGCAATGGAATTTGATGCACCTGTGTCGGCACAAAAAGCTGCTTTTTCACCACAAACAGTTAAAAAAATTAAGCTGGACAATGAATCTGAAGCTTGTGCGATATACAACTTTACACCATTAACAATTGTTTTAGCCTCTTCTTTTAGTTTGCACTTTGGACACTTAGACTGAATAAAACCAGGATTACCACATCCATAGCAATGAACAGAAAATCTTCTTTCTGGCTTGTCTTTAGTAAATTTTGGACTTTCATAGTTGGAATATTTGATATTGTCATTTTCCTTTGAGTTAGGAGGCTTATAGTTTCTCTCTGAAGCAAATTTAACATAGTCTTTGAAATTTGGCTTCTTAGCAAAGATAGGGGAATTTTTCTTCATTCCTAGTCTTACATTTTCATAACTGTCAAGCTTTTTTGAATGTTCTAAGGGATCATTCAGCTCAGACCATTGATCAACAAAATGTTCTCTAACCTCTGGAGGTGCTCTTTTCTTTAACTGGTCAGCTATGATTAAGTCTTGCAATTTCTCAAAAGTGATGATATTCAACTCGTTTACCCATCCTTCGAAATACGATATAATTTTAAAATAGAAGTCCTTCGCTGTTACTTCTGCACTTTTTCTATGTTGCGAGAACATCTGCCGAAACCTATCTGATGTAAGTCTGTAACGCTTCAAGAGCATCTCTTTTACATTTGAATAGTCTTTAACATCTTTTTCATTTTCTCTAGCAATTAATTGATTTATTTCGGCTGGCAATGAGCCTGTCAAGTACGTCATCCAATTCTTTTCATGTATATTCACTAATTTTAATTGACGTTCAAAAACTGTTAGATAGAGTCCTATTTCATCTTTATTGGGATTAAATTTTGAGAGAATTATATTCAGATCCCAAATTGTTTTCTCTGTTTCACTTGCTGGAACTGTGGCAGTGGAGGAAAGTACCTTCTGAGATTCCACTTGAAGTTTTAAGCGTTGCAATCCATACGCTCTCTCTTTTTCAATGCGTAGTTGTTACTCTTCCATTTCTTTTGCTAGTTTTTCTTTCTTAGCAGCTTCTTGCTGGGCAATTCTTTCGAATTCAGCTTATTTTTCTTTTTCAAGCCGTTCCTCTATTATATTAGTTAGCATATTTTTCACAAATTCTTTATTATAATCTTTTGATTTGGTTATAATATCTTTCAGTTGAATTACTTTCAGATCATCCGCTACCCCTAGCCCATATTTCTATAGCGAGGTTTCTCAAATCCTCTTTTTTCCCTTTCCCAAGGAATGACATTTTTGCATGTGTTTTATTTTAATAGTTCTGAAGTTATTTTCAACTGATTATAAAATGCTGATTTTTTAATATGTGGTTCTTTATTCTAGTTAAAACGAAATTTAAACACCATCAGTCTCAAGTACAACATTATGTTAAAATATAAACTTTTTAACTTTAAATATAAGTGAAGTGTAACCTATTATTATATATTCAAACATTAATTGCAAATAAAATGATCTCTTTAATTATTGAAAATATAATTGAAATATTCATATGATATCCACCATCGTAAAATAATCAAATAAATTTTATTATATTAATCTTACTAAATTTATAAGAATTCACTCTTATTATATACTTCAAATGAAACAAAACCAAAACAAAGAATTACAAAATTCTACAATGAAACTTTATTTTCGTTTCATTTATAACTCTTTATTTTCGTTTTACAATTACCAATAATCACTAAATGTACCTTTGTTTATAAATTATATTTTATCAATATTTTGATTCCACATTCAATAAATCAAAAAGAATTAATTAAAATACCTTAATCATATACATTCAAAGAATATTTTATAGATAAATAACAAAACATTTTATTGACTTTTTATTTAACTTTAAAGTTCTTCAATTTTCTAAAATATCAATTCTGATACCTTTTACTAAAATATTAATAATTATTTTGTTACCTTAATATATAACCTTACATATACATGGAAGAAAATATTTTTTCATTTTTTATTCAATGAAACCACTTACTAAAAGAATAAAACACAAAGATTCAAAACAGAAAATGAATGAGGAAAAAATAAAATAAAAATAAGCATTAATATACATTGAACTCGTAGCATTCATAAATATTAAAAGGCTAGACAGAGAGGCGTTTATGAAAGCAATAGGCAATGGTCGTTTGCGGCACCTTGTTTCGTGTTTAAAATCGAAACAAAAGTATCATGACATGAAAATGCAGTCATCAGATAATTAAATTCTGTTAGATGCTCAGTTTTAAAACTCTATCTCACTGTAAAGAAGATATTTTCTCAAGAATTCAGAATTAAGAAATATATAAGAACTATAATATTCAGAAGTAACAGATACTTTACTTATTGTTCATAATGTTCTTTACATATAATTCACGCACATATACTATAATACTTCAAATATAATAATAAAATTAATGTTTCTTTTTTCAATACTCTAATACAAAATATTATGCATTCAATAAGTTTTGAAACATATCTACCAAATAAAAAAAATAACTATATTCAAAAGTAATAATACTGTTCTGAATTTCAAGAACATAAAATAATAGCACTTTTATCGAAACACAACTTATAAAGAAACTTTTTATACAGTTTTATATTCATAAGTGCTTAAACATTAACACTCATTAATAACTTCCTTAATTGTAATTCTTCACAATTAATTAGGATACATTAAAAATATAAAAACAGTAACAGAAACTTATTTGGAATTCTCAAATCGAAAACGGGATGCTCCAATTGAGCCACAATCTCTGATGAGATTATATTTGTCATGAATCCATAAACCACAACACATCAGGAGGTAACCTGTAAAATTTTTGAGTTCCCCTACAACAACAAAATTTAATTCTGGGTAGAATCTTTAACAGCGAAAAGAAACTCGAACTCGGGTCTGCGTTGGGCAGCCAATATTTTATATTGTAGCACTTATCTGGTTTAACAGGAACAAAGAAATAAGTTCCTTAAGTAGCTCAAAATAATTTATTATAGATTAGGGTACAATTTGAGCACAACACAGATACGTATACAACAAATAAAACAAAATTACATCAAAACATATAAAGTTAAAGGGATAGGGTAAACATTAGAGCCATATGGATATACGTCTCATTCCTACGGTTGCTGGAGAGAGACTCACTTCCTTGTTGGTGATGTCACTGGTGGTGTTGTAGACAGGGGGCGCTATAGTTTATTTTATTTTAGAGAGAATTGAGTTTCTGTTTCGATTGCGATTCAAATCTTTGTATTAATATTCCGCATTTAAGAGCAGATTATTCAGTTGATTAACAAAACTAGTTATGGGATATCTACTGGAAAGTTTCTTACATAGTCAAGATACTATGAACATAAATTATTAATTAAAATAGTGTCAGTCATTTTTATTGATTGTAGACATTTCTAGCATTCTAAAATGTCCTAGTCAACTCCCCCTTTAAAGAAGTCATTTTTGAGGACCTTATTGATGTGATTTTAGAAAAAGGAGGAGTGTTACGACTCTAACTATGGGATGTCGTATATTAATACATCAATGTACATATTAATACAATTTCTAATAAGTCATTTCTATGTTTAGTTTGTTTAGCAATTAAACCTTACAAAAGAGACGAAAACAATATTATTAATATACAATGTAGAATCAGCATATATATATATATATATATATATATATATATATATATATATATATATATAAACTTTACATTTCATAAATTAATTTTAACATGTTTGTAATTTGAAAATTACCAACAAAGCATTTCAAGGCAATTTGGTTTTCATTCAGCAAGGTGTTTTGGTTTCAAGGGATTTAGCTACCAAATGGCCTTGGATTGTCACATTCAGTGGAAATAAAAATTAAAAATTCATGTTTTTCTAATTTGTATTCGAAACAGTTTTACTTTAATTTTCAGAATTCAACTTGCAGTGGTAAACAAAAAATAAAAAAATTCTATATTTTATCACAAATATTATTGATTAAAAAGTGATCAGTATTTTAGCTTTCTACACTCCATCTGCCTTAGAAAAACTTGAGTTTTTCCTGTGTTTCTCCCTCTGATTATGAGTCATGAGCATGAGTCAGTCTCCTAACAAGAGACAGCCACAAGTTTTTCAGCAAAAATCTCTAAATGGGAGTCAAAAGAGTGAAATTTTAACACGTTACGTAATATTTTGTATGAAACCAGATGAATTTTCGAATAGTCTTCTCTTATATCACTAGCAATAATTTTTAATTATTTCTACACTGCATTTTTCAGTGAATTTAAGAGCTATAAAAAGGCTCGTCTTTCAGTATTAATGATCTTTTTTGTGGAGCTCAGTTTTTATCAAATTTACCAACCGGAGTATAATTTACAATAGTTTTTTACAAGTGGTGGGAAATTTCCTCTCTGAGATTTAAATGTCAGTTCTTCATAGATGTAACAGAAGCTGTCTGATTAATTTGAACACTTTCATGGAATGATGCAGAGTTTATAAAACGAAACAAATAAAAACAGTACGATACAACGACATAAATATAAACTTCATCCGCCATAGATGTGTTACGAGGTTCATTACTCTTTCAATACTGATGACTGGCATCTGCTTACTAAAACAAGGCAATACTAAACATGTTAAATCATGAATATTCATACACATTCTAAGAACAAGTTTCATTATGATAATCAGCCTACTTAATGACAAATTATTAATTCATCCTTAACTTGCAATAATGAAAGAAATATATAAATGACATGCACAAAAAAACTGTCCGATGGAAGGAATCTGAATACATATTTGGATTCAGTAAATAAAATGATATTAGACTCACTATCACATTTTTTATGAACAAAATTATATTAACCAAAGTAATGCAAGCGTTCAATACTAGCATATTTTCTAGAATCCTATCATTTTGGTAGAAGTACGATGCATCGTATCTAAACTGGGTAATATTTTCGTTCCGAGTACAGATGTATATCGATTTTTACCATAATCATATTTGTACAGAATTTTAAAAATTCCCAAATCCACGATTAAAAATTTAAAATTTAAGCAGTTAATGGTAGCAGTTGAGAGCCGGTTTCATCGAAATCATCGCAGCAGAAATAAATGAACGGAAGGAGCATTTTCTTTCGTTATTTTTATTTGGGCGAAAGCAATATTCTCGCCAAGGGTAGCATAAGAAAAGAAAACTTTAATCCGCAGGCTTTAATTTCGAAGCAATTTTTCTTCGATTCTCAATTTAACCCACCAGCAATTGAATGCTCTGTCCTTTTTATTACGATAAAAATGTGAACATTACCAGGAATGGTCAGTTTTCTCTGTGATTAGACAAATAAATAAATAAAATAACGTCGAAGAGCAGAACAAAGTTTTTATGTGACTTCTGATTAAATCGCTTGTGACTTGGCTTCATGGGGCTATAACTTTCTTGAAAATGAAACATTCATTCCCTTTTACAACTCCTAGGATAAAGATCGTAGAAGGATGTGTAAGATAAAATATATAAGTAAATAAATAAAACCTGCAAATGATCAATGTTGCTTAATATTTCAAGATCTTGTTGTGTATAAGTTGTTTGAAAAATAAATCGATTTCGAAAGAATAAATACTTTTTTGTTTCGTCTCACCATCTGCAGTCATTCAACAAAGTAAAATTTCAAAATGGCTTATGAGAAGTTTTACGTTTGTTTTTGTCAATATATTTTATCTAATGTAAGTCAACATTTTTACAGTTTTTACATCGGTACCAATTTAGCGATTTATTTAGGAATAAACTTTCGTACAAAAGTCCTCACATTTTTGTCGTTTAAGCGATTCAACGAAAATGATTTGTCCAATCTTAATAAAATCAGTTGCTTCTAAAAGTAGAACAGTTTTTGCTCTTATAAGTTATCGATTTTACTAAAAATAAGTAGAAATTTTTGAAAAGATAAGTCAGTTATATATTGTGAAGTGTATGGGCTCTTACTCATCTCTCCCCCTAAAACATAGTATTAACAGTTAACAACTGTGACCGTTGAATGATTAAATACGATTCAAATATTGTCATCTTTCTTTTCCGTAAGTACTCTACACAAGACATATATATTAAACTCTTGAAGAATACAGCTCTTCTTATAGAGTAAACTTCATTTGGTTTGATGATGATGGGACTAAACTATATTTAGGAAGACAACAGCTTGAGTAACCACAAGATTTTCCTGCAAATTCAGAATAGCCTTATATTGTATGAATTTTATGTCTACAACTCATTCATTACTTCAATTTTTATTTTGAACCTTAGTGACTGGTACCTTGAGTTTCTTTTTAAGATTGTATACATTTATTAGGTGCTTAGTTTTAATTTTCTTTTCCTCTGTCATTCTATTTTAAATATAATTACACGTTTATTAAATTTATTCTCTTGAAGAACTATGATGCAGATTCCTATTGCACAGGATTCTGCAGACGTTGATGATCCTACAGAATCCAGAGTAGAAATTATTTTTCGAATAATAACTGAATGAAGTTCTTTGCCGAAGCACATGACACCAGGTAGAAAGTGTCGATTGTTCCAGTGATGTTAAAGAAGTTATACCGATAATCAACAGGTAAAGACAGGGGCTCCTTTACATCGTTATCTGTCTACCAATCAATCTTGGTCTCTTTCGAATACAAGAGATACATTTCCTCATCAGTTATAGTACGACCAAAACTTTTAATTTTGTTGCTTATTATTTTGCTTCAAAACATATTTTATATCAATAGAATTTCTAGTTTAAATTTACAGGTATGTGGATTTAATGGAACCTATCAATTAAACGATAAATTTTAAGAACAACAGTATATAATATTAAGTTAAGTATATAATTTTAGCATCTATAGAATCTTTATCTGCTTACAGCCATGTAGGTAGCCGAATGGTTAGCGCTTTTGCCTTGTGTTTAACAGTTTGTGAATTCGAATATCACCTACGACGTTTGTAGAGGAATTCTTTTTAAAACGTTGGTCACGGTATAATTAGTCCTCATTTGCAAAATTAATCGTAAAATAGCAAACAAATCTAAGTTCTTTTTTTTCTGAAAATTTGAAAACAGTAATAATAAATTAAATACATTCAAAACATGCATTTTTCATGTATCCAAGAATTAATTTAATGTTATGAAATAATAAAAAAATGCACTCGTGTGAGCGTAATCATTTGTGCCGAAATTACAATCAAATTTAAAAAAAATAATCAGAGAAATAGCATAATTGATTTTATCTAAATGAGTTATGTTACAGCAAAAAGCTTTAAAGAAGAAATTGTCAAAAAATGTTTTGGAAGTTACACAGTTAAAAATATTATCAAAAAATTCAAAAATTAAACTATGTCTATTTTAGTATTGTTTAGAAAACTAAATTTAGGTATTTCATAGCTTAAATTACAGAGTCTTAATACTTCGAACAATCAATTCAAATTTTTAAGAGCAAAAAAAAAAATCATTTCAATGACAAAATGTTTGAACCTCAATTAAAATTTAACATATTTAGAAAATAATAATAGATTCAAAAGGCACTCTGTGAGAAATGCTATCATCACATCCTTATATTTATATGTTATTGCACGAAGCTAATTGCTCAGAGTTCAGTAATTTTAAAAATAAATTTTTAATTTAAATTAAGATATTGCAGTATTTCACTAATTGTTTACATTGTTAATTGATACAAAAAAGTTCAAGCAATCACGTATTAACATTGTTTACGATATGAAGTCCATATCTGTAAATACAGTTTCCCCCCAAATATGTTACATCAGCAAAGTAATACTACATACATGCATCACAGTGGAGCAGGCATGCACCGGTCTGTACCTTTAAGTTACAGGGTTTGGAATACTCGCCCATCACCTAGCACCTGGCAATTTTGAAGGTGACGTGGTCACACTTAAGCTGGCACTCTACTCTCCACATGCATGCCACACAAGAGGAAGGACTTTGGATGACGCATTATTAACATGGACACGTCCCCACCCCACGGAACTCCTAATTGGGAGATTGATCACGTCACATGATAACGTAGTGATCTTCCCAGTCACTGCCCCCGACAAATGATGCTACACTTTGCTGATCTTAACAGGAAGCGGTGTGAAGCCACTTAGCACTGGAGCTAAGAGAAATATTACAATGGAATTGTTAATAAAAATAACCTTATGAGCCGGGGCGTGAATTCATAAGAACCGGGTATAGAACCCGCTATTTTCATACCACCACGAGCGCAGACTAGCATTTCTCAAAAATCTTAAGGACTATTTGAACTAACGTGTAGGCTAATCAAAATGTTTACTTTCTATTTCCTATATTATTACATTTCGATATACATTTCTACCGACAGCATGTTTAATCTTCTCTCCATTTAGAATCCTATTAAGGTTAATAGTGATGAAGCTATATACCTGAGATGCAGACTATCAAATTCATATACCAGTCTACAAGAATTTATTAGAGTAACAGCGATTAACCCGCACAGGTTCCCTCAGGATCAGATACTGAATCCCTATCTATTCAATACCAAATTATTGGCCATAAGATTAAATCGAGAGAAAAACTAAAGATTTGAAGAACTATTAAAATGAGCTGCAAGAAATATAAAATGAAGAAAGTATCACGAATTTTAAAAAAATGAAAAAATACTACCTGGTAAACGTACGATTTTAAGGGGGTGAGTGTCATTCTTGAGAAGGGTGTATCGAAGATCCTTTGTGATGAGAAAATGTATGCATATTAAAGGATCAAATAAAAAGGATCCAATATCCTTCAAGTGGCGTAAGTGCCAACTCAGGTGTTGATCTTGTCGCTAGACTGTAATTCAAAATTACGAGGTAATTTGTCTAAATTAGCAGACTAACAATAAGTAGAAATGTGTAACCCGTAACGTAAAAAAAACAACATTATAATATAAATTTCTGAGTGTGTATAGACATAAGCATCCTAATGACTCAACATGTCCATTGTTATAGAATGTCTGCGTATTTTAATATTGAGTCATTCTGCTCTTTTACTATTTCCGTAGATTTGCAGGAAATGCTTAAACTATTCCAGGAAATGCTCAGCTGTGAATATTCGTGAAAGTTCCTTTAATTATTTTGAGGTGGAATGCAGGAAGAGAAATAAATATTCAAAACTTGACAGAGTCCGTAGGAATGGAATTCTCGAGGATGAAAGGAATGCGTTCTTTCAAGAAATGGATGATTTCAGCGACATGTTGGAAATTATTTCCCTAATGAAGAAGTTCTCTTTCTTACTCTAACTATTCAGAATAAATTCTAAGTACTAAAAATATGTTTGAATTAATTGTTGACTTTTTTTATATTGTATACTTGCATAGAGGGATCAACTGTCGTAAATGTATTTCTTCATTACTTTGCCGCATAATTTCCATTGAGTTAAGCATTTAAAATAGTATTTATATTAAATTTTCTAAATGTCTCCATTGGTATTAAAAATATTTCGTAAAAAAATGGAATGATATATTAAAACATAGTACTGTTGTTTTAGATTTTACAACATCTCTGCCTGAGAAATGAAATTAATGCACACATTTTATTACAATTTAATTATAATGATTGATTCAAAGTGAGGTTATTTCTTAAGAGCGCAAGGGTAATATATGTGTTGAAAACTAATGTTGTACATCATTTTCTGGTAGATATTCCATTTGAGTTTACCACATTCTGATTGTAGACCATGTTTTAAACGCAGAATGTCCTGTTCAGATTTGTTGCAGACAGTTGCAGACTTAAATTAATGTTGCCTTATTACTTTTCGCCGTATTTGGGGTGATTTCTGGATAGTTTATTTTAGGTTCTTTTTTTGCGACACTTGAAAACTATGCAATAAAAGTCCTCCTAGTTTGGATCACGTACCATATATTCAAATGCTTTACATTGATTTGCCATTGTCTAATGGCGAATGCAATATTTACATGAAATGAGATGCAAGTTTTCTAGACGGTAATAATTTTGAAACAAATTTAGAATTAGTCTGAAAGCAACTATGTATTATTATTGTAATCAGAAACGTACTATAGAGTAAAAACACTTTCGAAAAAAAAAATGATGGGCTGAATTCTAGAAGCTTCTCCGATGATAAATGTGCCAAACTGGTTTAATGATGTGAAAGATATCTTCGTTATATAACAACATTACCTGAGATTTTATGATCTGAGCAAGCGCGAAATTTGTTTGGAGTTTTAGTAACACTGGATGTAAATTTTATGATTTAAATTTAAGGGTTTGATATTATTTAATATTCAGTTTAAAACACCTTAATATGAAATCTATTTTGATATTATTTCATATTAAAGTGTTTTAAACTGAAATGTAACTATATAAATTTATATTTTGTTTGAAAGATATATTAAATAGGAATTTTAATGCTTTGAATGTGTAAATCAAATTTTACTTTGAAAGTACATCAAAGTGAAATATTCGAATTTTTTGTTATTATTCAGCAAATGAGAGGGATAGGTAGTGAACAACTAAACTTGCCAATTTGTTTGATTTTGCAAGTAATGTTTAAGTAAGTACATTTATTTTGATCGAGTGACCTGAAATTCGGAAATGCTAAAGACGTCTGCTGAAGTGGAGGTTCGAATTCTGTGAAGTTGAAAGCAGCTAGCTCTTCATCGAATAGTTGCCGGCTGATTGGAAACCAATTAATTCAGTTCCTTTTTTAGAAAAGTTTCTCATTAGAATTATAAGTTATATTTTAATATTTATTTATAGAAAAAAAAATTTATTTCCTCTTCAGCTCAAGTTGAGTGAAGACTTATTGCCTTTTCGGAATAGAAGCTTCCACGGAACACAGAAGCCATAAGTCTGGCTTCCTCTAAAATTCAAGTATTGGATATTTTACAAAATGAAGATCTAAACAACATGGATTTAAACATGGCAGAAGAAAGCATTTACGGAGCTAATTTCCTTAGAACCGCAGAAAATGATATGAATTGTCTCTTAGCTGCAAAAGAAAATGGGGTAAACACATTTAACATATTCCTAAAAGCCAACAATGGAAGGTCAATTCCGAAAAATAAACCCAGGAACTGAAAAACGAACTGATAATAAAGATAAAGAACTTCAGAAAGATCTCTAACAAGACAATAACAAGAGACGGTAGACTACTAATGACAACGCAAGACATGGAAACAGCTACAGAAATATTAAATATCAAAGAGTTACAAGGGGTACCGGTACACTACGAAATCCTATGGGAAAGCATCTCTACCAGGTTTCTACTATTTAATATTCCAACGGAAACTCCATTAAAAGAGATTGCAGAGGAGCTGAGCGCTGAAAATAAAATCCAAATTTTAGAATTAAGAAGATTCAATAAGAAAAACCGTGAAGTATCTCCGGTTCTGGTATCTATTCTGGGAATAAAGATACCAAAAGAAATAAAACTGTTTTTACCAACCACAGAGTGGAACTATTCGTAGACAGACCTCGCCAATGTGGTAAGTGTTTCAAATTCACTCATAATCCTAACAAATGCCCTTATGAAGTATTGTGCGTTCACTGTGGAGACAAAAAACATGGAGAAATATGCTTAAACCAAATGAGATGCTCCAATTGTACGGGCTCACATAGAGCCGATTATAATGAGTGCCCAACTAGGGCAAAAGAAAAAGAAATACTCAAATTTAAGGCAGAAAATAATTTGACACTAAGCGAAGCCAGAAGGCGATTCGCAAACAAAAACACTTCATACGCAAAGAAAGTTTCCATGCCTACAGCCAATCTAGACATAGAATCGATGCAAGGGATCTTTGATAAATTGGCCCTTAAACTGATAACCTCAATTGAAAAGATCATAGAAACACAATTAACTAAAATTTGTAATATGTTTAAAAAATCATTAGACTCCACAGTGAATAAAATTAATGAATCCGTCTTGACTAAAATGAATGAAACTATCTCTAAATTAACCACACCAATCTCTCCTGAAAGAGAAAGGAAGAAAAAATCAAAGATAATAAAAAATCCCAAATCCTCAAAACCAGACCAGATGGACTACCAACAATATGAAATAGAGAAAGAGATTGATCTTTCAGATTTCTCTGTTGGATGATTAGAGTACCTACTTTTACCTATTTAATTATATTTTCATATTTGAAGGATTTCAAATAAAAAAATTCTTATATCAGTTCTATATAAGTGCTATAAATCTTCAGTTTATAAACACTTTTCAAAAATGAAAATTGTACAGTGGAATGCGAGGAGCGTTACCAACAAAATAGACATATTTAAGTTAGAACCTTTCATATCCGCAGATGTATTAGTTATACAAGAAACTTTCCTGAGACCAAAAGATTTATTTAATATAAAGAAAAAAAATAATCTATAGAAAAAGACAGAGAAAATAGAAGCCCGGAGGCGGCCTGCGATTGCAGTGACAGAATCATCATCATCAAAAAGTAACCTATAAGAACATATATAGCAGCAGTGAAACAGAGATATTGATAGTGAAAATAACTAACAGGAACGAAACAATCAACATATTGAATATATATTCACCCAAAGGAAAAATTGAATATAATGAATATCGAGACATACAAAAATACATAACACACAAATGCCTAATTTTAGGAGACTTTAATATCAAACATGATTTATGGGGAGAAACTAGCACTCAAGAGGGACAAAAATTGACCGACTGGATAAAACAGAACACAATCTCTGCATACTGAATTTAACCAATCCGACACATATTTCTCCTGCAGGTAAAGTTTCAATTATAGATCTATCATTTTGTACCTCTAACTTATATCCACAATGCCATATAACTATAGAAGAAGATTCATTTTTCAGTGACCATTTTCCTATAGTCATAGACATTCTTACCCCAGATCAAACTTCAAAAGTGTATAAGATTCACAGATGGAAAGAAATCATCAATCAAATAAACGAAGAGTTGTGCAGTGAAAGCAACAGTTCGTATGACAATTTCCATAATATTGCAGTCAAAGCCATAGAAGAAAACAGCCATGAGCAGAAAATACCTGAAAAGCAGTACCCCCCCTGGTGGAATAATTTATGTAGTAAATTTTCATTTCTAAAAAAAGTGTATCTAAAAAAAGCAAGAAATACCTTAAAAAACAAGAATTGGATATTGTACAAAAAGTTTTCTGCAAAATTAAGACGCACCATAAAATCCTCTAAAACCAAATATTGGGATGATGTCTGCAAGAAGCAGCAAGACCCGTACCTACTTTTCCGAATATTTAACTCTATGAATCGTCGATACAGAGATATCCAAAACTCTAACCTCTTAATAAATTTTAATAACCAAGAACTACATTCACCTAAATCTCAAAGTGAAGCTTTTGCAACACACTTCAATAACAAGATACACCATGAGCCAATACCAATAGACTACTCTGGACCAGAAAATATGATTTTAAATAAAAAGTTTACAATCAACGAGCTCAATTTAGCGATTAAGAAAACTAGAATATCCACACCAGGAGAAGACAAAATTTCTGCAAAAGTATTTAAATCCCTAAATGAAGATAACACACGAAAGATACTCAAAATCTTTAATGATATATTTGATCAATGCTCTATTCTGACAGCTGGAAATCGTCTATTATAATACCAATTCCCAAACCAAACACACCACACTCCATACTAAATTCATACAGACCGATATCTTTAAATTCTGTTTTTGCTATAATTTTTGAAAGAATGCTGTCCTATAGAATTACAAATTTCCTAATTACTAACGAAAAGATAGAAAGAACGTCATCTAGGGTTCATACCTTTTCCGAGACAGTCAAACTGCAATACAATTGTTTCACTATGATCTGCATCAGGCAAAAGCTCAAAAGAAATTCATCATTGCAATATCATTGGATATAAAATCTGCATATGATTCCGTGTACATTGATGGATTAATATACAAATGCCTACAGCTGGGAATAACAGGAAAAACTGCTAAGTGGATTCATAACTTTCTACAAGATAGAAGGCTGAGGTAAGATGGAGAAATACATCCTCGTAATCGGTTCAGTCAACAAAGGAGTACCACAAGGTAGTGTGTTATCTCCCATTTTATTTACAATCTTCATGTCAGATTTCCATGAAACAATCCTCAAGGAGTTAAACATATAATATACGCAGATGACATACTTATTTACTGTACAGATGAAAAATTGGAAATAATCAAGAAAAAAACTGCAAGATACTTTGTATAACATAGAAAAATGGAGTAGTTACTGGAAACTACAGATAGCTTATCAAAAGTGTTCAGCAGTAAACTTGTCCAGGCGCAGAAAATCCCGGACTGGTCAATACAATACAATAATGAAAAAATTAAATGGAAAGACACTCTTAAATTCTTAGGAATAATATTTACAAGAAATGGAAACTTCCGTTCGTTCGTAACATACTTAAAATATAAAGCAGCTAAAAAGAATAAACATTTTTAAAAGCACTCTCTAATAAAAATTATGGAGCAAGATCACATCATCTAATGCAGTTGGCAAAATCATCTATCTGCAGTATTCTACACCACACTAGCAATATTTTTAGCTTAACAAACCACTCAGTCATAAAACCTTTAGAAACAATACAAACGTCGGCATTAAGAATTGCATTAGGATTACCCAGATTCACTCCTAATATTCTCCTACGAAAGATTGCTAATACTGGCACAATAGAATCTGAATTTAGGAAAATATCAAGCAAATTTTGGTTAAAGCATATCTCATTGGAACAACAATCACCTCTCAAAAATATCATCCAAATCAGCTTCAATTCAGTTGGAGAAAGATATCACATACTAATGAAAACAATAGAGGAAGAAAACATTAAAATATCCCACTTCATTCAGTTTAAATACCCACAAATTCACTTTCCAAACAATTTCTCAATCCATGTAGACAAATACGATTTCCAAGATAAATCTCTCACCAATCAAGAAATTATTCAATTTTTCAATGATTTTGACAAAAGTCTACTAGACCAACCTAACAGAATAGCCACAGATGCATCTAAAAAAGAAGACATAACCTCTATTGCTGGATGGTCTGAAAACGGATCTTTTGGATGCATAATTAATAATATAAACTCGGTCTTTTCTGCGGAAGCTATGGCGATCTGTCAAGCTATAGATGAATTAATCATTTACGAAAGAAGAAATATAATATATACAGATAGTAAATCTGTCCTTATGGCACTGATGGAATGTAACCAAAAATCAGCAAGTATAATATTAAGATTAAAACACAAAATATGGCAAGCTTCAAAATTCTTCAAAGAACTTCAAATTATTTGGGTTCCAGCCCACAAAGATATTATAATAAATGAAAAAGCTGATAAACTAGCCAAAACGGTCACAAAAGACAACGTATATATAGAGTGGATTACCATAGAAGACTTTTACTCATACATCAAAAGCAACATTAAAAAAACCCAAGATAAAATATTCAAAAACAGTAAATATTACCTGAGGGTTGGAGACATCCCAGGTGGAGCTCGATAGGGAGATCTCTCGTCTCGCGCAAAGAGGATGTACTGCTCGCCAGAAGCCTTGCTGGCGTTCTGCTGACTCCAGCGCTGCTTTGCCGGTTCAATCTGATTGATTCAGACAGATGCAGCTCATGCTATGCAGTTGATAATGCTGAACATATAATCTTATATTGCCCCAGATATAACCAGGACCGCAAACAATTCTTGCATAATTTAAATACAAGTGCAAATAACAAATTACAAACAGTTGGTCGAAATCATCACATCGAACCCAAAAAATCTAAAAACATTTATTAAATTCCTTATGAGTATCAACAGTTTTTGAAATAGATGTTCCTAGAATAATAGAGACAAAAGCCGGAGCAGCTAAAAGTCTCAGAACAGCTACCAACCAACCAACCAACCAACCAACCTACATTTATTTTATGAGTTACTTGATCAATATTGTTGTAATTTATGGATCATTGTTTAGTATTATTTTAATGTACATTACGTTTACCGTAAATTGTAATGCTTAAACTCTCTTAAAAATGAATTTTTTTAAATAAAATTAGAGTCTCTAGTTTTTCATAAAAATACAAGTTATTTCATAATTGATACCTGTTTTCTCCAAGGCTACGGTACATTTTCACTCTTATTTATTTTAAGGAGGGTGCCACGGGACGATTAATTAAAATCTGAGTTTTTTTTTTTTCTAAAAATGTACTATGTTTACGTTTTAGATTTAGTTTATTACCATTTTTCACAGTTGATTGCGTTACACTAATATTTTTTTAATTTTGGTGCCATTGCCCGGTTAATTAATATGAAAACTCGACTTTTATTTATTTCGTAGATTTAGCTTTACTGCTCAAGTTTTTGTAAGTTGGTCACCATTGAGCTGTTGATATAAATTTGAGGTTTCTTTTAAATGTTTGCGTTGCTGATTCAGCTTTATTGCTTGGTTATTGCCCTTCGTAGATTGCGTGATATTAAGTTTATAGTTGATTTTTAATAAGTAATATTTGTGCGTGAGGAGAAATTAATTTACAGTTATTAGCATTTGTAATAAGGAATTTACTTCTGAATTCGTGTTTCGACAATTTCATAAGGAATTATTATGAAATAGTCGAAAGTTTGTTATTTGCAATGTAAAATAGAGCACGGATTAATGTAATGTTCAAAGTTAAGCACCATCAATTACATTTTGTAAACCGTACGTCGAGTATAGTCACGTTGTTTAGGTCAACCAGATAACTGTGCAGGGCTTCTTGCCATAACTGGAAATCGTGCCAAACTCGTGCTATATCCTATGATTTTACTAAATAATGGAAAATATTAAATATTTTGTTAATTATTTTATCACTCAATGCTTATATATATATATATATATATATATATATATATATATATATATATATATATATATATATATCTTTTCTATGCGAAGGCTAATTATATCTAGAAATACAGTTTAATGAAGATTCTGAACGATTACAAATACATTCAACCCGAAGTGGGTATCTGATACCATGAACTATGGAGTCAAAGATTAGACTGATGATCTGTTGGAATAACCGATGTTCTAAATTGTGAGAGCGATGCTTAATTACAAAACCATAGTATCTGGAAGAAATTTCAGGTTGATCATTGCGTAATTAAAAAAACATTAAAACATCAAGTAAAACAAAAACTTGGCCATTATTTCATACTGCATTTATTATTAAAGCCATTTGGAGAACTGCATTTACAAAATGCTCGCAACGGTACAGTATCCGTGCATTTCTGTTGTATGCCTTCCTCTGTCCTCACCATGCAGATGGAATATTTGCATCATCTACAATAAGGAATGGATTAGTAGAGATAAGACAGAAACAGTTGTGGAATTTTATGCTCGCATTGAGTATGATTGAGATTTTTCACAAATCTCGTCAAAAATTTAGAAACCTATTGTCCAACATTTAACCTATAAAAAAGAATGGAAAAAAATGTGCAAAAATCTATCAACAGTGGAAATTGATTCTGCATTATGTAGAATTTTATTAGGATATATTGATGGTATATAGTAATGAGGAATTTATTTTCTTCTTGTTGATAAAAGTCAAAGCACATATTTTAAATTTTTTACAGAATAAAAATATTGTGATGAGCTTTTTTAACTACGTTTAAGTATCCAAAATATAAGTGTTTTTCAAGATTATTTGTATTTCAAGAAAATGGAGCTATTTTTCAATGCCTAATTTTTCAACCGTTGCTTTACCTAAAATAAACACTTTATTCACTAAATACTTTATTAATATCACCTTCATGTTCGGCTTTAAATAACATGTGGAACCAATACTTTTTCCTGGATATTAGTCACTTTACGTGAATCAGTTTTGATTAAATCTTGACATCTAGATTGTCAACTTCTGATATAAGCAAATTTTCTTTAATTTTTCTTCCATTTCTAGCTTTTCCTTTGTTAATGCTTTCATGGCTTTTTTATTCTCTTGAAAATGAATGTTAATTCCTTTGGAATTTTTATAATTCTAATTTTAGCTAGCTAGCTGCATTAATTTATATCGAATAATTCCGCAGTTTTATTGCATGAATATATTTTCTATGATCATTTTAAATTGAAACTGCTTTTGTTATTTCTTGAATCACCAATTTTTTTAACTTCTCCTGAAATTGTGTGATCATTAAGCAAAGAATGAGCCCATAAATGTTCACTCTTAACATGATTACATTTAGCAAATTTCTGACAAATAGGTTGTACTGTAAGGACATTATTTATCAGATGAGGATATTTTAGAATGTGTGCGATTCATTTACTTGACCTTCAGTTGTGTATGAAGATACAATGTAAGCATCATTTTTTAAAATTTTAAACTTACTTTAATAGATTTTAAAAATTACATTAAATAATAGGGAATATTTTTGTTTACCAAATATATTGTTCATTTCCCTACTCTTATGAGTATGGTTGAAGAAACTGCTTAACAAATGTTTATTTAGAAAGACTTACTTTCTCTAAAATAAATTCCATTTAGACATTTCTTCAGACAGGCCAAACGTTTACTGAATTTTGCTCCTTAACAATTCTTAATGTTAAAGTAATGCAAGAAATTGATTTCTTATATAGTTTGGCATAAATGTTAACAAAAAATTAAATGATGCAATTAACATGCTTCTAAATGTAACGAATTCAAATTCGTAAAATATTTCGGTATTGAAATATATTTTGGAAGTATAGCCAAATACATTTTGTAATTAACTGAATTTTTACTGCAGCTTAAAATGCAATAGAGTTCCTATACAAAATGTATACATGAATAGGGATCAGCGTCAGAATCGTCCATATAATTATTTAATCTTATAAATACATAAGCAAATTTTAATTTACAAACAAATATTTGGACATGCATATCAAATATAATTAAGAGCTTATTATTTATTGTTTTTTATATATTTTAAGGGCTTCAATTTAAAGGTATGGCAACACAAATATGGTTATGTACTAAGAACTGATGATAAAGATCATTACTTTCCCTAAGAACTTAAGCACATACAGATACTTAGTATAATAACATTTTCCGTATTTTGAATAAAAGCTGGAAGGAGTCTACATCTATATTTCTGAAAGCTCTGTGTTAGGAAATATACATTCATGATGAGACGAAATAGAATAAAATTCTTTATGTAAAATTCTAAATGAGTGAAGAATAAGATAAAGCACCAGGATAAGAAAGTAAATCTGCCAATAATTAAGATTCGCTTGAGATTTTTTTCAAATTTTTTTTTTGGATTTCATTTGGAATAAAATATGCACTTATAATTTAAATGCATCAATGTGTCTCTATGTATTTACATATCCGCTAAAATCAAAGATTTTTTATCATGATAAATCATTAAATACTATAAAAAAGAAAAATAATTTATTATATTAATTACTTATGGCAGCTAATTTATGTTCTGTACTAAAGATACTTGAGCATTAGGTCTTGAATATTAAAAAAGTTTTATATATTTCTTATACTTTTTGCAAAATACATATTTATATAGTTCGTTTATTAATATGTAATAAATATTTTGATTTCTTATGTATTAATTTTAAAACCAATTTTTAATAATTGATAGTATTATTCATAAAATAATAATTACAATATCGTAAGAGAAAATGTATATTTCTGAAAGTTACATGTATGTTTATTCTGAACAATTACAAATGTATATTTCTGAAATAAAAAGTTTAATTTCCTAATTAATGTATTTTTTAAAATCTGAATATAGATTTAGATGACCTATATCTTTTGTTTATATTTGATTCTTTCCCTGAAATAATAAGAGCTATAAATAAGAAAATAAAGCTTAGGCTTGAAAAGAAAACTTTACCAATATTTAAGCTGCTTAGAGTTGCATTATTATTTTTTTCTATATGAATATAAATTTTTAAAAGATAATATTAAAATTTTGATGTTTGTATTCATAACAGAAATTATTTAATTAGAAATAAGTATTTTTACATTTATACAGCACTTTGTATATATATTACATAAACATATCAAGGTATACATCCATTTTTAAATAAGTGAAATTTGGACTACCTTTTAAAGAAAAACATCAAAATCCATATATTAAGTAAAATATTTGGAGGTGCCTGAAAAATGTGATAGCTTATAATAAGATCTTTTTTTACGAGCTTTTCTGAACATGTTTAAATGTGCGTTTAGGTTATAAAATTTCCTTCTTCCATTTGCATGATAAAATCTTTTACACTATTTCGCTACGCAAAATAAGGGCAGAACTTACGCTTCAAACAACGTAAAATATTATAACACAAGAATAAATTTCTGTTCTCTATTATACCATCCTAATTTCACTCCAAATAAAAATAAAATTTAATAATTTGTCAGATGCTATTCTGCAGATAGGAAAAATGAAACCATTACTTTTAAAAATTCCCAACCAATTTTAAAGAAAATTTTATTTAATTTATGATTAGATATTTTATAAAATATGACTACTAAACTGAAAAATTTTTTAAGTCAAATAAAATTCTTATAAATTTTAATATTTTGCATTATGGCTTACAAAAATTTTATAAAGAATAAATAAAATTCTGTAAAAATAACTATTTTTACTTTAGCTTGCTTACTGATCTAGATTTAATTTTTCCATTTATATACGATAACAAAAGTTTAAAATACTTTTTGAACCATTCAACCGAATGGAATTGATGGCCAGAACATCTTTTTTCTTGCCATGTGTCCCCATCTTGTGTACATGACAAAGGATAAAAAAGCCAAAATAAAGAACATTTATTGATGAGGAGTAGAAAGGTGCTCTTTTTTTTCTTTTTTTTTTCTCAAAACGGGAATTTATTTCAATGAAAATATTTGATTATCTCCCGTTTTACATCCAAGCCTTATTCGGGATTCAGACACGCATAGTGATAACTCGGATGTCAACCGCGCAACTTGTAGGTGATTGAAGATTTAGAGCCGATTTGTTAAATTGAGTGGCTCTCCGCTATGCAGAAATAGGCAGTCGGAAACATTAACAACAGAATTTAAACGGTTAGCGAAAAATTTCTAATGGTTAACTATTTGCAATTATACATCGCTTACCAAAACAAACTTTAAAAAATATGTAACTTGTAATATATTTAAAATTTAAAAATAATTTTTTGCTTATGTGTTTTATTTAATGTTTTTTGTAATACAGACTTAAAATTGGTTTTAAAATAATAACGACATGATCAATAGTTTTAATGTTATTTCTTTTCAAGATTTGGAAAGTCATTTATTAAGAAAATTTTTTCCACTTAAAATTTATGTTCTTTCCCTACATTTTTTCATAGAAACATTAAAAAGTAAAATCATAAAATACATAATCAAAATACATATTTGTTATGTTATAAACTATTACCAAAACCATAATAGTCAGTTTTATAATTATTATGCGTATTGTATGAGGCAGTTGCATCTTCATGTTTCTTATACAATTTTTTTATTTATTTCCATTTCTAGTTTTCTTAGCTGTAAATCATTACAGCAGGCAAAGAGTTTATATACTTCGTTCTTAAAATTGAAACCTAGTGAAATATGTTTGCAACTGAAGCTATCATTCTTAATTTCTAACTTTGCTATTCCCTTAAGTACATAAAAGTACATTTTTCCAAACAAAATGTTTTACTACTGATTCCTTTCAAATGATTTACGGCCTCTTATATTCTAAAAACAAAATTTTCAAATTTTGATTTTTTACCCAGCTTTATTCCATGTATCTTCTCTCAAAAACCTTCTTCTTGTAATTTGGTTAAATCCTATCATTTTCATAAAATGAGATAAAGGATTTATTTGTATTTGAAAGTAATTAGTATTAATTAACTTTATAAAATAAGTAATTATATATATATATATATATATATATATATATATATATATATATATATATATATATATATATATATGTATATATATATATATATATATATATATATATATATATATATATATATATATATATATATATGTATGTATGTATGTATGTATGTAAAGCAAGTTCTAACAAGTTCTTTAACAAAGCTACATTTTTTTTCTGAAAGTAAATGAAATTACAAAATTAAAGATTAAACAATATATTCATATGAGAAAAAGTATACCTAAATTTGAATATCTGTTTTAAGCAGTATATAGCTAAAATGTCCTTTTTACATTTGTGATCATCTTGTTAAAAAATTCATGCGCATAAGTTTTTCTTCTTATGCTATTATTGTTCCCAAATTTTATACATATAAAGACTGCATTTGTATATAATCTTGACATAAATTTTCCTAAATTTTTTATATGGGTTCAAAATTAATTCTCATTTTGTTATAAAATTTATATATGATTTGAAATAATACCCTTTTTATTTCCCGTTTGCTTACACGTGTCCTCCCACAGTAATTAACTTACCAATTTGTAGCATCAAAAATAATTATATTAAAATAGTATTGTTTCTCTTGATCTAGAAAAGATGAATCATGTACCAACATTTCTCACTCAAAATCTACTTGTAATATAGATTCCATTATAACCCCACTTTTGATCCTAAATAAATAGCATATTTTTTATAGAGAAGCTAAAATAATATAACTTATCAGTTTGTTGGCTTAAAATTTTATTTTAAATTTAATACATTCGAAATCGAACATTTTTGTACAAATATTTACAAAAAAGTGATGAACAATGATAAATAAGCTAGATGCTAAACAGAGCTGAAGCTAACTGCTGCAAAAGATTGCTTCATGATAATTTTGCCCATTAAAAGTCACAATCACTAAGCGTAAAAAAACTATACATAGAGAACAAAATTTAATCCCATCTTATCGAAAAAAGGTAGCATTTCGTTATACTTTGCAATCGAACGCCAATGCGATTGTTAACATGTTTCGCCAGATATTAGCATGGCGTTTAAATGAGTTTTATCAAGTGATAATTGCTTAGTTTATAAGATGCAGAATAAAATGTTTGAATTGTTTTTCCGTTGTTTATGAAAGCGAAAATATTAGTTTTAACAATGCGTAATGCAAATAGAATATTTATGACAATAATTTACGATTTTTTCTTTCCCTATTAAGGCGAATATCGAAAGAGGGGTTATAATGTAAAGAAACAGTGAAATATTGCTGGTGCTTAGATAAGATCATATATTTACCGCGGAGTGAAAAATAAACCTTATATCACACCGTATTTCACATTACTTAGAGCACTATTAGCCCTCGTAATCTGGTAGGGAAAGAAGTCGTTCTTGTCCCCGAATGATGTTAGAGAATTTTTATACACATTCAATAAGATGCTAGTGAGTGGCGCTACATGAGCTCATTGTTGAATTGGTCGCTTGACTATAGTTAAAATCTCCAATTTGGAGGTATTTAGCAGTTTCTGTCAGAGGAATGAGTCTCTTGTAAAATTATCCTTAATTGAATGTTAACTGAAATATAACTCTTCGAATGATTTAATTCTTGTGGAGATCAGAGATTTGCATATTAAAAAGGTCTCACTATAAAGATTTTAGAAACGATTGAAGATTGATTTGTACATATTCCACGAATTATGTTTTTCGAAGAGTTTATTTGTATTAGGATTTCATTTCTTGTACATCATCCATCTTTTCTTATTTATTTATTTATTTTTTTGCAAACCAGAATTTTTAAAAATAAAGAAATAAAAACATCAATAAAATGATGATTTAACTACATAAAGTAAATAGAAAAATGATTGATGTTGTAAATAAGATGAAAAAAAAAATATGTATAAATAAAATGAAGAAACCGCATCTCTCAATTCAACCAAATATTAGTTTTTATAAAAAATTTCAAATCTGGCATTTATGCATAATTCTGACTTTTTGAAAACTTTCCCCAACAACCCAATGATGAACAATTTAATAATTCTTGATAGTGGGAATAATTTCCTTCTTTCAATCTAGTTGAAGGCATTTGAAATAATCGCTTCTTCTTCCTTTTGTTATCGCTTCGAAAATCCATTAAGGTAAGAATCTTACTTTTCAGCCACTAAATATGCTAATTGCGGGGGAGGAAATCGAACGACTTTATTTGTATTCCATGGCTGACGATGGCCTCTCCCATCAGGCCTCCATTTTGAGTCACGTACCAAGAGGACATTAAAGGCAAGATCATAATACATAGTATGATTAATAATAACATTTAATTCCGTTGCTGGATTTGCATGATAATTTTTAAAAATAAGTAAGGAAATATACCTCACGGTATTGGTAATATTTTAAGTATTTTCTACCAAAAGTAATCTATGTGTAAAATTCTCCATTCGTAACAATATTTTTTTCTACTATTAGCTTAGATAATAAAATATAATAAGATAAAATATAATTTTTTGTGTTATAAAAAAAATTTGAGTTACTAAATTATTTCTTTTTAAATATTACTTAAGTAAAATACTTTCATAATATGAGCTTACATACTTTAAAATAGCCATGTTATTTTAGTTGCGGTACCATGTTACTTTATCTGAGGACTTTTATAAAAATTAGGCACTACAGAAATTTTAGCAAAAATTTGGCCCCAGATTTTCATTTTCGTAGCTCATGATATAAGCATACATATAGTGAGAGAAACCAAGCAAAAAGTCTCCATTGCAGAGCCATCATAAATAAACGCGTTTGCTTTCAACTTTGTTGAATATGGCAGATTGAATTACATGAAGACGATTTTTCTCTTTACAATTTAACCACTGTAAAATATCTGGAAAGATTTGTATTTAATAAGTCTTTTTTTAAAAAAAAAATATTACGTCCTTATGTTGGTTCTTTCGAGCACAATACGTCTTGCAGTCCAATAAAGAAAAGAAGTATCTCCAGGAGTGGAAAGCGTCTTGAAATGTGAAGAAGTGTGGGCTTCCAGGAGGGCAGAATATTTCCAAAGATGCTCGCCATCCATGTCAACATGTTCCCTACATAAAATGCAGTCGGGTGAATCCACAAGCTCTATGTGATATAGATGTCTCTGGAGAAAATCATGCCCAATAAGTAACCTGAAGCAGGAGACCCCTTTTAGATTTAGGTAGATCTCTGGAGATACATGAGCTCAGCAGGGTCCCCCAAAAGGTATCAATTGCATTCTCTTTGTAATAAATTTTTCGCTGGTGAGGGATAACCCGTTTTAGAAGGAGTTTGACATTTCTCAGGCCAGTAGGAGTATCTGGAGGTTTTAAAAAAGAAGCCTCTTTCGCGAGATTGCCTGCTTTTTTATTACTAGGCAAGCCGCAATGGCTAGGGATCCATTGTAAAGTAATTTCCTTTCCCACATAGATAGTAAAGTGTTAATGATGGTCTTACAGTTAAATTCTATAGATGTTGGTAGGAGAGTATAATTTGCCACTGTATGAATGGCAGCCTGACAGTCAACAAGAAAGACAAATTTCATTTCCGAGTAAGCTAAAATTTTTTGAAGAGCCATGTAAATTGCATACATTTCTCCATTATAAGTAGTCTGCTTTTCGAACATTTCTTTTAACTTTTTGAACAAGAGACATGCATTTTGTAAAAGACTCAGTCGTTTTTTGTTTCCTCAATTTCAAAGATGAAGCCATTCAAGCACCTTTAATAATACACAATTTGAAATTTAAAATTATTATTCTACTGAATCAAATTGATTTTAGACCGCAGTAAATGATTTTGATGCTTTTGAAGATGAAAATATATTGCGTTAATCATACTGTTAGGAATTTTGTTTTGTGTTTAAATATTAATTTTCGGTATTTATATAATCACGATTTTCTTAATTCAACTTTTTTATTACTGGTTCTCAATAGCACCTTTAAGCATAGAATGTAGTACAAAATTAAAACGCCTCTGTTGTTGTTGTTTCTTATGACGCTAGGACAGGCTAAGCTTTCTATGCCGTTGGCTATGCGAAATTAAGTCAATAGGGTGAGTCTTTTGTTTAACCAGAGAACCATGAATGTGAAAGTACGTTTTTTACTCTAACACTCTTTCAATAGATGTCACCACCAGAAAAATCACTCCCTCTCACGAAATTTTGACTTTGATCTGGAGGGGACGGAACTTCTTCTCCTTCCACTTCTTCAACGAATGAACGAGTGGATACTCAAAATAAAATCAGTTTCAGTTTTGAATGAAATGAAAACCGAAGCTGATGAACTACTCTGGCGATAAATATTCAATTGGGGAAAAACTTACCAGTGAAGAAATTTGAAGTTTAATAGACAAGCAACAAAATTCAAGAGAGATGAAAAATGATTTTTGTTCCATTGGGTTTGGCAACCCTGCACATCAGTCATGCCCTGAGAACCGAGGATTGTTCATTACAATTCCTTTTAGTTCGTTATCTGAATTTAATAATTGATAATTTACAATTCCTCCCAATGTCTTATATTTTACAAATAATTTCTTTTTCTTTAAATATCATGAATATCAGTTTTAGCTAATGAATTTTACTTTCTTCACATTCCATTCTTCCAAAGGCTTTGTGTAACCGGGTTTATTGATTTTTATTACACACAGATAGTAATTATCTCCTGAAGGTATTGTTAATTACTTTGCAAAAGCATGCAATTGACTAGGAGTTTTCTTTATGGTATCATTTGCCTTTTTTGTGATGTAAGCTTACATTTTTATACATCTTTGAAAACAAATTGAAGTGATATTGAATACAAAAACATGTGGTATTATATTTAATACTTAAAAATTAAATAATAATATAATGTTTAAATGGAACGCAAATTTTAAATATTCAGTGATTTATTTTAAAAAAATAGAACTTATTTGAAATGGTTCAAAATATTTTTTCAGTTTTTCATTTTCTAATAAAATGAGACTGGTATTACGTAGTATCATAATTTTGCAACACACAATAGAACCACGAAATCTGAAGATTACTGCCTGAAATAAAAATACAGTTTAACTCTATCAAGAGCATTTTTTGGTGTAGATTGAATCCTAAGATTTTCAAACATTTACGTTTTTTCATACGTAAGAGCATTTTCATGTGATAGCTACTCATTTCACTGAGAGGCTTATAATAATAAATATCGCACCCTTTCCATGAAGCGTATTGTACGAATTCAATGCATGTTACTATTTTCTGAATATTTTTGAAGGATAAATTGCGCAGAAGATTATAATTAGTAAACAATAAGAGTTTCAGATCATTATCATGCGATTGTTTGCATTTCAAATTTTACAAAGAGAAGGCTCTATTTTCTTTCCTCGGATAGTAATTACATTCTTTGTTCTATTTATTTTATTTGAGTTCTTTCATTTCACGAAAGTAATAGCTTTACAAATTTAACAATGAGAAGAGTAATTAAGCTTGTTGGACGAAAATTTTATGTACATCGCATTATCTCACACAAAGCAATTTAAGAAATAATTAGTGATCAAAAGAATAATTATTAATAATTATCAATCAAGCTCCTCTTCTTGTGATTATTTAATGAATTCCATTATTTTTCAATAATAGATTGTTCAATATTACAGATTAATTCGATAAAGATTAAATTTTATTGATGGAATTGTGTGATACGATTATTTACATAATTTATTTTTGTTTAGATGTGTAATAAAATTTACGCCTCATTCATTTTTTTTATTTACCACTTTTTAATTATTTCTTATTCATAGCAGATAGTCTTCAGTTTTAGAAGATATATTTTTCTGTCTGAGATGCAAAGTTTATATGAATACTAGGCATAGAAATTTGAAATGAAATAAATCGGAAATACTGCATAAATCACATTATTCCAAAGTTTTCTTTTTAGGAATTAGTTATCAAAATATGAAAAGGTAATATGATTTAACAATCTTATCTATTTCAAAAATAAGAAAGTTTTTTTCCCTGATATATCAACATCATGAGTTGGTTTCCAAGTTTTCGATATTTTACCTCACTTTCATTCTATTTTTAAAGAGGTACTAACATAAGCGTTGAAAATGTTTAAGGTTTACCATAAATATTATGCTTTCCTTCTTAATAAATAACACAACAGAGTATCATTTTCAAAAGTTCAGAAGGAAATTATTTCTTATTAACTAAATTTTGTCTAAAATAAACTGATAATGAATGCTAACAGGCACATCAGGTAAAATTGATAATTAATCATAATTTTGAGGAAGAAGAAATTGTTTTGCTTTCCCAAGTCTAATATATCAACATAGTCAAGTATGTTGTCGCAGTTTTTTTTTTAAATTGAAGATTTAAAATCAAATGTCCCTATTTTCTGATGAAGAAAGTGACATACTGATTTTTAATGGAAATTAGAATCTCTGACATCACTTATCAGACAGTTTGAAAGTTGAAAGACATGCTATTTGAATACTTTCCATGGAGGACTTTTAAAAAATAATGACATACACTTACGCATTCCAAGGAAGAAAACAAACGAAGAAGAAAAAGATCTTGCTCATTTCTTCAGTTACAGAGTGGCAAGTACTGTATGCAATCTTGTGTGAAACCGAGGTTCGATCTCATCGGTTGTTTAACAATAGGAAAAGGATATGGTGCTTCAGCAAGCACATCTTTCAGAGAAGTGCATGGGAGATTTCAAGGTCTTCCACCTTGCGATAAATATGCCGAGCTGGCAGTCGAATGGTTAGCGCTCTTGCCTTTGGTTCAACAGTTCGTGGGTTCGAATCCCACCTTGGGCATGGATGTTTGTAGTGGTTCGGAATCCACTTTAAAAAGTAGGACCCGGTCTAATTAGCCCTCGTGTGCAAAAAATTACCGTTACGCGACAAGCAAACCAAACCAAACCTTGCGATAAATAATTACAGACTACTCCTTGAGAAAAACTCTTTAAATCGTTAGAAACATTAAAATACTTTACAAAAAAACTTTATTCTTTTATCTATCTACTATTTGCTGTCGAAAGTGTCAATAGTACAAAATCTGTTAATCATATGAAGAGACATTGCATGCTAGTCACTAAGTGATGATAAGGTTTGTAATTAATACAGAAAAAAAGGGCAGTTACTGTACACTGCCCGGCATAATAAATTCAATAAAAAGAAGGAGTGTCCAGAAAATCATGCAAATTTTAGGACAGACGTACATTACACAGTTATGAGAATGATGTAAAATGCTCAGTGTTCTCCAGCGTACTTGAAGTAAGATGAGGAACCGGCACAGAGGGCGATATTGCTGCTATGAAAATAATCGCTGAAAGTTCGTTTTTAATGTCTATAATTGCAAAGAATGCCAGGCCATCATCGACAGAGTCAGATCCAGCAGACAGACGAGTTTACAAGGGGCATGGTGATCGGACTGAGAAGGGTAGGTTAGTGATTACGGCCAATCGCAGATGACAGAAAACATGATGTGACAATAGTGCATCGACTGTGGCAAAGATGGTTGGAACAAGGAACTGTGAAACATTTGCGGGTTTCCGGTGAGGACAGAAAGACATCAACACACATGGATTGGCATGTCAGACATTTACAAAGCACATCTACCAAAATATGATCCTATATCAAGCAAATTCATTTGTCGTTGATTGTTTGCTCGTTATTCCATTAAGAATGCTGCCATTCACTCACAACATAGATGCAAAGTCTCTCTCTCTCTCTCTCTCTCTCTATATATATATATATATATATATATATATATATATATATATATATATATAATATAATATAATATAATATATATGTTGCAAAGGAGTAAATTTTGAAAATCATTGGACCTTGGTTTTCAAAACGTTACTGTACGAAACCCGTTATTTTCTGAGGAAAAGATAAAGGAATGAATTTATTCCCAGTGTGGTCCATTCTAAATTCAATTTATATCCCTTTATTCTATGTTAATATAAACACAAACGTTTTTAGGACAGTTCCTCTGTATATGGCTCAATGTCGTGTGTCTCAATGTGTATGGCTCAATCTCAATGTCTTTTTTACGCATGAGAAATAGTCTGACAGGGGCCTACAGTTTAGTGCGGATTCCTAACTGCTATAAACATTCAAGTCAAAGGTAGGATTCGAATCCACAAACTGTTGAATCTGTATATTTAAGAAAACTGAAAACTTTCAATTTTGCATAGTTCAGTAAATACAAGATAAAGGGTGACTCTGCAGATAATAATTTATACCTATTTATATCTTATTAATTTTTATAATGTTAAGAAAAATATATATCTCTTCATATCAACTGAATGTTTGCTTACCAACAATAAAAATAAAAATATATACCATTTATTTCGATATCTCTATCATTTCTAAAGAATATGCTAATCCCTTTCGCTTAAAGTTATTTGGAACATGTAGTCTTTAAATCTGTATAAGTATGTCATTACATAGCTTTGACTTCTAGACTCCTTTTCTGTTTTTAAACTGGTTGTATCTGAGCACCGTCATTCATTTCAAAACGCTTCCTGAGGCAATCTGAAAGGAGAATTGCTAAATCTTAATCCACCCGAGTGAAGAATCATCCCCTGTACCTGAAATACGGTTCCTTCTTTTGCCATCACTGGAAAGAAATCTCACCAGAGGGAGCTGGAGGTTTATTACTCTTCTCCCGGAGCAAATGATTGGAGGATTGGTTTGATTAACTTTACAAAGAATCGTTATTTGCGGAATAAAGTGAGATTGCAACAGTGCTTTCGTATTGGTTCAAATACATCACCGTAGGAAAACATTTCTTTTTTTTTACGAATTGTTATGGTAGTTAACTTTTAAATTCATTCAGAGAATTCTTCATGCTCAAAAAACACTGAAATTTTCAGTCATTGATTTTCATTTTTCTATGTATTTGCTTCTTATTCCACTTTTTAAAATGATCTCATTACAATAATGCAAAATCGGGATATGTATTTGATAAGAATTTGTTTTTCCAATTATGGAACACTTACTTTCCTTACTTTTAAAAATATTTTGTCTTTTGGATCATGAGATCCAATAAATTTGAAAATACAATATTTTTCTTAAAATTAGGTAAAAATTTCAAAGAGTGAAATCAAATAAAAAATTTTAGACAATGAAAAAATACTAATGCATTTTAATTAATTTTTTGGAAGAAACAAGATTTTGTAGCAATGGTTTAGAAGATATCAAATGCAGTTATCTTATGTCTTAAATTATTTATCACCATAACCGATGACAAAGTTATTAAATTACTATTTAATTTTTTGTATGTATAAATCTACACACATTTTTAAAAATTCCAAATGTTGGAACTCAGTAAATTATTCGGAACAAAGAGCTTTCGAATGTTTCATTTAGTACTTTCAGTAAAATTTAAAATTTTTATAGGATTAATTCAAGTTCCAAGACGACATCAAAAAACTATTAATGCATTGCATACCTAGTGTCAAATAGATTTGAAAAAGCTTTTATTTGCCGAAGAAACTTTATTCAAATTTTTATTTGCCGGAAATATTTGCATAAATTAGTCTAAAGACTAATTTTGCTTACATACTATAATGATTGTCTGTTTTTTGTCAAAAAACAAATTTCGTTGTTACCTCTTAAAGAATTCATTTGTAATAAATAGTATTTTAGATGTATAATATGACTTGCTCTTAAAAATTATACTAAAAGTGCCTTCTTGTGTTACCTGTACACTGTAAAGAAATATCCCACACCACATTAAAAGAGGAAAGACGAATTGTTTTCCTCTTCTAATGTATAATAGTAAATATAAAATAGTGAATATGTGAAGATAGCTATGAAACTCAAACTTATATAACCGTTATTTTAGGACTGCAAGTTATACAAACTAAATAAGGAGTTAAAATTTTAAATGGTATTTCTGTTAATCTGTGCAAACAAAACAAAAATATTGAGAAAACAGAAAAATGTTTCTGTGCTAAGAAAATAATTTTCTTCTTAAATCAAATTGTCTATTTACTATAAAATTGTTTGTTGGAGCATAAAATAATGGGCATCCATTCTTAAAACCAAAGTTTCTCCACAGAAGATCAACACCTTTTAAATGAACAATATAGAAAAAAAATTGTCTCATAGCATCCCTCCTTTTAAATCAATCAATCAAAACAATTTTTATTAAAAAACTCAGTTAACTTAAATTTTTTCAGAAAAATTATTGTTTTTGTCCATTGCCACAAATATGTTTGAGTCTATGAAAAATTAACAAAATGAATTGAAGATTTTTTTATACGAAATCTCATCATAATAATTGTTAGAGTTTTTAGTTTATGATCTGTGTTTTATAGAAAGGAAAACCTGGCTTTTAAGTGCTGATACTCTCGATGTGGGCTCGACACTGCTTTTTTTTCCATAAACAACTGTGAAGAGCATCTGTGGACATTTGATATTTCGTTGGAAACCTCACTAAGTGCATCCATGGTGTAATAGTACAACTGAACAGACACTTAAGTGAAGTTTAGTATTACAAAAGAGACGGTTGACTATTTTTTGAGGCATCGGTCGACAAAATTAATCATTCTTAAAAAGCTTCGTTAGTTTATTTAAAAATAAAAGAATATGTCATGCATTCGCTAGGAAATGAAAGATATATTAAAATAAATTAGGTATACATTTTTGACAATGTAATGTAGTTCCGTCAACCTGTATAAAACAGACAGTAGTTTGACGAAATTTCCATTCCATTAAAATTTAAGTCTTCACTAAGACATGGTTAACTGAAGAGAAATTTAACGTTAAGGATCACAAAGACTACTAGATCTCCAATCAGTTTTACTAGGAATTGTTTTATGGAAAATAAAGGAATTTTCATAGAACTTTTCTAGCTTTAAGATTACAGACATTGTTTATATGAAGTAACTAGAACGATTCCCAGGGAGTGAACAAAATGCTTCTTAACTGAAGGAAATAGCAAAAGTTAACAAAGAAGTAATTGTGTGCCTCTCTTTCGACGATATGACATACGATTATGAGGCATACCTAATCTGCCCGAAAGGGTGTCTTCAACCACTGCTGCTTTTTAACAATTTGAGGAAGAACTTGATTTCGCAACAAACTATTAGCCATTTGATATTTATTCTCATCTTTTGTGGAACATAAGCATATGCATATATATATAAATGTTTCAAAGAAAACAACAGGCAGATTTTTTTCTTTTTTAAAAAAATATAAATTACGTGATATGAAATTAATACATTTAAATATCTAAAATTTGTTCTTAAATGGTTATAAATAATTGTTTTAACTTTTGTTCTCTTCATTGTTGAAAGAGGACAAACTTTCAGATATTTCAATGGTGTTAGAAGCTACTTAATTTATGTGGAAGATAAAGTGTAAAAAATGTTTTATAAGTTATTAAGTGTAAAGAGTATTATATTTTTGCATGAAAAAATATCAATGAATATAGCTTACAATTTATTAATTTGACAATTATTTTGATGCACAAGCATGCCGTGTACTCTAAGAAATATGTGATTGTTTAGCATGTGCCAACCTATTTCAATACCACGAAGATAAGTAAAAGCAGCACTCTTGTCATTTCATTTACCAACAACAATAAGTTAGAATGAAGTTTCTAGACATATAATTAATTAAAGAGATGAGTATGAAATCATGACTTATTTCTTAAATGCCTGATACATTTTTTTTCTTGCTGTGATTTGAATAAAAAGTAGAAAAAATTGAAATTTGTTCAAAGTTAATTTGTGTATGTACTCTTAAGAAATTTCCTACTTTCCATAATATTGACATATTTATATATAATCCGTTAAAAATATCACTTATGTTGCACAGAGGAGAAAAGCTAAATCGAACACTTCAATAGCTCATCCATTTTACATAATGTTTAACAAATAGGAACTTTCTAAATGCCACCTGAAATGCACTGATTCAGAATTATCAGAGCTGCATAAACACTTCGTGCTCTCTGATATAACATTATATGCACAATTTTAAATTTAACAACCCCCATATTTATAGATCTCAAGGAATATATGGAATCTTCAATATATTGCCGCTTCCATATTGTTGGCACATATGAACAGCTTTCATTATTTTACTCGTAATGCATACGGAGCGAGTGTAAAATGTCATTTAAACAGTCAGGTGAATTTCTGCTTAAAGTACTTAATCCTTTTGAAATGCTGCCCTCATACTACATCATGGTTTTGGAAGATAAACAATATTGTGAGTGACTTTTAGAGAAATTTTTTGAAACCAGAAGAAATAACACGAAATTTTGTTTCATTTTTGCAACTTCAAGCAATTTAAAATGGTTAAGAATAGTCATTTATCTGAACAAGACCCAGTATTGTTACTCGGCATTCATCATAGTGTACAAAACTCGAGAGATTAAACTCCACTAGAACAGAATGTTAAATTATCAAATTTAATAAAATAGTAGTAACAAGAATTCACATTATGTTCTAATCAATGTTTATTTGGTTTAAAAACATTGCAAATTACATAATGAGAAATTTGAAAACGAAATTCTTTTGTCTTAAAATTGGAAACAAACATCTTGATCCACAAGTTTCTTTATAAACCATGCAGCCGCTGGAACAATAATCCGGTAGATAAATTCAACGAAGATTTCAGCTATGTAAATTTAATGTTTAGGTTCGAAAATACGGTTTTAACATTTTATTGTTTTCATGAAAATTTTAATATTAACATCATATTATAAATATTATTAAATTAACGTATTAATATCAAATTGATATTAAAATCAAAATAAAATAATTCTGTTTGATTTACGATATTTGGATAAAAAAATGTTAATTCAATAGCTGATATATACTTTAAGAGGCCTACTAGCAAATATAATAAGTAATATTTTACCTTGATAAGAAGTGAACAGCTTTCTCAATAATGAAGAATCCAAGAAAAATAAAGATATTGAAAACAGAGTACATTTTTGTTTTTCTTTTTGAATGAATGGGTATAATTCCTCCCTATTATATAGCCAGTTCAAGAAACACTTTAAACTATTTTAAAAGCCATTAGGATATATCTCAAATGCAATGGCTATTATCATTATCAAGTGATATGGATTATAAATAGAAATCATTTGCATTCTATCATTCTCTGAAAATAATAATAGGGCGTCTCTGCTGACGAAGGCTTTGCTGTGTTTGTGGCTGTTGTCACCGCTGTTTGAAATCTAATTAGGGAAGCGACTGCCGGAAAGCCGCAGGGATCGCCCTGCCAAGTTTCACTCGGGAAATTAAGTTTGTTTCACAAGCTGACAGAAACAAATTGACTTTTCTAAACCGGTCATTATCTGCATAAACTTGAAAGTATACGTGGAAAATTAGCTTTCCCATCAATTAACTCATTTTTGTGATCAAAATGTACGCCATAAATGTTATTTAGGTTTCAAAAATAAAAAAAAATGTTCAATAGGTACTTTTGGATTTTTAAATATAGGCGATGTAAGGCCTTAATTTTTATATATAGATATATATACATATAATATGGATTTATATATATATCTATATATATATATATATATATATATATATATATATATATATATATATATATATATATATATATATATATATATATATATATATATATATATATATATATATATATAGATATATATACATATAATATGGATTTATATATATATATATGGATTAGAGGAAAAGAATGAGATTGCATTAATAATTTAAAAAAAAGAATGTTACTAGAATAACATTTTCCTGTTCTAGGTACTTTTAAAAAATTATTTGTTCGATACTTGTGATTCCTAATTAAACCTAAGTTAAGTTATTAAAAAATAATGTTTTACTTTATTATAGATTGTATAAAATAAAAAATATGGAAAAATATCACTGTAATTATAAATTTTGCAATAAAAAAAGTATGTATATAAATCTGTGAAATTTTATTATCTAATCAAAATGTTGGGCTTACTCAACTGTAGTATTATTCCTCCTAAGTATAAATTATTGATTTATTTCCCCAATCAATCTGATATAGATACATTAAAATGCTTCTACTGATACAATTGAAATTTTTTTGGAATTCCTTATTATATTTTAATTTTGATAAGGGAAGTATCATAAAAATTAATTATATAAAATTATTTCTTTAAAAATTGATTTTTATAAACAGCGACATTATAGTAATATGGTAAAAGCTATTTAAAATTATAATTAGTAAAAATAACAATAATTTACAACTCCGCAAATCAAGGATAAATTTAATTTTATTTGAAACAGATGGAAGGCTTGACTCTATCTTTAAGCTTATATTTTTCTCATTTTTAAGTTTAGAAGAAAAAGTTTGGGATATTACTTTTAAATTTTGATGTTTTTATAAATAGTATTTTTAATTATATTTATCTCATTTCTAGCTCTTAACAGAAATAAGATTTTAAATTCAGATTCATTTTTTAAACATATTTTCGCATGTTTCGCTAAATGTTCTTAATGCTTTGAAAGGGAAAGGATACGAAAATCACTGTGTGAAGTAATTAAAGAAATGATATATTTTATTACGAAATATGAGAGCTCGAATTTGAAAAAACAAAAACAAATCTTAAAGCGAATTTTATATCTCCACATGTCTGTTTTGCCAAATTTTATTCTCATTAAAATAAATCCCGGTTAATTCTCTTCACATAGCTAGACGATGCAAAAATTTGCTTCCTTTTCTTAAACCTTCTTGACACATGTAGAGTAAGAATTCATAAAACTGCAAAACTTTAACCATTTTTTTAGGAACAACATCGTCCTCACTTGCGTTTCTTTTTCTCCAGAGGCTATCAAATAGTATGAGCATCACATTTCCGGGAAATAAATCATATGATGAAATGATGTTATAATCGGTTTTATCAGAAGTCGCACCAAAACAATTTTTCGTGCTTATAGTTTGTTTCGGTTAGATCTGTGACAGCACTAAAAAAGTTAAAATTCAGTTTTCACCGTGTGGCAACAAAACTTATTAGATTTTGTCTCTGAAAAATAAAGTATTCTTCTTTTCTTCTGCTCATAAATAGAGTCAGCTAACTTATCTGATTTTGAAATTAATATAAAAAATTATTGCCAATATCATCGTACCCCACACTGGTGAACCGAGGCGTTTCCAGTCCCAGACATCCGTACAGGCACACCGACAGCTGCGAACTACAAAAGGTGAACACGTTTTGGAGTGCCTAGTGAAGTGGTAACTGACAGAGGAATGTAATTCTAATCAGCTTTATTCGCGGAATTATCAAACATCCTTATCTTTAAACGGAAACACTCCACCGATTGTAATCCCAAATGCAACGGGTTCTTGGAGAGATGGTTCTGTATCTTGAAAGCAGCTATTATGTTCCATGCATAGAATCAATAGACTCGGGTATTGCCAACAGTATTATTGGGTTTGAGATCAACCTTTCAAGAATATTTCAATTCTACTCGCACGGACTACGTGTACGGTATTAATATACGTCTTCCAAGTGATTTCCTGAGAAGCAGTTCAAAAAAGTCATATTCTTCGGATTTTGAGCAGCAGTTAGTCATTTTGAAGATCTCCGACCAATACCATCGTTCAGACATGCTAGATAATCCATTTTTGTTTCGAAAGCCCTCAGTACTTGTTTACAAGTGTTCGTGCGAACAGATGCAGTTAAGAGACCATTGCAGTCACCAGACGAATGTTCATTTAAAGTTATTAAATGAGCTCAGCATCATTTCAATTTGGACATTTAATGGGGGGGGGCAAAAACTGTTTCAATCAACCGCTTGAAGCCTTTTCTTAGTGACAACATAGAAGGAACCTCAGACAACTCAGTAACAGTAGAATCGCAACAATCCACTGAAAGTTCGAAAGCCTATCCAACACAAAAGAAAACCTGCTCGAGTTCGGTTTAATTTGGAGGACACTTATCTTTTCGTCGGACGTTGCAGAAGACCTGTTGTCCGACCATCTCAGTTCCGAGCAAGTATAAGCATTCAGTACTGGAGGAGAAGTAGTGTGGCAGCACTAAAAGAGTTAAAATTTAAATTTCGTTGCGTGGATACAAAATTTCTTAGATTTTGTTTCCGCAAAATAAAGTATTATTCTTTTCTAGTGCTCATAAATTGAGTCAGTTAATTTAACTGCTTTTACAAATGCTATAAAAATTATTGCCAATATCATCGTGCCCCACAGAGCCCTGTAATAAATTGAGAAGTTCATTAACGTAGCCATTTTTTTCCTGATAAAAAGGAACTACTGTTAAATTGCCGTTGAACAAAATTAAAGCTCGTAGTAAATTGTTGCTTAGAAATGAAAGCTAACAATTTAAGATAAAATTTAGGTGCTCTATTTTGGTTAAAGGAAACGCTATTTCAGGCAGAAATGGTGATAAATTTGTTTATTCCATCTGATTATTTTCAGCATCAATTTCAGTGTGAAATTGTGCCATTCAATTACTTAAATGTCAGTATAATTTTTGAAATTATTGTCATTATATTCCATCGTGGAAATTATTTAATTTTAAATATTATGTGAATACGACTCCCCCCCTTATTCATGGAATTTTACGTAAGCATGTTGTAATAATATGAAGCAAAAATGTTATGAGAAAAAAATTCTTTATATTATCACACAATTAAATAAATAAACAAGATGCAACTTTTTACTCATCATTCATAAGTACTCAGTAATGTAGCGTAAAAAAACGTAAGTACACTCTAATTCCGAAATTTTTTGTTACAGTTTCAATTTTAAAATTAAATACAACGGTGAATTACATTTTTACTTCATATTTTAATTGGTCTGTATATTTACTCGAGCCAGTGACGCATTTGTTACTTACAATTGTAACAAAAATTCTTTTTGCATAAAATTTGTTTATTAATTTTAATACAAGTTGGAACGAGTATTTTTAGAAAGTTAAATTATATATGACATAGTAATTAACAAAAAATAAATAAGTGAATGCGACCACCGATAGCTGTCTCAGTCTAAATTGTGATTTCATTACCTATAAAATTGTCTTTTTCACAGTGTAAGATTGATTGTATATAATGTTTCATTTCGAAAACTTCAACAGACACTCAGAAACACTCTCCGGCGAGAATATCGATCCGTCTTTAAAACTAGTCCAGGTCATTCAGGATTCAAGGTCCATAACCTGAGGTACAGTACAAGCACCTCTCTCTACGGTCCACTGTCAATTGTCGTTAGCTTAGTTATATCCTGTGTGGCCATGGTACATTTTTATATACATATATTAATTTTACTCCTTTTAATTATTATAATATACTTCTTGCATAGTATGAACTTTGATGTAGTATCTCAATGCTTAAGAGCTTCAGGCTTCTACTCATCCAAGCAGTTGTATCAAAATTTTAAGTCACTGAATTATCTGCGTTGTAGGCCGCATTCGATCGGGAGTTTTCATGAATATTTTGGAGTGTCTTCGGATTCTTTTCACGTATGATGGATTAATATTACTAAATAACTTATAAGAGTACAGGTTATAGTTATTCCACTAACTTGAATCGATTCGAGGAAGAACACAAAAACAATTATTTTGCATTAGAATTGGTCATCTTGCAGAAATAAGGTATGTTTGTAATATTTGCAACGAAGTTTATCTTTTCCCATGAGAAAATACGATCTGAAACAAGTTAAACGCAGAAATTTTTTCTCCTTTTTCTCTCTTTTGTTTCAAAGTAATGAGAAAGTACAAAAGAATGGATTAAACAAATCATTCATATTGTGATTTATTCTTTAGTCACGATGATTCGTCACCAACAGGATTTCCATTTATGCATATTATTGTTTATGAAAGAAATACGTTTTTATTTTTTCTAAATTTTTGATTCCGTTGACAAATGCTCTGTTTCAAAACTGTGTTTCATGAATTCAACAAAAAACTGCTTCCATGAAAATGATCGGGTTGGCAAACGAAATGTTAGTGCTTTGACCTTCAGTTTTACAATTTTGTGGTTTTGATTCCCAACGACAGTGTGCAGGTTTATAGTGTTTTGGATTCGTACTTAAAACTGTAGACTGTGGCCTAATTAGCCATCATGGGCACAAAACGACTGTTGATTAACAAGTTAATATCAGAAATGCTAATTGAAGTCGTTAAGCTAACTGCAAATTATTTCGCAATTGAACAAATATCAGAAGACCGACACATCACGCACTTTTCTAGTACGCAACTTCATGGGAAGGAACTCCCATCGGACCATGGGAGTCATTAACCTGCGTTAGCTGTCAAAGCATAATGACCTTCGTCTGATGTTGAAATCACTGCCTAGCAGTGAAGAAAAGGACGACTCTCTGCAACAGGATAACTGAGCTAAATTGGAATAAATCAACATTCATTTCGAAAATTATCTTTGACTTTTGTAAAATCATTTTCTTCTAAGAAAATTTAGTAGTTTTACAAAATCTTTCAGATCTTCCCTCCTTTCTTGCTGACAATTCTTTTGAAAATAATGACTTAAATAAAGATTATATAAATTTCATTGAAACATTGTTACGAATATGGAGAGTATAAATGCCTTCATGATTAATGTTTCTTAACATATGAAAAATTTAAAAAATGTGTATAATTTTCTCTATATTGATGAACAATAGAAAGTTTATGAAATTTATATTTTATACATTATGTAGCAATGCCCATATGTATATAGTAATCAAATATAAATTGCTTATACATTGAATATTGAACTAACGCTTTTTTAAAAGAAAATTTAGAATGTTTCGCAATTATTATGGGACATTCTTGCCGTTATCAAGGAGATAGTTAAAGTAAAGCACAAGTCTTTTATTACTTTCTCCTAATATATCCTCAGACTAATTTTTTAAAAGAAATCACTTTTTCTTTTCTCCAAAGACGCAAGCACGTTTCTCTTCTTTTCAAGAAATACTGAAGGAATCATTTGTCACAAAAAGTTGCGCTTCAAAAGGCAGCTGATCGCAATAAAACAAAACTTGTCCTTGCGCACTTTACTTCATTACAGCAGAAGAGAATGGACCACTCTCTCGCTGACATTCGTGTTGTTATTATTTACTTCAACATTTGAGAGACGCAGCGATAAAATGATGTCATTTTTCTCAGAGAACAATCCTGTTGTGGAAATAGTTAAAGAGCAACAGAAATGGAACATTTTTATATATTTTTTAACTAACTAAACCTAAATAAATAACATGGATAATAAAACATTGTATCAAAAAATAAATGACATTATTTTTTCAATCTCTTTTAATGTTTTTTATTATATTTCAGATATTTATTAAGTATATGAATTACATAAGTTTTGGAGAAAATATTTTAAAGTTGCAATAGATTTTCAAGTGAACATATTGTAATTCTTTTGTTTATTCGTATATTTATTGAAGTGTTTGAGAAAGGTCAAGTGGGGATCGGAAGGCGTGGGGAGGAAAAATCAGTTATCCAGACCAGTCGGGAATGAACCTCGAGAGGAGGGGATGTGTAGCTTTCGTTTCAGAGACACTTTAAATTTTGAATTTTCTTCTATATAATTATTTGTATATGAGTGTATTGTTTTGTATGAGTATGTAGTGTATGTGTATTTAAATGTAATAAATAGTTAGCTCAAATATCACTTTTAATTTTGCTACACCACAATATCATGGCCATTCATATAATGAATGTGTAACACTAAACTTCCCATGTAATTTTGTTTACATGTAATCCCATGACATTGCTAGGTATATGCTTCTCTCTATTAACATGAATAAACTTTACCGTTTTTGTATTTATTTTTTGTTAATTTGATTATATCAATGATAATGAATGCGATAAAATTTTCACTAATGCAAAAGACAATAATTAGAGATAATAGGAAAAAAATAAATGAGGTTAACTAATAACATGAAAATTTTATATTTAATTCACCTCGAGAAGAAATGTGCTAAAAATTTTATGACAAAATTAAATTTAAACTTTCTGTGCTTTTATGGGGTATTCGGTTTTTGCTCTAAATTTTATTCCATTACTCACGAAAGTATCTAAAAATAATGATTTTCAAATTTCGTGCATATTATAGGCAACGCGATTTATAATCACCATCTTCAACATTACAATGCTGAAAAGAAAGGCTCATTATTTACTAGGCATAATAAATATTACTATTTTTTTTTTTAAAAAAATTCATAACATTGTTTTTGTGCTACGTAACAAAAATGTTTTTGAATTTTCAATATATTGTAGTAAACATTTTTCAAGAAAAATATTTTCACTGAATATTATCACATATCTTATTTTTAATTTGAAATGCTTATATGTAAATTTATTAAGACCAACTTATATATTTTTTATTTTAGACATTTAAGTTTTTTAACGAAATACACTTTGAAACTTATTGATAAACATAATAGTTTCAATAAGAAGTTTCAACTTTTAGATGGTACTTTAGCATTTGTTTCTACTTGTGTTATGCATACTGCAGTAGTTAGGAAATTAACATCAGCAGTTATCACATAATAAATGCAAATACACGGTTAGGTTTATGTAAAGCAAGCTTCTTCTCAAACATATTTTCCAAATTATTTTTGCTTAAAAATAACCCTTTTCCTTTCACTTACTTCACACGTACATAAATGTTTTATCTTCAAGAGAAATGCTCGGGAAACTAACTATTAGTCACAAAGATGCCGTTCTTTAAAAGAAAGATGATACTAGGAAAACTAACATTCCTTCTGTGCTCATAATTTCATTACAGCAAAGAAAGTGTGAGTACAGTTTTACCTCCCCCCTCACCTCTTTCTTTGATGTCAAGAGACTGTATAATAATTACTTACTAGAATTTTGACAGAAAATTCTCTGAGAAAAATCCTATTCTGAGAATAGTTTGACTGTGCTAGAAATTATTTTATATTTCATAATTGTTTGCTTCAAAGAATGATGCAGATCAGCATTATAATTTAAAGGATTTTAATGTCTTCAATCATATTTTGTTTTAAACAACATTAATACATACTTTATAAGCTTATATCTGAAACTGTTAAAAGTATCACAGATTTAAATGTCAAAAGTAAATAAAATATTTTACACACTTACTTTGTGATTTTAAGTAAATTGAATCTTTTGTTTTGAAAAAATATTCTTTTTCATTTACTTGTATGTTTATAATTTTTGAATAGGTGTTATAATTTCCAAGGTGCACTGAATGCAGTTATAAATTGACGAAATTAAATTTCCAATGTGATGAATACAATACTAAAAAGAAATGCACTCATGAAATTCAGTTTTTATCTACCATCAATTTTAGTAGAAATGTTTCAAAAATACAGATTTAAGACATTTTGCATATTTAAAAAATATGCATACATATATGATTAATTCCCTGTATAATGTAACCAACTATTTTAATTTTGATATTTAAGAACAATATTCAGGAAATGCATTTAAAAGTCTCGCTTCCCTTAAGAAAAAAATGTACTCAAATAAGGATTTAATTTTATTACGTTTTAGAAAATCCCGCATATATGCTTAGTGATGAAAAGGTGCTTTCGAGTAAATTCATATTAACAACACAAACTGTTTATAAAAAATTAAGTTCTTCGGGCCACAATCTTCTGAGGAAAGGAAATATTCTCATGCCTATAGATGGCAACAAGTTTGATACTGGCCCCGTGGAAGCACATATCGCAAAGATCGCTATCTTCACTTAAATTATTGTAGAGTTTTTATTCTACCCATAAAAATCACAAAGTATAGTTAACACATGCGACATTCAAATTAATATATATATATATATATATATATATATATATATATATATATATATATATATATATATATATGTATGTATGTATGTATGTATGTATGTATGTGTATGTAAAATATAGTGTGTGTATGTAGATAGATAGACAGACAGACATATATATATATATATTCGGTGGCAGTAACTCTTTATGTAAAACTTTTATATTTATATTAAATGTTATTCCCTTTAATATTAAATTGTAACCCTTTTAGACACACACAATATTTTAAATTGAGTTTTGTTATCAATATTATGGTCCGCACCATATACCCTTATACATAACTATAAAAAATATGAGAAATTATTAAACAAGACCGATTACTAAGAAATAGCTGTTGTAAATCAAGTACACTGCAAATCAAGTTTCTTTTTCATATGTCTGTTCAAACTTATATCTTACAAAAATAATCTTTTTCATTTCTCCAGAGCATAAACACACTTTTCCTCCGAATAATTTACCAGCAAACATTTGCCTAAAAAATATTTTCCTATTTTAAGAAGAAATTAACGCTAAAAGTTTCAAAATTCCCTTGGCGCCCATAAATTAAAAACAGTAACATGTGGGTAAAACTTGATCTCTGTCCGCTGCGTTGTGATTATTTACTTTTATTTTGACAGAAGCAGCTGCAAAAGGATGTTGGGGAATAATTCTACTTTGGAAATATTTAGGAAATATCCGAGCAATGATTTCCCATTTTTAAGTAATGATAGTAAAATAGAACTAATAAACTAATGAAGTATAAAGAATATTTGGAAGAAATGAATATTTTTCTAAGTTTCAATGAATTAATTTTGAAAACTTTGTTCTAAACCCTATAACATATTTTTAAAATCATACATTATGTGAAATTTTTTAAAAATGTAAAAGTCTGGAATCATTCATATGTTTAACATATGAATCACATCTAGTTTTGAATTTTTGGTATTATAAGTATCAAATTATTTTTAAGAAAATGTTTCCTACTTTATTGTGCTGAATTTTTTTTTTAATTTGATGAATCAATGTGATAATTGAGAATGATAAATATTTAATAATCATACAAAAAGACGATAAGATACGAAAAAATGCTAAAATATTTCGGTTGTTTTTCTGGAGTGCCAGCCAGGCTGTCAAATTGGGGTGCGCTGCTACACTTTTCCAACGGAACCGTATTTGATGTGGAGTTCGACTTCTTCAGTACACACACATGCCATAGGGACCCGTTCATAAGGTAGGCAACCATTCACACCTCATTCACACACAAGGAAAGGACAAAGACAGAATAGAGAGGGAGAAAGTACATCCATGCCCAAACCGGGTTTCGAACCCAGGACCACCCTATCCGTAGTCAAACATGCTGACCACTAGATAAGTTGGCTGGCAATTTATTTCTGTACAAACTATATTTATGTTTTATTCGCTTTAACAAATGAGTGATCACTTATCAATTTCATTAAAAAGAATTAATTTAAGGGCAAACTAAATGTAAAGAATCCATGCAATATTGAAAAAATATGTTTCAATGCAATGAAAAAAAGAAAATGAGTTTACATCCACCATTTTAAATTACCATGCGAGAGGAAAAAATGCTTAAAAAAACTTTTGTAATTGAATATATTTCTTATTAAAATACTTACAATTTTTTAAAGAAATGTAAATTTTATGGTCTCTCACACGTTATTATAATTGATATGCATTTAGTGACCTCAACTATCTTTCTTTCATTCAAAATGGCGCTATTTCTAAAAGAGTCTGACAAAATCAAAGCGTTGCAGTCCTCGGTAATTATATTTAAAGAATAACATTCTCATATCTGGAAAAGTACCAAGTTCGTTACCTGCACATTTAACAAATATTGTAATGTGTGAGATTGCGCACATAAAAATATCGATGAAATTCATTGAAGCTGCACACTTGAGAATCTGGAAGGAGAATGCCGCTGCCGAGAATGAACACATCTCAAAACGTGTGACCAAATTGTCCGGAAATTTGGTGTTGTCAGGCCCTTTGTTCAGAAGAAATAGATAGAAACGTATGGAATTAGTTAAACCCACTCTTTTTTTCATTTTAAATTTCACTTCATGTTTTCAAATATACTCTCAGCTGAAACGCATTTATTTTAGACTTTTCAACATTCGTTCATTCAATATTAAACTGACACCTCTTTAACCCATATTTTATCTTTTGTAATTTTTTTTTATTTTTATTATTAAAAGGTTTGTGTGTTCTCGTAGATCTCATAGATAATAAAATGTCTTTCTTAAAATACAGTTAACTTCTTTTTCAAATTTCTATATACTCAAACTAATAATTTAACAGAATTATTATTTTCATATTTAACTAAGATACAAACACACACGTTTTAATTTTTTTCGTCTGAAACCATTTGTCACAAAAAACTATTTCAAGAGAAAGCTGACGCATGAAAACAGACTTTCTCTCTTAACATTCATAATTTTATTACAGGAAAAAAAATGTGAACGCAGCTCCCGTTCTCTTTTGCTGTAAAAGTATATATATATATATATATATATATATATATATATATATATAGTATTACAACGATATCATTTTATTCAGAAAAAATTCTGTTCGAGAAATAATTGCTATACATTTGAATTTTAACTGAGACATTTTGGACATTTTCGTTTAATTAAGAGAAAAAAAATAATGTAGAATGTATAGTGACAGACGTTCTATGTTTTCAGTGACTTATGAAATTTTTATCAGAAATCAAATAGCGATTTAACGTGTCTGAAAATCTTTAAAAAACATTAAGACTCGAATCATTCTGATGTTGAATATATGAAACTACATATGAATTTGAGTTTTCAATAATGTAAGCATCAAATTAAATAAAAAAACGAGACTAAAATATAAAAAGAGCAATAAAAATGAAAAGAAAATTTTAATGTTGGAGTTATAAAGTCATTAATATATAAAAGAGACTGTTTATATATACTGCAATTATTAATTTAAAAATCTAATAATTAATGAACTTTTTTTTAAAAAAAACTTAAATCATCCTTACCCATATATATTAATCATAGAGGATGTTTCGTCTTGTCTTTTTTATTTTGCATTTTCTTCGTCTATGTCAACGCGTTAATGGCTTGAATCTTGGTTTGAGACTTGTGCCACAAAACTCAGCCAAGCACCTATAACTGCATTTATCGCAAAGTCATGCAAATGTTATGGGACTACAAAGGGGGAAAAAGGCCTAAGGAAAGGGAAATACCTCATTTTTTAGTTTGATTGTCGCAAAATACTGGGTTTGTATTGACTTCCTCTCATAATGTACGTGAATCAGTCTTAATGAATTGTTTGAAATTCAAACATCATATACATCGAAATAACACTGGAACACAGCAATGATGGAGGCACTGGTGGTCTGGTTGGTTAGGACGTTGTTCTTATTATCGAATAATTCAAGTAGCGAATAATCGGAGTTCCTTTGTGTTCCTTGAAGAAAGCTGGGCACGTTAATTCGAACTTAGTTGTAATATCATCCTCGAGAAATGATCTCTTAAAATGGCAGATCAAGCATGAGAGGTCCTCTTATTTTTCACTGATTCTAAATTTCCTAAACTCCTACTCAACTGTTTTCATCTAAGCAGCAGAGCAGAACTGTGGACTGGGTACAGGGAGATGCCTTGAAAGTAATATTTCTTAGTAATAGGTGATTACTAAATACAGTGTTTTAAGAAATTTCAGCCACTTATACAACAGTTATTTAGAAATTAATATTACAATAGTATTTCATCTAGCCTTTATTTATTTTCAATCAATTAAATTTTAGAATGATATATTTTTTATTGAGCTACCTTTCTATCCTCTCTTTCCAGGGCAATATCTTCTTTAAGATTTTTTTTGAAATAAGCACTGCCCAAGATAGTCATGATAATTCCGAAGTTGCTCAGTCCCAACATTTAAGGACATTTGTTCTTGAGCGCCCTATTTTTCTTTAAATGGGGTCAATTAAAAAGATGAATTGCGTAAGGCTTGCATATTTTCATAAAAATATAAAATTTTCATGGATATGGTTTTACTCTGCAAAAGATAATTATTAATGGTTATTAAATAAATAAATAGAATTCTTTATAAAATTCTGTTTATTAGAAAAACATTTTTCCCATAAAGCATTTTTATTAGGAAAGATAAAAAATTAGCGATATTTAGAGTCAATTTTTTTTCGGAAATAACAGTTGAACTCTTACACACGTTATTGATGATGAAATTTTAATAATTAGTTATTTTCAACGTTTCTGTTTAATATTATATATGCATATTTATAAAACATAAGTTATTAAAAGTATTTAAAAATATCTTTAAAAAATTTTAATGAGCTCACGTTACATGAAAAGAATTTGTTCTAAGGCATTTTTTGTGGGAAAGAGTACGAATGAATTATTTTTAGAGTCCAAATTATTTTCTTTTTTGTGAAAAATAGTGGTATTAGTCTCTCCACGCGAAAGCCATTGATTGTTGAAATTTCAATATTTTATTGCATTTTGCTGAGGCGGCCATGAATCCATAGTTATTGGAATTGATGCGGTCTCGCAGGCGACAAAGCTTCTGGAAATCGCAGACTTTCATTTTCATTTTTTAAAACGCCAAGTAGTTATTTTGACAGTTTCAGAATGGATGAAATCAGAGTGGAAGTTTGCAAATTTTTTTTGAATTTACTTTCTATGCATACATTTTATGAATTTAGATATTGAATCCCTTTAAGGAATTTCAAAGATATTATCTTTCTTAATCTTAATTAATTTTAGTATATAAACTAGTAACTTTAAAAACAGATTATTTTATTCTGTAATTATTTTTTATACTAGTTAATTGGAACTGATATTAAATATATTACATTGTTACTATAGTTTGACTATTTTTTTTAAATGGCGGATAAAATTAATTTATTTTCGAATAAGTTTGCCAAATTTTCCCATTAAGAACAATTTCAATAAATAATACCGTGCTGGTTTTTTAATTTAAAAAGTTAGAAATTTGAACCTATTACTTTCTCTGTAGTTTCAGTTTTATTGGAAACTTTTTTTTAAATTACGTCTTTATATTGGCTCTTTCGAGCATAATAAGACTTGCAGTTCAATAAAGAAATGAAATATCTCCAGGAGTGGAAAGCGTCTTGAAATATGAAGTGCGGGCTTCCTGGAGGGCAGAACATTTCCAAAGATGCTCGCCATCCATGTCAACATGTTCCCTACATAAAATGCGTTCGGGTGAATCCACAAGCCCAATGTGATATAGATGTGTCTGGAGAAAATCATGCCCCGTAAGTAACCTGAAGCATGAGACCCCTATAGATCTAGGTGGATCTCTGGAAATACATGAGCTCTTATCAGGGTCCTCCAAGAGGCATCAATTGCATTCTCTTTGTAATAAAGTTTTCGCTGGTGATGGATAACCCGTTTTAGAAGGAGTATTACATTTCTCAGGCCAGTAGGAGTATCTGGAGGGTTTAAAAAAGAAGCCTCTTTTGCGAGATTGTCTGCTTTTTCACTACTAGGCAAGCCGCAATGGCTAGGGATCCATTGTAACGTAATTTCCTTTCCCGCAGATAGTAAAGTGTCTGGATAGTAAAGTGTAAAGATGGTATTACAGTTAAATTCTATAGATGTAGGTTAAAGAGCATAATTTGCCCCTGCTTAAATTAAGAACTTTTCTGATGAAACCAGGACCACCTTAATTTTTTTATCCATCTATCCTCACGCGCACGTCTTTCATTAAGGAATTACCCCAAATCTTGAATTTTCAATAAAAGAAACCGAAAGATATTATACATATCTTATTATTTTTTTACACAATGCTTGTGATTAAGAGCTGTATGCAGATTTTTAATGAAATACGCATTTACAACAAATATAAACTTTCCTCACTCTTTCTAAGACCGTCTTTATTTTGAATATTTTATTATTGCTTTTTATTAAGACTCTTTATAATAAATTTTTAAATTTTGGTTTTTCATTGTAGTACTGAAATATGACGTGTCTAAATTAATTGCTCTAAACTCTATTCGAGAATTGTGTACTGTGCTTCTTTGCAGCAAAAAGTAGAAAACTTTTTAAAAATGTAAAATTTATTTTCAACTAAACCCCAAAATACTTGGTTTCAATCTTGTGCTTATCAAGCGAATATAGTTTTAACAGACACTTTGGGTTATATATCATAGATTATATATTTGAAATTTCCGATGAATCCATTCTGCAAGTATGTTAAGTAATGTGCAATTTTAAATAAATACTTTTCCTTGCTTTGGAATAATGATCTAGAAAATAATAAATATCCTATCATTGGTTAGCATACGTAATGAAAATCAATTCAGTTATCGGGAGATCTTAGTCATTTATTTCACCTAGATGGTAAGTGATAAACTTGAATGCAGTTTTAGCCACAAAAATACAGCAGTCAAATTGAAGTCAAGAAATTTTGAAAATATTTATAACTCATGCTTAAAATCTATCTCAATAATTTCAGAGTAAATAATATAATATATTATACATTAAGGTAGGAAAGATTTTTTTCTGATTTTACTTAGAAACAGTTAACTACTGTCACTTGATATAGAATATAAAAAAGATATCAGATCTACTTAAATAATCCAATACAAAGATAGATTTTTCCATCTATTTTGCCAATCGAAGTTAGCTAATCATCTCGACACAAATGCGATAATGTAATCAATTCAGAACGTCACTGGTATTCTCCACGCCCTGTCATTGGAGGATCCTTGAACTTCACTTAACATTTAACTTGCATTGGCTTTCTCAGCAAGGTGGTTTGTAATCTGAAATAATATTCGAGCAATGTATTTCCACACACGGAAGTGACTCTTTCCTATGCAAGTCCCTGCAATGATTTGATTTTCATTTTGTATTTTGAGTTCACCTTTTTATTAATATAAAAGCGTTCTTATGGATGAATGCCGCGTTACATGCTCAGTCTTGAGTACACATGGATATAAGTTTAATTAGATCCCTAAATAGTGATGAAAATCCCTAAATAGAGCTAACTGCTTCAGTTTTTTACAAATAATACACTTTTCCTGTCGAAACTTGATTTAATATAATTTTGTCTTTTTATCGCCATTTTAAATAATATATTTTTTGTGACTCACAGTATTTAGGGTGAAAATTTTCTCTCAAGGAGACAACATTCGGTTTGATACAGTCGCTAGTTTCCAACCACGGCAGTAACATTTTTTCACACCAAGCCACCTGTAATGGCACCAGTAATTTAGAAAGTATGATGCTATTATTAATCCTGGAAAATTCAAGAGTCACTTAGTTGATATCCTTCTAAAGCAGCCCGAGGATATTGAAAGTATTAAAACTCTAGAACGAAAAAAGAATTATTTGATGGAAAATATTTGAACGTTGTTATTGTTACTTATCTCAGGTTGTCTAGCTAGGCTAGACAACCCCCATAAAACCAAAATATCTAAAATGTCAAAAAAAATAAATAAATAAAAATAGAAAAAAAATAAATATATAAATAAATTATGGGTCCCGAAGCACATCGTATTTTTTCAAATTTAAGCATGTTAAGATATGTCCAGGGGAGGACATATTGACGGAACACCAAGGACAGTTCTGGAAATGTCCTCTGCCCCTGCTAAAAGATGATTCCTCTGATGTGCCCACTCCGATAGTGGGAAATAGCAGTTTAATGAGATCTTGGTCTAAGATTGAAGGTCTCACCTAGTCTTTTGGCGAAGTACCATGGATGGTTAGGGGGAATTTTCATAACCTTATTGAATTCAGTTTTTGCCAGGGAAGAGGCACTGGATGTGAGCTCTCCTCCTTGGTTTACTCCCTCCTCTGACGCCGATCTGGCCAAGAAATCCTCTTTTTCATTCCCTTCTACTTCCACTTGTGAAGAGATCCATTGAAAGTTCACTTTGCGGGTGACAGTCTCTCAAGAAGATATAGTATGTCCAGGCTGGTTTGATCTTCAACAGTGTTCCAATTTAAAAGATACTGGATTGAAGCACGAATGTCAGTCAATATCTATATATCCCTTAATTCATCCTCCACCTGTACTGCATACTGTAAACATCTTCTAATGGCTATGAACTCTGATCTAAACACGGAACAATTATCTGGGATTCTTATTTCAAATTCTAGTTCTCCGAAGACTGTGTTTATGTACACTTCAATGCCTAAGACTCCCCCCACACCTTTACTATATTTTTTATAAATTCTCATAAATAAAATTAATATAATTTTGAAAATAAGAGTAAATTTTCAAAGAAAATGGAGGGATATTATGGATTGCTTCAAGTGCTAGATGCTTAACGAAATATTTAAACGTTAATTCTTATAGTTAAGTAATCCTAATAACTATTATTTCACATTTCTTCACCAATTTCATTTCTCTAATTAGAATTGCTTAATATCGTGCTTTTGATTATTTTTCTAAAAGTTGCCTATAGCAGCCTTTATTTAAAAACGAAATATGCTTGACCAACTTCACGCTACTTAGATGTGTGAAAATTTCATAAAAAAGTCAATTTAAAGTTTTCTTCATTTATTATAGGAATTATTCAAATGCGTGCAGTTTCTATGCTTTAAAATATTTTCCGTTATGTAAATGGAGTATGAAGCTCAATACTCCGACAAAATTTCAATAAATTTTAATTACAGAATTTGCTAATGAATATAAAAAGAAAAAATTTGCAACAAATCTGATTTTTTTTCAAAAATTATATTTTTATACGCAAATAAAACTAAATACTAGAGACATTTAACATCCATTTATTCCTCCTTTAATGGATCTCTCTCCTAAGTGATGTCTCTTCTAAGACTTTTTAAAGGGGATGAAGAAGATAAAGTTGATGTCAGACGACAAGAAAAAGGCTTCGGCCATTAAAAAACCATTCAAGAGCGATCCTATTAGTACAGGTCTTCCCTCTAACCATATCTTTATTGACCGATAATGCAAACATGATATAGATTTTTGACAAGTCAAATGCTTCAAAAATTTCCCGAAAATTTTCTTTCGCTAAACAAGTGTTAAAAATGAATTGTGTTACATCCTTTTACAGCGAGGTTTTCATTTGATTCTGTACTAAAAAAATCTGACATTATTTTCTTCAATTAAAAATAAGTAAATAAATTAAAGTAAAAGAAAAGCAATTCTTTATTTAATTAACGTTAGAATATCATAGAATAAATTAATCAATAAAATTGTCACCTGAGACATCTTTATTACGCTTACAGTATTCAAGACATGATAATTTATTTTATGTTAAAAATGTCTCTCCTGTCTACAAAACGTCTCTTTACTTTATTATGATGATGAGATACGCAAAGCATCAAAAATCTGTATGAATCAACGTCACTTCTCTACTGATAATATAGAACAAATTAACTGAAAACATCTGATTACTTTTATATATGCTTCTCTTTACGTTCATTTTAAAGTATTTTATAAATCTGACTAATTTTAGAAAGAGCCGATTCATGATTCTGTAAGGTAATCTCAATGCTTATAAAAATTTATCTTAATGTCTTCAGACGGAATATCAAATATTATAACCGCATGTTCTAGTCTCCAAGAATCCTTACCAATGTCAATAAAAACGTTAAAAATGATCATTTGATTTACTTTTAATAAATAGTACGAAAAGAGTGAGAATGTTTTATTTAGTATTGATTAAAAGCATTCACATAACATTTCTTGAAAACCTAAAATTCTATTAACACATTCATTAGTTACTATCGATAAAATAATAGAACTTCTTAAAATCTGTAAATTTTATTTTATAGAGGTTAAATTTTAAAGCACAATCTATCAATATGTAATATGATGGATGTGATATACATTTTAGATGTTATTCCTCACACTAATGCTGAATATGCTCCCAGATTCGAAATAAGGTTTTAAATTCAAATAAGAATTTGTGGGAAAGTTATGAACACAATTTCTTTTGATTGGATTATTTGATGCATCTGAAGTTACTCATAAAAATTATGCATTTAAATATGAATTTTACATTCATGCTTATGTCTTTAAACATTATAATGTTAATCTTAAACTTATATTTAAATTAAAGTCATCAGTGTTAAAGGAATATCAACTAAAGTAAGTATTCTGAAATAGAAGAATCGATTAAATGACTTAGCTATTACATATATATTTCATTAGAATCTGGTTTTCTATAGTAATTAGCCATGAAAACATTAAGCAAGAACAAAATATTAGGTAATTTAAACCGCTTATTGAATTCTTATTTTAATTCAAATAAGCGAAGGAAAATAATAGCTAATTTAAAGTTTCAGCTACTTTAAATTGATGTTTCTAATTTAAGAGCAAAACGGATTAGTATAATGATGGAATTAATATTTCTTTTTCATTCGAATCTATGTGCTTGAATCAAACAAAAATGATAAAATAATTAAACTAAAATTTCCACTTCTTTTGAAAGAATGTTTTCAATGTTTCAATTATTGTTCTTAAAAAATGGAAATCAACGCCGATTAATTATGTTTTCGAATTAGAAATTAACTTAATATTTTCTAAAAATAACTGAAAAGAGAGAGAGAGAGGGTGAAATACCTTTGAGATCGAAAACTGCTTGTGATTTGGAAATTGAAAACATAATGTTGTTACTATCCACCGAGGTTACTAAATCTCGATATTTGGAAGTAAGAGAGCTGCAGTTCTCTAGGCTGTCAGCAGCAACAGTTTTATTTTAATACTTGGAATTATTCTAAGCAATTATTCATGCCAAAATGACTTATGTTATAAATCCCTTTTTTAATTTGCTTTCCATTATTTGGATAAAAAGAGCTCAGAAATGTCGCCTGCAGCCAATCGCTCGTCTTCCACCCCCTCGTCTGCGTTCCGCCTCTTCTTCAAAACAAGATGAATCGTTCAGATAATAAGCAATTGCGTCGATGACACAGAAGATGCAATTAAAGTATACCACCAATTGAAAGTTTTCTTTTCTTTCCGAAACCTGCTTATCCATTTATATTTATTAAATGTGTGGGCAGATAGAATTGACAAATCCAATTTTATGATAAAAAGTTGAATTTTATGTAAAAAAATTCAGTTTTGAATAGAAAATAATATTCACAGTTATGTAAAATGATAAATAGGACAAAAAGGAAATTTTATTATTATTAGTTCGTTTCAAAATTAGTAGTATTTTTAAAAGCTAATGTAATAAAATATTTCAATTATTATTTTTTTCAGATCATATTTATTAGATATTAGGAGTTCATATGACAATACATGAACTATAAAAAATATATAAATGCAAAAATTAAACAAAACATGAAATGAAACGAAAAATATCCGTTTAAATTAATGAATGAAAATTATTAAGCTATTAAACACACAACACAAATTTGTATTTTATTTAAAGTAATTGGCAGCATTGCTCCTCATTTGTCAGATTGACCCCTTATTTCTAGGAAAAGAAAATTAATTTTGAACACAGTTTTAATCTGAACGTGGATGCACATTTATAAAATTAAATAATTCACTTTTTTTTTTGTATGATATTGTGTTATTCATCAAACGATCCCATTAAAGTCTGTTTTTTATTTTGAACTTTAAACAAAATAATTTTACAAAACAATAACACAAATATTTTTAAGAAAATAAAAAATAATGGAATAATTTAATTATAGATTACAGCAATTGTATTTTTATTATGAGAGTTAGTTAATTAAAATTTAAATAAAATGCAAGTTATTGAAATTCAATGTTTAAATAACTGTTGTTTCAATTTAAATCATAAAAATTTCTAATTATGTGTCTTTATTTTAGAAGAGGTGTTTTTAAAAAATTATAGTGATTATAGAAGAAAATTTTATGTACATCTATAAATTTTTTTAAAAAATGATTTTTTAATTTAAAATAAATTGCATGTTAATTTAAGAGATGACTATACTTTGAAGAACTTTAATTTTAATTTTATCAAAAAGTATTTTAATTACAATAATTAAATGCCACACACATATTTGCTCTATTATATATATATATATATATATATATATATATATATATATATATATATATATATATATATATATATATATATATATATATATATATATATATATATATATGTATGTATGTATATATATATATATATATATATATATATATATATGTATGTATGTATATATATATATATATATGTATATATATATATATGTATATATATGTATATGTATATATATATATATATATATATGTATATATATATATATATGTATATATATATATATATATATATATATATATATATATATATATGTATGTATATATATATATATATATTTTTTTTTATATATATATATGTTTGTATATATATATATATATATATATATATATATTATATTGTAATTAATTTACAGCAATATTTGTCATAAATTAACAATTTCTATAGTAAATCATAATTTTTGTAATAAAAAATTAAATTACCTAAGTCTATTATGATAAATAATACAAGTAAATAAATTCAAATTCCTATCCTTTAACACAAATAGATTGAGATTTACTTGATCGTAAATCTTAAAACCTTCAGTATTCACGCTTTGAAATAGAATATCAAACAAAATAATTAAAAAAGAAAAAAAATCAGATAAATAGAAAGCGAAGAGAAAGAAAATTATTAAAAACAGTTAAGGAGAAAAAGCATGAATTAAGGAAATGTTATGTTTGTTTCGATTAATTTTTCTAGAATGTAATTTCAGTGGAATAAGAATATTGACTTACACTATTGAAATAAGAGCGTCTTTTTCGCGAAAACAAAGCGAAGCTATAATTACTTTTTCTGCAAAAAAAGAAAAAATTTATAATAATTTTTTCTTTTTTGATACAATATTACGACAAATATTATCGATGAAAATCAACTGATCAGTGAGTAAACGTCTAAATGATATATTTATCATTCTAGTGGAAAATATGTAACATAGATTTTCGATAAAGTATGAAAATTGCCCCCTGTCAGCTGGAAATAAGAGAGTTTAGGGAAGTATTCAAGTGTCTAACGCTATAATATAGAATTCCACTTATCAATTGTACTAAACAAAGCAATACACCTTTATATTTATTAAAATATATTAAGAAGTAATGGTGAACGTTTTAATACTAAATATTTTTAATATATTTACTAGCATTTCTTAAACGCAAGAAAAAAACTGAAGAATAAATACTAGCATATTTATTAAACCTTCATTTAAGTACGTTTGTTATCCATTAACGATAACACATTGTAAAATTTACAGTGTTTAAAATGAAGTGGCTAGAAACGCGAAGAAGTAGTTGACGTTATGAGGTAAAAAGAGCCATATCGATCGATAATATCGCAAACAGTGTTTAATAGAAATAATTTGCAACAAGAAGTAATAAAAAATGTCACGTAAAAGATATTATCAATATAAATAAAAAATATTTATACGATAGTGTTAATTTATAAATTAAGGAAAATAATGACGGAAGATGTTCACGAAAATTGCGCGTCGTTCATTGGTATCACTACAATTTACTGAGTGACGGAATTATGATAACCCGATGTGCTCAAGGATGTTTGACATAATAACGATTTTTGCTGCAGGGATGAAGTCCTTGTTTTGAGATCTTCTTGTGTCTGTAAAGGTGTCTAATACATAAGTGTTTTGAGGTATCATCTAAATAGTTCCAGAAAATTAGTGTTCTATCCGTTGCCTCTAATGCATTAGAACTGATCCCGCCTTATGTTAAGACACCGTTTCTTAAAGTGAAAGGTATTTATTTCGATCTTAGCAACTGATGAGCAAAAGGAGATCTTTTCTCTCTGCACATGAGTACGTTGCAGTATATTTATGAAAAAAAAAATTTTTGAACCCAATGACTATGTGGTACTGAAATATTCTACAACATCCTTAGGAGATTAGGCTGCCTCTATAATGCGGGAAAGTGATTAGCCTTCATGTGCAGAATACCCTAGTGGCGAAACTGTCTTATGTTGAGTGGAAGTACCTGATTTCAATTTTAACCAGTGCTGAATAACGAGACTAAACTTTTTTTAAGGTAACACTTTTGAGAGGGATTCTTGAGAATTTTTCGGATTTCTTCGTATGTAATAAATAGGATACATCACACATATATAATTCTTCCAGAAAATGATTTTCCTTTTAAGTTGCATTACCTCACGAAATGCAAGAGAAAAAATATTTTACAAAGTTAATATATTTTTTTTATAATTTAATTGTCTGCTGAGAGCAAACTCGGAATGATGCATGTCTGAGAGAAAGTGCATTAGTGCCGAGACTGAAATTTTAGATTAATAACAATTATTAAACTAATATATACAAAGAGGTAAAAGTTTATTAAAGCACAATATTCAATAGAGATATCTTTGGAAATTTGGAGTTTATTTTATATTGTGCATCCTGGACAAAGAATTTTTTTGGTTATCAATAATTATTGTACATGTTTATCAAGCAATATGTTTGAACGACTTTCCGCATTTTAAATTGATAACAGTTTTACACACTGTTTAATATTAGATAAAACAGAAACTAAAAATTTTAGCAAAATTAACTTGAAAACTTTGTATGCAATAATTTCACTTGTGGTTTAAGGCAAACATGTTTGTTTGAACAAATTAAAACAGCACTCCATCATCTCTCCAAGCATCAGCAGCTCATAAACTTTTTGTTTAAAAAAATTTAAGATTTTTTTAGAAGGAAAAAAATTGATCATTCCTGATGAATCATGAGGAGAAGGATTTTTGAGGACACGCATTTAATATCGACTTCATTAACTAATGAGCACACTCAAAGTCCATTTGGTGAGAAGAAGAATTTTAATTAGTTTCCAACAATGAAGTTTTCTTTTTGTTGAATTTTCCTCTTACTCGACGTTTGAGAGCTGCATCCTAATTTTAACTGTCATGGCTTTAAATTGTTTGTTTCTTTTTATGTGACACGAGAATATTTTCATATGCAATCAAATATCATTTTGATTGGAACAAAACTTCTCTGAAATGTAAATGTTCAGGAAAATACAGATTTCACAAGTTTTGTTTTTATTCTTATGTTATAAAAAATTGTACTTAAAATAGCAATATATAACTTTCATCAGTGCATTCTCTTTGGCTAGGTCAGATGTTGAACCCGCAGCATTCCAGACAAAGAGTGAGTCATTCGTAACCAGGACACTATAGTCACTTAAGAGTTCTCATGTTTTGATAGAGATGATTCATCTTGTACAGGAAAACTGAATATTTTTTAAGGAATTATAATCCAGAATGTGTAGCAAATGTTTTTTTTTCAGCTCTTATTTTAATCAAGTTATTTACAAAATAGTTCGAATATGCTTTGTTTTTACATAGATAATATTCATTTTCTATCATCTGAAGTCAGAGTTTGACATTTTAGGTTCTTCTGCTGGCGATTTTAAGTTAATGGTGTTTCCATTCTCGAAAGCCTGCTAAAACACAATTGGATTTAAAGCAAAACTAAATAAAGATTCAAACTCTTGAATTAGTCAAGATGGATATTTACTTAAAATCATGTTGGTATTTTATTTTTTGGGGAGAGGGAGAGAAAATTGATATATTCTTCATAAATTTGTATGATATCCACAAATTTACTTATCTTCATTTATTTTACAAATTTTTCACACAAATACTTTAGCTCAACATTTTTTACAACAACTTAGCCTTAAAATGTGAACAAAGTTTTAAATTTCATGCAAACCACATATTTAAAACAAGAGCTAGTATTACGTGCTTTGATAATGATTATTTTATTTGCTTATTCTGTTATAAACATATTGGATATCTACAAAATACCTGTATATTTTTATAACTTATTTTAAAAATATATTTGTTCGCACTCATTGGAAAACTAAAGATCAATGTATAATTCTTCAGTAAAAGACGAGAGAAGTCAAGAAATTTCAGTTTACAATATATTCTTTCCAAGGCAAATATTTAACGACAGAGTATTTTATTAGAAAAATGATAAATTGCTTCACTTTTAATGAAGATATGAAATAAATAATCTAAAATTGCTCGATTAAGAAGAAAAACAGATTTCTGATGGCGTTTTCATATATCTGTACAAAAAATGCAAGTTCATAACTTTGTAATAAAATAGGATTTACAAAATATATCAATATTTAACACTTTGTTTCTGCCATAAAAATTGAGTTTATAATAAAATGATAAATGTCATCTGGAATATGTGTATGCATATGTCCAACAGTATTCGAATAAACTCCAAAATATTTAGTGATTCAAATATCTTTTAAGTTTTTTTCCAGTTTGTCTAAAAAAATATCATTAATCATTTTTAGGCAATTTGATACAATAACCACAGAATATAGCAGCAGTAAAGTTAATTAATTTTCGGAATACACTTTGATAGAAAGGAAAATACATTGTAATAGCCTAACTCCAAACTCTTTCCATGTCCTCACAAACTTCAAGCAAAACTTCAACAAGACTTAGAGAAATAAGAAATCGATGTGTGTGATTCCTAAAGCATATCAAGAAGTTTTTGATGATACGTAATTTCTTTGAATCTCTTTATGTAATTAAAGCACACGAAACTCATTTTGATGATAAAAATATTTCTATTATATTTTGAAAATACAGTTTATTTTTTGTAGATTTTTTTTTTCAAATTCTTAGGGATATGAGAACTGCGATCAGTTTTGAATATAATGCTTTAAAAATTTCGATCCGCCTTTCCACGAAAATTTTTATTCGCTTCAGGAAGATATTTTTGTTTTGAGATTAGATCGTAAATTTACAGAAATATAAATGTTCTAAAAAAATACTTTTGAAATGCTTTTCTCATCAATATATCATAAACAATTTTTTTCTCTAAAACTTGTGCAAAATATATAGCGATATAGATTTTTCAGTAAGATAGACTTCGTTTTAGTCAAGTACTGAACTTCATATGTTCCAGAACAAGGTAGTGATCTATTTGTAACCAGGATATTACAGTCTCATAACAATTCACTTGATTTGATTTATATAACTGGCTTGGGCATGAATCTCACAACTAAATCTTAAACCATTCTAAAGCAAAATAAAAATAACCTACTTATTTCTAGTTTTATCATGTTATTTCACAATCAATAAATCTCCTTTTTATATAGATAATATTGTTTTCCTATAATTTGAATTTTTCTTTATACTTAGCTGCCTTTTAAAATTTCATCTGATTCAGTGATACCAGGCGGTGAAGGTAATATCGATTTGTACAGTGTAGAACCTAGTGGGTAAGCCTAATTTGTCAGGCACAAAGCGAATGTCACATCCACTTCCAAACCAGGTCCCACTTCTCGAATCCTAAACCTACTGCTTCTATGTTAGGTTCATTAAACACTCTCCCATCAATTGTCATAATTTGAAATTAGAGCTTGAGGTTCTTAATCTCTTTCTGCCGTCACAGACTTTTAAATTAATACATGTTTCCATTCTCTAAAAACTTCACCAGCAAAGTTGAATTTAAAATAATAATTATAAATTAATTAATTTAATTGAATTTAATAATAACAATATTTTTTTGGAAAAAAAAATTTACCTTATTTCCTTCATAAATTTAAATATGGTATCTGGAAGATTTTCTATTTTCTGATCTGACAAACAACTTTGCTTTAAAATGAAAATGAAGACTTAATATTTTACAAACTTACTTGAACCATCAATATTACATATATTCAAAATTCTTATTTTATATATTGGGTTATTCAAATAAAATTATATAGGACAAATACAAAATGCATACATACTCTTGTAACTTATTTTAAAAATTATTCCTTACTATCTTCGGAAAACTAAAGATCAATACATAATCTTCAGTAAAAGATGCGAGCAAATAAGAGTGTTCCTCCTTGTACAATATTCATCTCAAGGCAAATATTTGATGATAGAGCCTTTGATAAGAGAAATGATAAATTGCTTCCATTTATTATGAAGGCGAGGAGTAAATATCTTAAAATTGCAGCGTTATGGGAAAACGAATTTCTCGTGCCTTCTGCATATTTTAGAACAAGATATCTAAAAAATCAAAACTTTATAGTAAAATAGGTTTTTAAATAGTCAAATATTTAATGTTTTCCATTAGGAATTTCAACTTTTATAAAATGATAAGTTTCATTTGGATACCATGCATATGTCAGAACTAACACAGAAGTCAGAGTTCTGCCAGTCCGATTTATTTCCCGTATTCACACTATGTGTATATGAAGAACTTTAATCCAGCTATCATATTGAATAATGCAATAATTCAGGTAATAAATCTCCTGGCCATATTTTGATAGAAAGGTGAATGTCAGATTGTAGTCACTCTTCAAGTATCTACTTTTTTAAACACTAGCAATGCTGTAAGTGTGTGTGACACTGTTAAATTATATTCCTAAGTATTCCAATTGATAAAGTCCATTTCTATTATTTTTGAATTTTAAAATGAGCTTAAAAATTTAATAAACTTCATTTCATCACACACACTGTCTTGGAATATAATTATATGATGCATTAAAATGTAACCTATCGTATTTAATTTAAATATGCATATATACACATACACTGCCCTACAATGAATATAGAAAATTAGGAAAGAGTGGCGCGAAGAAGTATGCAAATTTCAGGATAGACGTGCCTTACTAAATTATGCAAATTTCAGGATAGACGTGCCTTACTAAATTATGCAAATGATGGGCAATGCAAGCACATATATAATAAGAAATAAGGAGAAGAACCAGCAGAGTGGTCAATATTCTCACCGTTATTACTTCTTGGAAAATAATCGTTGAAAGTTTTTTTTGCAACAAAGGACGCATGCAATTGCAGGGAAGATCAGGCCATTATGGACGATGTTAAATCTACCAGACAGATATATTTACGAGGGGCATGGTGATCGGACTGACAAGAACCAGTTGGTCCTTATGGCAAATAGCAACCACAGACACCTGGAAGCGTCCATACTGCACTGGCTGTGGCGGAGACGGTTGTAACAAAAACCTGTACAACAATTGCGGGATTCTGGTGCAGCCAGAGTGACGTCAAAACGTGTAGATTAACGTGTATAAAGTGAGGAGGTAAGTGTTTTCCAAACTATGTCTATCAAAATACTACAGTATGTGCAAGACATCTTGGATGGTTCCTTATTAAGCAGAACCATTTGCCATTGAATGGTTGCTAGTGCCTGAGCTAATGTTGTCCGTTAAGAGGACTGTCATTGAACCTACAGCATAGACGCCAATGTATGGAATGGTGTCAAATTTGAACGATATGGACGACAGAGTGGCACAGTATCATCTTCTCAGATATTCTCGCTTTCTATTTCTTATTCATAGTCACCACGTATGAGTATGACCTCCACATACGTGTAAACCTCTATGTGTGTCCAATCTTGAACAAGTGTGAAACGACCCACAACGTGATAACGCAGAATGACAATTTTGGATGTGCCATTGCGTATGATTCCAAGTCACCTCTAGTTCGTATTCACTGCATTATGACAGCCCAACGTCACGCGGTTGATGTGCTACTACCGGTGACACTTTTCTACCTTCAGGTGGTGCCCAATGCTCATTATCAGCAAGATAACACCCAATCGCATATTGCTCATATGAGCCAACAGGTCCTGATAGCTGCAAGGAATACGTTTGGTTTATGATTGAACACCATTTTAAGACCCTCTTACTGCCTCCTTCAGAAGACACACTTTGGCAAGTGGTTGCTAGGGAATGGAGAGCCCATATGTCAGGAAGCCATCCGTACTATCATTGACTTCTGTGTTGTCTCATATATCGGTAATCTTACAAACTACTGACCTGAACCACTTCCCGCTCTATATTATGCATATCATTTCGTAATCACTATTACTGATTGATTAAAGTTCACTTTTTGCTTGCTCCTGTCTCTTTCTGTTTAAAGGCTTTCGTCACTTTCTTGCAACTCTTTTCGGTTTTGCATTTTGAATGTCAACAGTGCATTTTTATTCTCTTATACGAAATTTAGCTAAACGAAGTTAATCAAAATTTAATTTTGCAATTGAAACAGTTCCACAGCTTGTTAATTAATATCTTATATGCATGGAAAATATTCAATTTAAATTTAAATTTAATTTTTAATTGGTGGATAAATAAAATCCAAATTGTCTGATTGGCACTTCATGATTAAGATATGAACAGATGTTTGCCTACCAAGCATAATTTCTTTATAGTGGGAGTAAACTGCAAATTTGCATTACTGAATAATTAAAGTTGCACTACAATCATTTTACTAAACATATATAATTATTAAACTTTATAAGCAACCATAAGATTTATGAAACTGCCCGAACGTAATTGGTTATATTGCATGGCATTGATTATGATCGGCGTTAGCAGGTTTAAATGGAGTCCGTGTGACTGCATTCACGCATTCCCAAGACAGGAATAAATTCCATGAGCATTTATCTTTCAAGATACAGATGTTTATTATACAGAATTACATAAGTTTGATGATATTTCCGTCACCAGTGAAATCAAGCTGGAAATAAAAGAGGTGATCAAATGAAAAGGTACGAAGCAACACAATGGGTACAAATGTAGATTTTATTCAAAATATTCACCATATGCTTGAGCACAACGATCCCACTGATGAATAAATCACAGGATTCTTTGTTACCAGAATTACTGTGGCCGTGACGAGATCCAGTCCTTCGCAGTGTCCTTGAATACATCGTCCGAATTGAAGTGCTTCCCTTTCAGGTGTTCCTTCAATGGATCAAATACATGGAAATCGCAAGGTGTCATGTCCAGATTGTAGGTCGGATGGTCCAACGTCTCCCACTTGAACTTGGCCAGTTCCATGTGTGTGACTCTGGAAAAGTGTGAACATGCGTTATCATGGAGCAGAACCACACCCTTCTTGAGGAGCCCCAGTCTTTTGTTCTTGATTGATCTAGATTAGATTAGAGATTAGGCGTCGGAGTGTCTCACTGTACACATAGGAGTTAATGGTATTTCTGTGCTCGTGAAATTCCACAAGTATCGGACCTTAAACGTTCCATAAAGACGGTGAACAGCACCTTTCCTGCTGACAGTACGGCATTGAACATTTTAGGGGGAGGTGACGACGCATGCTTTCACTGGTTTCTCACTTTCCGATTTTAGAAATAGGACAACACCTTACTGCTCCTCAATCGTCGAATATTGCAAAGCGAACGACATCCTGTCCTTATGCTGACAGGCACATCATTTGGGGGCCGCTTTTGATAAGAGTCTCTGTTCTCTCTTGTGCACGAGAGCGACAGCGCGTGCTCCGATCTCAGTCAGATTCCAATCACATCCCGAGATGTCTCGCTATGTTCTCTCATAGCGATGTATTCAAATATTTAACTGTTACGTTTTCGCACCTTTTCATTTGATTACACCGTATATATGGTACTTGTTCTATTTCATTTTCTATGTTTATAAACACCAAGAAACCTTTTAAAATAATTTAAAAGGTGATTTTACGAGTCATAAATTGAAAAAATATAATTTAGCAACTTTCATTGATCACGTTTTAACACATTTCTTGAAATTCTTTTCTTTTAAAAAAAGACAGTAAATATATTGTTTTCTGAAAAGTTTCCATTTGAGGAATGCTTTGAAAACTGATCATTTCGGTTCTTTTAAATGATAAATATCATTACAACTGAAATATTTTCAAAGCGTAACAATGAAATTAATGACAAAAACAAACTCTTTCCAACCATTAATTTATGCTTAATTCAAAAATTTCGTCAGCTATTTATCTCAGCTTGAATACATTTAAAAACTGCCTATTCTTCATTTCAAACACGTAAATTCAAAAGCAAAATTATGATAAATATCCAGAATGTCATTCTTAAAATTTTTATTTGAAAAATGTTTAATTAAAGACGCGTCCTGTCTGATTGAGAAACACCATTTTTGTGTTTCGTGAAAATCTGAAGCAGACATTAACTAAATGAAGAAATCATTATTCTACATTGATCATAGTGGTCAACACACTAATGGTGGAAGAAGTTTTAATCGGCTTAAAACAATATCAGAAAATGGAATGATGGCCTTCCATAAACATTTCTCAATATGTACGTTTCAAAGATAATATCTGAATAGTTTAGCCTTCAATCAATTCCCGAATCAGGTATAAATGTTTGTAGTAGTTCAGTATCCGCAATAATTTGCATATCACTGTTAAATGAATCTTTGGGAGCAAATATTGACCATGGAGTACGAAGCAAATCAAACCGGACTATACGTTTAAAACATACAAGAAGTATTCATACATCAATGAATGAAATATATTTTCTTATTTCAGAATAAAATTCTTCAAAATTGTATAATAAAAATTAAGGAAATGCTACAATAGAGGCATATTTTTCTATATGTGTAGAAAAGAAATCTAGTGGATATTTGTCATCAGATGGCATCACAGATGGAAAACATTTTTTTGTTGAAACAACGTGAAACTTCATAATAATTAATTTAAGTAGCAAATAAACAACTGTTAATTCTCAGTAACTTAAATAAAGCTAAACTTAGTCAATTCATACAAATGTGCCACGAATTAAGTTCTAATTTTATATTCTCTGATGGTTGTAAGACCTTGACATCCACTCTGTAGGTTTCTTTTTGGTAGTATTGTTTCATAGACAATCTGTTGAGTTCACTTGTCTCAAAGAAAATTCATAAATTCCCATTTTGAAAGACACATAGAAGTTTAACACTCATCTCCTTCGCCTAACAGTAACTGAGACGAAGCTCAAAACCTTTCGTTCTGAAAAGCACTGCCCTAACACTAGGTCGCTGGAAGCCAAAATGCTTCAGCACCGCGTAATAGACTGAACCTAGAGTATTTTAATATTGAAAGCGTATTTAGAATATGTGTGGGTTTTATTCGCAAATCGCAAAATGAAAAAATCCCGGAAAATTTTTTAGTCCACCTGCAAAAAGTGTCGTTTCCGAAAGGATATATCCATCTTGGATATATCCATGAAAAAATCCCGGAAAATTTTTTAGTCCACCTGCAAAAAGTGTCGTTTCCGAAAGGATATATCCATCTTGGATTAATTTCAAAATGCTTGAAAAATATCATCCCATATTTTCTAAAATGTAATACAAATTTTGTGCATAGTACATATTACAAATTTTGTGCATAGTGCATATTACAGTATGGATTATTTCTGTAACCATTGTGTGTGTGTGTGTGTGTGTGCGTGTGCGTGTGCGTGTGCGTGTGTGTGTGTGTGTGTGTGTGCGTGTGCGTGTGTGTGTGTGTGTGTGTGTGTGTGTGTGTGTGTGTGAATATTTAAGATAATTTATTCTCTTACTTTTCTGTGAATAAAATTCCGTTTAAAATATCAAGTGAGATTTTCTTATGTGTTTTTGTTTCAAGTCTATGATAGAGAGATAAAGACAAACAGCAGTTTAAGAATACTTAGTAATTAATTAGGAATTATTTTGTTTTTAATTATGTGTTATATTGTATTGACATTATATAAATAATTGTTTATCCTAAGCATTGTAATTTAGGGGAAAAAAACTTCCGTTTTATGTATTAATTTAGAAATGCATGTTTAAAAAGCTTAGTTTAATAATAATAATTTCTATGTTTGTTTGTGTGTATTTAAATTAAATAAATATTTGTCAGGTGCCGCATAAGAAATTGAAACTTCCTGTCATCTAAACCAATGAAAAATGGAAATAAAAAATCGAAATATTAGTGAAAATTTTTCAATGTTTCAAAAAGTAAAAATAATTAGCAGGGCCAAAATATTAAAGTTAATAAATTGTTTCAAAATATTTGTTATCGTAAAGTGTAGAACTATTTTATTTAAAATTTCTCTTTACTTTCATTTTTCTGCGAAACTGACAGGAACATAAATAAAACTCAACAACTTCATAATATTTCGTTTTAACTTTCAAAATTATCATTCTTTCCATTATTCCAGGCTAATTCTGCTAAAGTTAACATTTTTTAATTGTTTTAATCAAGAAGTTACTAAGATCTGTATAAGTATGGATTATTTATGTGACTTTCTTTTACTTTTCTACATTTAAAAATTCCAATCAAACAAATAAATGTTTTGCAAAAGTCTATTTGTAATGGAAGATAGGTTTAAAAGAAGTTTTCAGATTTTTATGTCGTGCGGAAATTTCATTCAGTAAATTACTTTGAAGTTTCTGCGACGTAATTACGCACATTTCCAAATGTGAAGTATAAATGAATGGAAATATATACAATTATATTGGAAAAAGAATAATTCTAATAAGTATTTACAATATAAAAAAACATTTTTACATAACTGCTCTTTTAAATGAATTTAGATATCATAGTGGTTGCTGTATACTAAATAATCAATTTCCCTTTCATTTTCCCAGTTTTTCTCATGAGGTCAAGCTAGGTTATTGTGGTATATGTCTGGTTTCTAATTTCATCTGACTCTTCCAATTTATTCTGACCGAATAAACTGCAACTACACAACCATGTGGTAAATCTAAATCATGGTCAATTGACCTGCTCGATATCTAAGTTAGCTTATTTTCTTTACGTCACACTATATTAATTTAATTATATAAGAGACTTTATAAAAGATAAGCATATTTAAATTCACTCGGAAAAGAAGTCTTCATCAGATATCAGATCACCTAACTCCTAAGAGCAGGAGAAAGGATTTTTCCAATAAACTACCGCAGCTTACTTTCCATTTTACTTTATATTTTATTCCGTACATGAAGAAGCAAGCAGAGGAAATGTGAATTTATCTGAAATTCCTCGAATTGATAGAAAGAGTGGAGAATTCTATCGCATGCTAAATAAACATTTAACTTTTTATCTTTATGCTATAAAAAAGTGAAAGCAAGCTTGAATGTCGATCTCATGACATGACATTAATTCAAAATTATTGGCCATTTGTTTCATTGAGATTGAAGACATCTCAACCAAATTTTTAGATCTAGATCACAATAACCTAACCTAACCTAAATGATGCAATACAACTTAATCAATAATTAAAGATCCTTTGAGCAGTGCGCAATGAACATTTAAGAAACTAATGATTCATAAATTCTGTTTCCCATGCTTAACTACTAGGATATTTACATTTCAGTACTACAAGTAGCGGAAGCAATACAACCTTTTCTGAGTATGGGACCTAGTACGCATGTAGTCATGTCCTCGAAAGTGGTTCCTCGTAGAATAGAAACAAAAATTAACTAAAAGACATAAAGACTTAGCTTGATATCCAAAAGGTTTCACTTCTTATGGAAGACATCACAACTAAGGCCTAAGCCCTTGTAGCGAATACGATGGAGCTTCAGATTAGTCACAATTCAAATACTTTTTGATACAGGAAACAACACCTTAACTAACCAGGCCACTGAGGCCTTTAATTTATAAATTATTTTCTATAAGCAGTTTTAGTATGCAGATACATTAGTTTATATATATATATATATATATATATATATATATATATATATATATATATATTTATTAGAACTGTAAATAGATCTACTATATATATACATATATATATATATAGTAGATCTATTTACAGTTCTAATAGGTAAGTTATCGAAAAATCTTCTTAAGACAAATATTTTGAAATGAATTGTCAAGAAAAAAATCTCTTATACATTACACTCAAAAATTACGTGAGAATACTCACAAATTGTATACCAAGCTGGTAGTTTAGAATTTTGCAATTTTGCTTTCCTTTCAACAGTTCTTGTGATCGGTATTCGCCTTAGGATAGGATATCTTATTATGATTTACTTACTTTTTAAATTGTTAGTAATAGACCGATTAACTTTTGCAGAAAAATGCGACTTAAGATTTAAAACCAAAGTATCAAAAATTAAATGTTTTGTCAGTGTGATTTCAAGACAAGTTTTTCAAAAACTATTTACAATTTATGAACTAACGATGCAATTTAATCAGTTTTCGAAGTCTGTAGTTTTCAGTTGAAAATGCATACTTAAAGTTCTTGACAAAACTTCAACATAAAAAAGGTGATAATCTTTGATCACACAGCTTTGTGCAAAATACTATTTTGCAGTATGTAAATAGACTGAAATTAAAATAAATGGTACTTGGAAAGTTCAAAATTTTCTCTTAGTCACATTCCAAAAATTTTAAGTTGAGTTTCATTCATCCACTTTCAGCTCTTTTCTAATCGGCTGCATAAAGAAAAAATTAAAAAACGTTTACTGTAGTAAAGAAAAATACTTTCATAAAACTTCATTGATAAATATTTTTTAAGTAAAATATACTGTAGGAATATCAAAAGAATGATGTATCTTAAGCCATTGATATTTTTCCGATCATAGATAAATTATTATTAATTTTTGGAAATGAAACATCACCAATGCTTTAAGTTAATAAAAAATGAACTTTGTTATACACGTTTTATTTAATTTAATAATGCTGTTTTGAAATCATTTTGAAAAACGAAAGTCACTCCAAAGCAGAATTTTAATACATAAATAAGAGCAAATATGAGGACTCGTATAAATAAATGAAGCCAACTGAAGCAACTCAGCATCATCGAACGTTTCTTCTTTATGAACTATAATAATACAAGGCACCACGAGGATTTTGTCCCCTCTTTCAATCTGCAAGTAAAATTGTACCCAAAGAAAGTGAAATTACATACAAAAGTGAAACAAAAGTGAAATTGTACCCAAAGAAACTGATAAGGTGCACGAATTCTCCCTGTATTCCGAACTTCAGTGGAGTTTAGAATTAATTCTGGGTGACCTTACCGACATCAAAGAGATTTTATCACAGAAAGAATTAAAAAAACAGTTATACACCTCTTTTCCATTCTAAAGAAAAAAATCACTTTTTTATATTACTTTTCAACAGTCTCGGAAAATAAGGATTTTATTTATTGTCTGACACTCAAACGAATATTTTTACACGGGTTTCTAGCAGGGTGTCAACTCAAGCTGCTATGATGAAGAAACAGTGAAGATGTATACTTGGCAAGAAAAGTTATAAGGTGTTCTTTGTTAAATTTCCTGACTTGGCAGCGCTCATATTTTCCAAAAGAATATATAAACAAATGAAACCCTGCAGAAAATTAACTGTTTTTAACAAGCTTTATAATATCCTACGGTACAAAAATAATCTTATATATTGTAAATTCCTCGTATATTATGATCTTCAAAATCATAAAAACAGCTGTGACACTAAAAATTTATAATAAAAAAATCGTAATAGTCTAAAAAGCTCAAAATTTGAGATCGGAAATCATATTATGTGAAATTTGGAACAGATAGCACTTAGTACATGAAAATTGGTATATAATCATAATACGCTAAAAATTAATATATAATTATGAATCATGATAACCTACAATACAAAAATCTGTGTAATTAAAAATCGTAACTTAATACGCTGAATAATCGTAACATATCACGATGATCAGTAAGTGCAATCCGGTCTCGTCATAAACTTTGATGCTTAAAAGCAATGATATCCTACGATATCTAAATTCATTTATAACTTGTGATGCTCAAAAACCAAGTACTCTACTATTCTTGGGAATGATAACCAAAAAACCAGTTATTAAAATGTTTAAATATCACAAAAAAACTTTTAACACAGTACAATGATTAAAACTGTTACAAAACCCAGAATGCCCAGCAATGTTACAAAATCATAATATCATTCATGGTTCAAAATATTAATTTACTAACAAATAAGATTCACTAAGCTCTACTATGGTTAAAATTTGAGAACGAATATGAACAAAAATAGGCAGAACTTAAATGGTTCTTACTACTATAACATAACTTACGCTTATTCAAGTATGCAAATAAATATTCAATGACGGTTACAACTAATATTTTCTGAATTATATATATAACACAAAAATTATAAAGTAAGAAAAGTCTCTCTAAATATTTGATAAGTTTCACATCTTACAGTTGGAAATTAAAATGTCTACTTCTACAATTTCATTTTGGATTTTTAAGTGCATATTTTGATCCATTTTAAGAAATAAAATTCCTATTTAAGTCTAAAAAACATGTCAGTGTCATTACTTATTCTCTTTAAACTTGGATGTGTGGATTCTTTAACGATAATTTTCTATGCATTTTTCATGTGACAGTCTCGTAACAAAGCGCTTGTTTATCAGATTTGACAAGAGCTTTTTTAAGAGAATATGACATGAGATTGATTTTAAGAGAGTTTTGGATTTTTAAAAGATTATGTTTATCTTATAGAGAAAAAGAATTTTTCCTACCCCAATTTTTTTTTAATTGTGATTCTACCTTAAAATAATTTTACTATTTTTTTGCAATTTTTAAACACAAATACACACATTATATATATATATATATATATATATATATATATCACGCCATCGAGTTACGTTCTCTCGGTTCATGAAAAGGGTGTCTGCGGAAACACTCTTCGTCTTTTGACATGAAGCATAAAATAATTGGAATCACGTTCTCGAAAAATCAACGAAAAATGATTTCTTTAATATTCAAATACTGATTACCAAAACTTCCAGAAATGACGTAAGAAACTCCAGAGTACAAAGAAATTTCTATGATTTTTAAGGATGCGTAAATTATATCCTTTAAATTCATTACAAATGGTTACTTATATCACGTTCATACTGTACATTTTAAGTCAATTTAAATCTGATTAAACTTAGCAGTAACTGATTTCAGAAATATTGGTTATGGTTCTGAAACATATTTATTGTTCCTTCGTATTATACATTATATGATATTTTTATATTTTATACAGATGAGCTCACATTGTAAACATTTATAAAAATCAAAACGATTATAATTAATATTTGGTTATTGTCTAAGATTTTCAATCAAGATTTTGCTACCAAGGATTGTCGTTGAGAAATGTTTCTTCTTAAACTTTACATCTAATTTTTTAAAGCTTTGTTAGTTCAATTGTAAATAATTTTGTTCCATAGATTTTTCTTTAATTTTGTTTCTATTTTATTTATGTTGATATGTTTCAGATATTTCATCAAATACTGGCAGTAATAGAAAACAAGATGGATCTACCATCAGTTGAAACATTTTTAAAATCGATTGTCAAACTGATTAAAGATAAATCAGTTCTGTCTTTCTTAAATCATAAATTGCCACTGAGAAATGTTTTATGCAAGACAAATATGTTCTAAAAGGTAGAAGAAATGTAATATTATTTCTAAATACTTTTTTATTTTTCTAATAATAAAGTTTTTTATGAATATAATAAACATTTTTTTAATTATTTTTTTAATCAAGAGGAACTTTCTATTGAAAATTTATAAAAAAGTTTTCGGGAAACAAGTTTTGTTGTTGTTTTACCATTACACTTCAACGTGGCCGAGTCAAATTGGAAAAAAATTACTATATTGGGGAAAATAACTACTTCTTGGATATACTGTAGCAAAAGTAGCAGCTGAATTCTTGGTGCTAAACAGCCATTGTTCTAGAGTTCAATTATGAGTAATTGAATGTATAATGGTTCCGAATTTAAACAGCATATTTCGGTCACAAACGAACTATCAGGGTTGAAAAATTTCCGTAGTGCAACAGTTGAAATTAATAAAAGTAAATGCACTGAATATTTCTGTACAAACCAGTATAAAGAATAGGAAATTATTAAAATATATATGCAATAAATTTCTTTGATTTGATGAGATCTTATTAAGCCGCATGAGAACTTATTTAATACTGTTTTAATGTATTTTGTAAAACTGATGATGCCGACCACCATGTCTAGTGGTCAGTGTGACTGACTGTGGATATAGGGGTCTTGGGTTCGAATCCCGGTTTGGGCATGGATGTACTTTCTCTCTATATCTATCCTGTCTTTGTCTTTTCTGTGTATAAATGAGGTGTGAACAGTTGCCTACCCTATAAACGGATCCCTATGGCATGTGTGTACTGAAAAAGATGGACTCCACAACAATTATGGTTCAGTATGAAAAAGTGTAACAGTGCACTTCATATTGTCAGCCTAGCTGACATAAAAAAAATTTGAATAAAATATTTTGAAACTTTCTCTGAGAGTATTAAGTTATAAGCATATTCTTTGGAATTAACTTTGGAAACTCATTTGAATTAGGAAGAATTTTACAATCGGGATATAAAACTGATTGCAAAAGTGAGAGAGAGAGAGAGAGAGAGATTTTAGTTAACATAAATTAAATAAGATAAGAATTGACGTCCTACATTTATGGACGGAATTTACGCAATCTCCAGAATGCTGGACTGCAATGTGACGCCTCTTTCTCTGGAGGTTGCTCTGATGTCATTCGGCCCAGTGAGAGATGGAATCTTAATTACTTTTCAATTGAGAGAGGAATGCAAATGTGCATGCCACCACCTGTTGGATGGCATTCTGAATAATGAGTCCAGTATTATTTGCATAATTTGAAACTAATATCAACAGTTTCATTTACGAATACCTACATAAACTATATATATATATATATATATATATATATATATATATATATATATATATATATATATATATATATATATTATATATAAATGTGTATGTGTGTTTCCGGATAAGAATGGCTGGCCGGTTGAAAATTTACTATATTCATGCTATTTTATTTGACTCATGACGCTGTTTTGGAATACGAATAGAAATTTTATGTATAAAGTACATGAAATGAATTTAACGGTTAAACATTTTCTTTGGTAAGATATTTATTTAGTAAAAAATGATACTTTTATATGTATTTATTGAGATACTTTTTATATGTATTTTAATTCCCATTTTGTGTCATAGGGAATGCCAGGAATTCCTAAAATTCAGGCATGGCTGTTTACGAAAATTGTAGATTTTCAAAGTTAAGAAAATAAAAAATATAACTCTCTTGGTCTTTAAGAAAAATCATTTGGAATATAGAAAGACGCGTTATCATATGCAAGGACATTTTTTCTCTTTCTTCTGCGCATTAATAACAATTTTAAAATGAAGCCTTATGCTTTACGTGTATGTTCTTAGAAAAGACAGAGGTTCACAGTGGTATGTATCGCGAGATTAAGGATTTTACTGCGAGCTTATGTCAGCCGAATGTAATTTATTTTAAATATTTTAATCTAATTTTTGAAAGGAAACATGAATTGTATTTTCTGGTAGTCAGAGATCAACTTTTTTGTTTTCTTGAACTATGTTTTACCATTCAGAAATCCTCCATATTCAAATATTTCCAATCAAATATATTAAGGGTAGTCTTAATTGGATATACATCATTTTAGATCTAGTTAAATGAATTTAGAGTTTTCATCTGATTTTCCTCATACTTACTAAAATGTGTTAAAATAGGTGTCAATCATAAGTTTATAAAATCAAATGTAAAATTAATTAAAGGAATGACTGTTAGAGGGGGGAAAACATGTTCCTATATATTTTTTAAATTCCACCTTTTAGGGTAGAGTTTAAATAAGAAAATGATTCTTTCTGAAGTTTTAGGTTAAAGAAACATGGATTTTTCGTTTAATACATGAAAAGTACCTACTATAAAATATATTTTGAGTTTTATTCTGAATCTATTAAATTTACATTAAATGAATTCAATATATATAAAAACAAAAGTTAACTCACGTTCGTTCTTTATCGCATGTGCCATTCCAAAATAAGCAAAAAACGGAAATCATTGAAAAAGTCTGACTGCAGTGGATCTGATTGAAAAGTGAAAACAAACAACTTTGCAGATTAACATATACAGTTATGCACATTGAAAGATAATTTTATCATTTGGGTTTCTAAACGATTTCTTGTAACAACTAATAAAATATTTGTGTCAAATAACTTAAACAAACTGATTGAAATGTAGAAAACTTGGAAACTAATTTCATCTAAGAAATTAAAGTTTACCTTATTTTATCGGTAGTCCGAAACATTCTTCACTGGTGATATACTGACAAAGGCGAAATAGTATTTACTGCACATGTGTGACAAGAAACTACTTTTTTCAAAAAATCAGAAGACAATAAATAGTCTCGTTCTATTTTAGGATAAGTTTTAGGGTAAGCGAGGGTATAAGTGGAAGAAGAGATCCGATGTCAAAAGTATGATTGCCACTCCCAGAGAATGAGATTTTAGAAATTATTCTGGAGAAAAATTGTTAGTTATTATAATTTTAGAATTGCATATTAGTTGAATGATCTTTCTTAATGATAAAAATATTCCTGACATTAAGCTTACCTCGCTTTAATTAAATACCTTTTGGTAACTTTACAGGGGATACAAGCTTTTTTTTAATAATTGCTTAAATTAATTACTACAACAAAGTATGAGCAAAAATAATCAAAATATAGAAATTGTTGTTACAATAGCTCTGGTATATATATAAATGGACTGTATGACTCTAGAATATATAAAAATTCTTTATTTTTCGTAGCTGATTCACCTCACTCATTTTACATCTGCTCTTCTCAAAAGCAGTAACTGGACTCTCTCCTCTCTCATATTTTTTGTTTTTCTTACAAACAAAGGTGGCACTGCTGTAGCATCACTTGATTGGTGAGGAGCAGAAATGAAATTCACTCCTTATTTTAACTTAGCCAAAGACTCTGATATAAGTTTCACTTTATTCCCTGCAGATGGTTTGAATTCAAATGCAGAAAAAAATTCAGCAGGCAGAATAACAATTTATTTATAGAAAAAATTCGAATTTATTTCTGAACACTATGCATATAGGGATTTTTAATGTCTAAAATTCCCCCAAAAAATTTACGTTGCTTCATTTACTCATTTACACAAAAATGTTTTCATAAGTCTGTAGTGGTTAGAAACGTACTTTAAAGCACATATTCCGGTTAAAGTATACGTCTTATGCAAAAAAGTCACCAAAGAACGAAGACAAATAAAAAAGTTAAACAAACCAATCTAGTATTTTTATTTGAATTTTTACAGTGCAAAACTTCTTGCCATTTCCCTTTTGATTTAATTAAAGCCATTGTATGTATTCTTATTTTTTGGAACCAAATACTTGCAAAATCAAGAGAAAAAAGAACAAATTTTCACTATGCATGTCGCTTTGAATAACACACTTGTATTTTAAATTAACTGTCAGCAGATATTCCGAGCCAAAAATTAATTTAATTGCAGTCAAAATCAAAAGAATATATATATATATATATATATATATATACAAACACACACACACACACACACACACACACACACACACATATATATATATATATATATATATATATATATATATATATATATATATATATATATATATATATATATATTAGCGAAAGTTATTAAAGTACATAGTTTTTGACTTATTTTTCGTTGAAGCGTTGAATTTAATTAAGCTTGAAAATTCCGTGTCACGAATTTAACCGAACTGCGGAAATCTTTGATAATTACCATCTCACAAGTATAGTATACAGCACAATGCAATTGCATCTTCTGCGCATTTTCAGTGACCAAAGATGCTAAGCCAACTGTCTTGGCATATTTAATCTTAAAATGTCAAAGAACTCGACATGTTATCCTACAAAATATCAAGGAACATAGACTGTCAGAATGACGGTAGTCGACTGTAACAGGTATCGAATCTGCTGCCTTCATATGAGAAGGACTCATTTTCTCATTAGCTTAGAAGGACTACCTATCGATGTACTACCTACTATAAAATGTTTAATCTTTTCAATTCAGTTCTTTATTCACACTGAACGTAATTTCTACGAGAAGCGAAAGAAACCGATGAATAATCACATGGATAAAACTTTAAAAGTTTAGTGATGCAGTATATCGTTCTATAGCTTAGAAAATATAAAAGATTATTTCAATGTTTTGATTGACTCAATTTGATGCGTAAGATGACTGTCAGTTAGCCTTCTTTGACTTTTATTTCTCACTAGCATATTCAACATGGTATCAATGTAAAGGGATTATATTGACAGTTATTAAGAGCGTTATATATTATACCATAGTACCCAAAATATCACTGAAGACATTTGAATTCTAAAGTAATAAATAAGGATAATGTGTCATTAATGTACGCTAAAGCTTTCATTGACACAATGACGAGTAATGTTTCTATGTTCTAAATCACCATTCCTTTCCTCTCTATGACGAATAATAATGGGTTGTTATTATGACAACAGAGTTAATTTAGTCCTAGTTATTCAACCCCTACTTTTAATGAGTACGAAGAAATTGTTACTATGACAACTGGTTTGGCAGCTGTCATAGTGACCACTTGTTCATATTTCTCATTAATATTTCAAAACTAATAGTTCACTTTATAACGTGAAACGATTAATTGTCACTCTCTTCGAGCGAAAAGAAATTGTGTTTCATTTTTGAATCTGAACATAAGAAACGGATTTTATAGTGAAAGGGAATTTATTTTATTTTTACTACAGTGATTTTTTTTCTGTTCAAGTTATTGGTAATTTTTTGATGAGTTATCTCAGAAAAATATGTGTGTGTGAAATATGTCTTTTCTAATCAAGAGTTTTTTTTAAAAATAAAATACGTGTAAGATACGCCTAAATAATGAAGGAGCGACGAAAGATAATCGAGAAATTCAGTAATACACTTGTCATAGAATAGTTTCATGTAAATAAAACGTTCAGCTGTTCCTTTTGTTGTTTTTGATTGTGAAATTAATGATGATAAGCATTTAAATATTTGTAACAAATTTTTCCTGGATTAAATTACCAATAGTTATTTTTCAGTGCACATTAACGTTTTTGTTTTTCAGCGAATATAGGTATAACAGTAAACGTCTGTCTGATTATAGGGCATTCAAGTTATAAAAGATGACTATTAAGTTAGAAAAGCAAATTACTTTCCTCTTAGCTCACAGTTAGACAACATTTAATGATTATTTAATTATTTTTCGTTTAAGCAATCGATTATCTTTATTAATAAATCTCCATATTTCTCTTAAAAAACATAGGCAATTGTCTTCTTCTGTTTTGTAAATGAGCCACCTCATTTAGTGCACGTTGATTCATTAAGAGATGATTGGTCAGGCAAATACGCTGGTAAAATCTTCCATTTTTATAATTATGAGTACTCTCCCTCCACAAGCATATACTATATTTTTTGAATTTTATCATCCATTTCTTTAATATTAATTCTGTTGAACATGAACTATATGAAAATTAATGAATGCATAATGTGATGAACTGTATACTTCTACTTCGTCTAAGAAATAAATATTTTAAACTAACAAAATTCTTACTCTTTCAAAAAACTTTATTTTCATTTCAACATCATGAAGAGAAATATGAACTTTTGCTTACTTTATTTATTTTTACTATGTTTTCTGTAACATCTGTTAAATTATTGACTATTAATAATTTCAGTCTCCTCAATCATAAAATTAATTAAATTTTTACGTTTCTCAACATGAAAATTTAAAATATTCTCGTTTGTTTCTGATAGTCGGATCAGCAGTTGAACGTCATCGCAAGGAAGACGAAACAAAAGAAAACGCATTACCTGAAGTGGTGGAAGAGCGTTTCTTTTTATCATCATCATCGTAAGCACGAGCTTATCGGGAAGTCTTAAAAGAACGGAAAGATTTTAAATCGTCATTAAGGGCTCTTCGAGTCATTGCAAAGATACAAGAAAGGGCTGCCTTTCTTTTTCTTTTGTGGAATTGAGGTTTTTGTTAAGCACTCCTCCTCCCTTGGCGATGAGAAGTAAGCTGTGCACAGATCCTGCAGAGAAAGATTTGCTTTGTTGATGTGAGAAAAGAAAAGTACGTTACAATTTAGGACGGATTTTTTTTTACTACTTTTGTGTAATGCATACAAGATTTACGCATTGTCCTACATATAACAGAGCAACATAACATGAACTAAATAGCAGATCAGACAGCTTAAAGACCAAGAAATAAAAACAATTCAGGACGTACAGAATGATAAAAATCTCATAAAATCTAATGCATTTCAAAAAATATTATAGTGGTTTTCAAAACTTAATTGTTTCTTATTGAAAACCTATTTGAAGAGGTCATTGTACCATAACACCAAATTTCTCAGAAAAAAAAACGATCATTTAAAATTTTGTAGTATTAATTCAATCTTCATGAATGCATTCCTCACAGAGTTAAGCAGTGAACTGTGACATCTGCGTGAAGGTCTGGTATAATTCACATCAAGTGGATTGGTAAGCCACAGAACTATTTTAGCCTTGCGGTGAGAAGAGTTGATTTTTTGCTCTAGAATCAACTTAATCTTATTTTAAATTACTTCACCACAATCAAGTAATACGGGTGGTATATGATTCTATTGAAGAATGTGGTGCTGAAAGAGCTTTTGTAAATTAATCTTACATGTTAATATCTCACATCCGTTCTTTGAGTGTTAAAGAAGAGAATGCCAACTTAAGGGTTGACTTTGTCTGATGACAGTGGTTCAAATCATGAGGATGTATTGTATCCTGATAAATTTTATTTCACAGATATTTGCTAAAATTAATCAATCAAACACGTTTTAAGTGACGAAACCTGCAGATCAACTGCATATGTAACGTCTTTTAGTTTAAATTAATGTTTGTAAAAAGTTAAAAGATCTTTCACAATACATTGCACAAAAACTTTATCCTTTCCATTGACTGTATTGTTAGGTAGGAGGAATGATATAATTACATTTATTATTATTAATGACTTTTTCATTATTTAAATATATCCTATAAACGTGCAAGTTTCAAATATACTCTTGATCCAACTTAAATTTTTAAACTCCTCTCATTCTTCAGTGCATCGAGAACCTTCTTGCAAAAAGTGGGATTGGTTTCTGTACTTCTTTCATATAGTTTCATACAACTCACGTTATTTATGATTAGAATAAGTCCTTATGTCTCTCAACCAATTATCTTTCTTTCTAACTTTCATTTTTTAACAAAAATGAGTGAATATTATCATTTTTTCGTCATTGCTAATGAATTATATAATTTAAAACGCAAATTTTAAGTACGAAACGATTCATCTGGTAAATGTATTCATAAAAAGTTTCTTTTTTTTTTTTTTTTTTTTTTTTTTTTTGCAGTTTTGAATGCTGCCGATAAATATAAAAAATATTTTTTCCCCAAATTTTTTTTTCTATATTTCATTAATTATTGCATATTTTGTGGAATTTTAACCCACTCTGAATTAATGGTTGCGTAACCAATAAGTACTTATATCAAATAGCCCTAAGATTCATATTTTAAAACCAAAAGGAGAGGTTTTAAGTGTCATTATACAGCATCAGCATTTGCTAAGTGCTTTAACGATTGATGATTTCTACATCAGTTATACACAAAAGTAAATGAATGAATAAGATTATGTTTTCCCAACATTTACCTTTTTTCCTCGGTTGCTTTTAAAAACGATGAAGAGCTGAACATCGCCTCGTTTCAAGGAAATTGAAAGAAAGTAGAGCACATTATCAGAAGTGGTGCAAGTGACCATCTCTTTTTTTCTTTTCAACCTTTATTCTAAAATTAAAGTTATATCTTCCTGTAAGAGCTGTAACGGCAACATGCAGGACGCCATCAACAAGGGAGAAACACTTTTCCCAATAACTGATATATTGATTTGACTCTGATTATAGCTCTGTTCCCTTTAACTTAATATGTTTGAATTTGATTTTGTTTTATTGTAGTATATATATCTGTCTTGTGCTCAAGTCTTACACTAAATTGTATTAAATTACTTTTGTGTGACCTATTTAAGGAATTTCTTTCTTTTCTTCCTATTCAACCATATAAGTGCTACGATATAAAATAATGGCGTTCAAATTGGGACACAATTCGAAGATACGATATGTATTCTTTTGACATGATTTACTTTTGTTAAATAGTCAGAATAAATAAGTTTACCCAAACTCATTAAATTTAAATTCATATTGTTTAACCAAATAATTATATATCAATTAATTTTAGCTTATCTAAGCTTAAAAATAATAATTTGAGCAACAGAAAATATATTTTGATGTACTATGTTTTGATCGGTTTTCATATCTCTTTGTTACACATATTTATTTTATGATTATTTTGTGTCACTGTAAGAAATGGTTAATGATATTTTAATGTTTTTAAGTGGCTATGTAATTTAAACACATGTATTTTGAATAATAAAGGCGCAATCAAATTACTTTAAAAACGAAATTTGCAAATGTGTTCAAAAATAATTTATTTATCTTGACCACCATCACCGAGAAGCAAGGAGTTTGTTTTGTTTTCTTTCCTTTCAGGAATGCAATAAATTTATTATTTTTCGAGTACTTTTTTCTTACGAAAAAATAGAAGGGTTTTTTTTTTTTATTTTTTTTATTTTTTTATTTTTATTTTTTTTTTTCGTAACTAAATAATTTTTAAAAGAGAATCTTATTTCTCTATGAATGTATGATAGAAATTAATTATAAAATTATTTATTGAAATGGAAACTTATTTAATAAATAAAGTTATATGTCTTCATTGTATGATAAATAATATTGATTGCATAATTTTATGTAAACATTTCATTCCATTTAAATGAATTTTTAAGAATAATGGAATACATTTTATCAATTTTATAAATATATAATCTTTCATACGTATACTGTTTTAAATCATAAACAAAAGTGTCGAATCAACTAAAGAAACATATTGCTGTATATTATTTAAAATAAAGTTATTCGAAATTTATTTTTGATTCTTGTATTGATTTTATAGTTGTAAGAAATGAACATTTTTAATGCTTATTACATAATCTAATGATTCACATTTTTGAGAATGAGTATCTGTCATAATAAAATGTTACTGCACACATAAATTATGTTTATGGTCTATAAAAATAATTAAATAATCTACTTGAAAGAATTTTTTGAATATTCTTAATAAATTTTATCAGTAATAAGAAAACATTAAATACTCCATGGATAAATATTTTAATTAAGTATTTCTGAAATTAACAGTGTGTTTGTAATGCTTTCTATGTTCAAAAATTGTTTTAAAATTCAGGTGGAAATTACTTTTTTTTCCAATTTACCAGAATATTACTTTTGGGTTAAGTAGTTGGTAAAGAGTGAAGCTTTTACAGTGCTTGCTATAATTTTAGTAATTGTAATAACCAGTTTATAGTATTATTTTGATGATATTTACTCTGCAAAAGCACTACTATTTCTATGATATACCTGAAGTTAAAATACATTATTTCCTTTTAAATTTATTATATTGAGATAATTTTATGCGTTTTGATTTGAAGTTTCTGTGGTATTTGAATAAATTTATATTCAAGAGTTTGCTTTTCATATCGTTTGATTTTCTAAATATTTAAATCTTAGTTAAGGTATTAAATTTAGGAATTTTTAAACTTTAAACACACTGTTTATATAATTCATTAATATTCAAAGACTTTGGTAAAAATGGCATTTCTTGGCAAATATAAAAAACAAGACCTCCGAACTCTTGCAACAAAGCTTCGTTTGGATGTGCTAGATGAAATGAAAATAATTGACCTTAGAGAAATTATAACTAAAAGTGATAGTTATGATGATGAATTAATATGCTTAGCGATATAATAGAAGATCGCTTAAAAGTTGAAAAGGTTGCTGAAAAGATTGTTGAAGGTAACAGAGTAACAACAGAAAAAGTAGCCGAATATAAGAGATTAGCAAAAGAAAAAGGGAAATGAAGAAGAAAGATTATACATAAATTATAAGCTGAAGAACAATTGTGTATAGAAAATAAACGTCGTTATGACTGAGAAATACTTAGGCTTCAGCTCGAAGCTCAAAATGTATCTACCTCAATTGTAGCTACTCCTGACTCAGAATGTCGCAAATTCAAATTTAATAGTATCATTCCAAAATTTAATTCCAATGAGGATGACGTATCTGACAGTATTTGAACGTCAGTAAGAATTAAGGAATATGCCTGAAATGAATTGGATGCCGTACTTGATAGGCTCATTGCCAGCCGAAATAAATCAATTAATTGCTAGTGAAAATGAAGATGTTAAGGACTGCCCAAAGGTGAAAGAGATGTGCTTGAAGCGTTATAGACTTACATTAGATTGATTTCGGAAGATGTTCTCTCAACACAGGAAAAGTGCAGAAGTAACATGGAAAGACTTCTATTTTGAAATTAAATCATATTTCGAAGGATGGGTAAAAGATTTAAATATCATCAGTTTTGAGAAATTGTAAGACTTAATTATAGCTGATCAGTTAAAAAAAGGAACACTTCCAGAGGTTAGAGATCATTTTGTTGATCAATGGTCAAAACTGAATGATACTTTAGAACTAGCAGAGAAGCTGGACAGTTATGAAAATTTAAAACTTGGAATGAAGAAAAATTCACCTACTTTTACTAAGAGGCCAAATTTTAGAAGTTATGTTAAATCTGCTTCAGAAAGAAAGAGTAAGCCACCTAACTGTAGGTAAAATAACCAAATTAAAAATTTCAACTTTGAAAGTCCAAAGTTTACTAAAGATAAAAGAGAAGGAAGTTTTCTGTTCATTGCTACGGATTCGGTAATCCTGGTTTCATTCAGTGTAAGTTACTAAAGTGCAGTAAATTAAAAGAGAAAGCGAAAATAATTGTTAATGGTGTAAACTTGTATACAGCTCAATCTTCAGATTAATTGTCCTGCTCAATTTTTTAAACTGCTTGTGACGAAAAACAGTTTGTACCGTGCATCAAATTCCCTTGCGGGAGAGAAATTTTATACTTCATTAAAAGAGAAAGGTTTCAAATTTCAAACGAAGACTATTACAATGGTACTAGCCGATGGAAAAATGAGAAATGCTTTGACAACAATCGTAAATCTTAATGTAGAAGAAATAAAGTTCATATGAAATTTATTGCGTTCCCAAATACTAAAAGCAATAGAATGTCGTTTGCCGTTGACTTTCTTCAGGCTGCTGGTATTGTGCTGAAAATCCAGAATAACACTTGTCACTTTTAGTGAATGTCCACACAGACATTACCCATTTTATTGTAAACCATACGAAACCGGAAGTACTGCACAAGTAATGATGTCACAGAAATTAGCTTCTCCTGATATGTATACTGAAATTTCAGAAACCTCGAATTCCGTGAAATTGATGAATGATATGGAAAACACTTGACCAGAAAACAACGACACAAATTAAATTCATTGCTGAAAAAATATGAAAGTAGCTTTAAGCCAGGAGGAGATCCTACTCCTTTTCTTGAACATAGAATCCAGACTTGAAATAGCCTATATGTTAATGAAACTCCATATAGAATAACATCTGCAAAGAAAGAGTTGTTGAAGAAAGAAGATTCCTTACTACCAGAAAAAATAATTGAGGATTGCGAATCTGCTTATGCAAGTCCTGTGGTATAAGTGCCTAAACCGAAACGTCACCATAAGATTGTGTGTGGATTACTGCAAGTTGAACTCAACAACTATTACGGATAACTATCCTCTACCTAGAATAGATGATTTATTGACTGAAGTAATACATTTCTCTGATAGACTTAAGAGCAGCTAATCATCTGGTCAAAGTTTTTGAATCAGACCAAGGGAAAACTTCCTTCATCTGCCCATTCATTATAAGAACTGATCCAGTAATTACGCTCTAGTAGCAGTCCTTATCCGAGGAGAAAGCCCAGAAGAACATTAATTAAGTATGCTAATCGATTACTCAGTTCGACAGATTGAAATTACTTCATTACCAAAAGAGAAGCGCTAGCGGTAGTATGGGCTTTTGAGAAATTCCATAGCTATGAGGAAAATAAAAAAAATATTGCATCAGATCATCAATCCTTGAAGTGGCTTATGAGTGTTAAATTTTCATCCTGACGCTTGGCTCAATGGTTTATGCAAATCCAGTCATATCACCCGAAGATTCTTTACACTACAGGAAGAGCTAATGTAATTGCAGATCTTCTGTCCAGACCATTTGATGTAATAGACAAATTTGTTTGTAACTTGAAAACCATTTCCATAGGTTTACCATCTCGAAAATCTAAAGACATTCGCAAAGAACAATTGAAGGATGAGGATGTAAGAAATATCATAGACTACTTTAAAAGTTGACGGGAAGATGAGAATTATGTAAATTGGAGAAGTAGAAGTTATTTGATGAATCAGGGAATACTATCTTAAACTTTGTCTGAAACAGTCAAAAGAAGCACAGCTAGTTGTCCCTTGTCATGAGCGAGAACAAGTCCTACTGCAATATTATGATTCTTCCACTGCAGGACATTGGGGAGCTAGAAATACGAATCATAAAATGTTTTCTAGGTATTTCTTTCCTGGCATGAGAGATTGTATCGCGATTACGTGAAAAATTGTGCTGAATGTAATCGGTATAAATCTGACAACCAAAAACATCTTGGATTACTTAGAATGTCTATTTACTCAAAGATTTGAGACTCTGGCAATAGACTTGTTTGGTCCTCTCGCAGAGACCCCAACTGGGAAAAAATGGATTTTTCTTGTTGAAGATACCAGTATAAGATGGATCGAACCTTTTGCCCTAGAAGATGCCACAGGAATCAATTGTTGTAAAATATTAATAGAAGAAGTGTTATTAAACTATGGCTTACCTAGATGGCTAATCAGTGACAACTGTGTACTTTTCGTCAATGCTGTAATGCAACAAACTTGCAATATGCTGGGTATTAAGCAGGACTTAAACCTTTATACCACTCTCAAGCAAATCCTTCTGAACATAAAAATCGATACCTAAAATCCAAATTTGCAATTCTACTTGGTGACACATGATACTTGGGAGGACAATCTACCCATAATACGTTGTGCTATAAATACTGCAAAATGTGATTCTACAGGTAAAACGGTGACCTACATTCAGTTCGGAACCTAGCTTCGAACCACAGATTATGTGAATCATGATATTAGAGCTGTCATTGATAATGATAACTTTGTCGCAAAAACTTACTTGAACTTTGTCAAAAACTTTGTCTTTCTAACACCTTCACCTCACTTGAAAGAATTTGTACGACTTATACCCACATAATTAAAGAACGTATAAAGCAAAAACAAGATGCTAGAAAGGTGTACTTCTATGAGAAGCATAGATTCACTTATTTTCAACCAGGCGATAAAGTTAGGGTAACTTTATATCCCGTATGTAAGTCTGAAACCATTACAAGTAAAAAAATATATGCTAAAGCGTGAAGTACCTTATATTATACTAAAAAATAGGTAACCAAATACGTATGGTGTTACAGGTCCTGCTGCGCCTGATCAAGTACTCCGTACTTATCATACCAGTATGTTGAAGACTTATCAAAATCAACTGGAGATAAAGGTTCCACTTTTCCCTTAAGAAGATCACGTCGACAACCTCAGAAGCTTCTTAATCTCAATCCTGTCTCCTTTCTGGCATGTCGGCAGTGTTAGAGGGGAAGTCTATACTGCCCTCTGTCTACTGCAACATCCATGACGTCGTCAACAAGGAAGAGTCTCTCACCAACAACCGAAGGAATGAATGCTATGACTCTCATGTTAGCCCTGTTCCGTTTAACTTTATATGTTTAGATTGGATTTGTTTTACTGTTGTATATAAATCTGTGTGGTGCTCAAAAGTTACATTAAGTTTTAATAAATTTTTTGAGCTATTTAAGGAATTTATTTTTTTTTTCCTATAACAAGATAAGTTCTTCAGAAATATTTAGTATGTTGTCCGAGTGAAAAACTTCAAAGAAATGTGTACTTAAAATAATTATTTTTATTTTAGTGATGTAAAATCTGGCAAACTGATCTTTTAGCTCTTTTTTGTTTGGTTTGAAAATAACACTCTGCAAACGAAATTGAAATGAACTGTGATAATAAAAACATCAAATGATTTTTAGTGCTACAATTTACCACAACAGTACTCTTTAATATACTCTTTAATAAACATTTAACCTCATGCTTTTGAAGCATAATACTTAGCATGATAATGTAACAGAAACTGAATGATTGTAATGAGAGGCTAATAACTGAAAAGAATACAGCAGTACCATAAGAAATGATACTGGAAGGAATTTCAATCTCACACAGATTTATTACTGGAAACTCCAAAACAGAAGGAAATGGGAAACAGATGATTCGAAAAATAATCCTCGTACATGTACGATTGGAATGTAATTCCCTTTAGGTGGAAACATTATTTGGCTGTAACTTTGCTGCGTTTGAGACCAAGAGGAGTCAAATAAATTGGATTCAAGTCCTTGAATACTGGAAGAGAACGCACATTTCACTTCTTATTAGAATAAAAAGTTTACTTTTAAATAAATGGAATATTATTCCTGAATGAGTCAATTCTATTTGAAATTACTTTGAGTCTGCACTTTGACTATGTTCACCTTCATTATTATGTTCAATTCTCTATAAAGTTAAAGTACATAAAACGGTTTAATCAATTTAGCCTCGTAGTAAATTGGCTCTCTTCAGAGTGGAATCTCCAAAGTTTAATTCCTTCTATGTCTACGAAACAGTGATGGATATTGAGCATAAGTTTTCTAAAAACATTTGTGTTAGAATGGATGAGTATGAACTTGTCGAGTTTACTCCCCTAAGCAAAATGAGGCCCATTATCGACAAAATTCCCATCCGGAAATTAACAAGTCCCGTTCTTCTCTTCTTATGGTCACAGTTTACAAATGAAACTTTCTGACTGAATGATTCAGACTTCAACAGTTGTGAGTACGGAATGGAACTCCCTAACTGCTGAAGTAAAGCTTCCTACGCTTATCCGTCAATTGCTACTCTGAAAAAAGTATTCTGAAGTCCGCAAGTTATGCAAAAATAATAATAATAATAATTTGTTTTCACTTTATTCATTTTATTTTATTTATGCATTTTGCTTAAGAGATTAAATTAAATTTAAAATAATGTGCTTCTATATATGATAAATTCTGTTCATTTACCTTTTGATTTTGCTTTAATTAATATACACATAGTTAATATATATTATATTTTACTTATAAATCTTTCTAGAATTAGACAGTTAATGTATGAAGATTATTTATACTATGAATAAATAAGCCATTAATTTAAAATTGTGCAAGAAAAGCTGATTACAGAAGATTATTAAGAATATTTTGAGAAGAATAACATTTTAAAAATTCATGTAATACAAATGAATAATTTTCAATATAAATTATCCAGTAAAATATAGGAAGATAGTCGCATTTCCAATTTAAGAACTAAATTAGCTTCAGTGTACTGCGTTTACATTAATCCCATAATCTGAATGAGTTTCTTTCACGTTAAAGTAGTTATTAAGGAATACATATATATTAAAAAAATGTGTTAACTTGCTTAAAGTCAAGTAATTGTATAGTAAACAACAGAAATGAAATTTGTATAACGCGAGAATGTACGTGCGGGCGAGCGAACTGCGTAATACCGAGAGATAAATGGGGGAAGTTTTACGAAGAAAATGCCTTAGAAATTTAGCGTGTATCATTTTTCTATAAGATTCTAAATAACTTTCCTTTTTTTAAATAACTTTCCGAAACACTCAAGATCGATTAAAGTAAGCCCCACACAACGATCTTTGTGCAAGAGGAAGGAATATCCTCCTTAAGCAATCTCCATTAAAGTAAAGCATGCTCATGAATTTTCGAAGATAAAACGTGCTACTAAGGGATAGAAGAGCATATCCATCCTCTGCAAGGGATCTTTTTCCTCCTCAAGATTTTTCCCTCCTGCTCATTATTGTAGGTTTTACTTCTGTAAGATATATCACAGCATGAATGGCTTTTGATTTCTTTTTGAAAGCTATTTTGAAGCTGATTCAACGATAATGGCCTATGTTGATGAAGTTTCCTAAAGAAAACTTCATCATTAGCCATTATTGTTGAACCAACTTCAAAAATTGTTCGCTGAAAATAAACTGCAATCTTTAAATCCATTAATAGATTTTAATGAAATATTATTTCGTATATGTATTATCAAGATCTATGCAAAATAAAGTACAAAAATATTAATTATATTTTTCAGTAGGCACCACATCACTGAAAACTCAAAATTGAAAATGTATTACTTAATCTCTTAAAAAACCGAAGTCACGTGACTCCTAATTGCTAAAATATTCTGCAACATTTGATGATGGTAATTATTCGCTCTGAGGTTATTGTAGTAGGAAATATTATTTTATTAAATTATTTTTCACTGAAATTACTTTTGGTATAAATATTTCAAATTACTGTGGAGTCTGTTTATATTTGAAAGATAATTTTTGATCTGCTCACTATACTTTGTTGCATATTTAAACCTAGAAAAGTTAAGATATATAAGGATTATCTAATATGAAATTATATATACATATATAAAAATATATTAGATTAAAAAATCATAATAATTATAAACCTTCTAAAACTTAATTTTTTTCTAATCTCCTTAAATGTTATATTCATAAATACAGCAAGATAAAATAGGAAGAGCTTTTGAAAAGCATAATCATGGATATAATTACAATAAAATAAACAAAAATTTCATATTTTTATCAACAAATGTGTTACGTTTCAGCAAATGTTATAAATAATATGCTATTCTTCAGAAAATTACAAAAGCTTGTAACATGATTCAATGAAATTTATTGGAGAAATTCACCAAGCAAGACAATTCAAATGTTGAAGTTGTATCATTTTATTGGAAACATTAAGCATGTTCCATTAGCATTTAACAAGGCTGACATGCAATTCAAGTTTCAGTCGAATGCATTCGGAGGGGAGAAGTTCAGAAGAGTGAAGCCTGCTTCTTCGTAAGAACAAGAATAAAAATCATTACTAAGAAGGTCTCATCGGGAGTTGTTGTACTCGATGGCAATGTTACCGCTTCTTTCTTTCTGAGGCTAATGGAAACGACTTTCCCCGGGTCATCGGGGAAAAGACAAGAATTTCGCAACCCACGAATGAAGTTGTTCGAAAGATTCTTTTCATTTATTTTACTTTCAAATTTAATTAAGTTAATTTCATTTGATTTAAATTCACAGCATTCTTTCAAGCAATCCATTCGTTTTAATGTAAGTAAATTATTTTTAAAACATTTAAAACACTTAAACCGAAAAATTTCATATTCTGAGCTCTGTAACAGATTTACTTAAAAAATGCATATATTTTCAATATAAATATGCACTCTTTGGGCTCATTAAATTCATATCTGTCATTAGTGCTTCAAAATTCCATTTATCTAAAATATATTATACAACCTTAGTTTATAACGATATGTTAGTGCTTGCTTATTTTGAACACCGAAACCACTTAATAAAATCATCAACTCGACAACTCGAACAACCAGCATGACATTTTGAACTTCCACTTGAATTATCCTCCTTCTCCCATTGCACCATCAATGAGCATTTTGATTTAACCATGCTTTTAATGTGCATAATATTTTATACATGAAGTTCATTTGAATCATGTACTTTTTTATCTTTGAACTACAAATCCCTAATTTATCAGGTAAGAGTCCTAAGATGAGCTATCCGTGTTTTGGTTGGTTAGGAATTCGCTCCCCTTACCTGAAAGTAATGAATTTAAATCCCAGTCTTTACCATAGATACACCATGATCACTAAATGCGGCTGGAATACATTGGATAAATCGCAGTAGCAATGTTCTCCAAGGGAAATGATATCCCTGGGGTGGAAGATCAATTATCTGATTCATCTGACGAGAAAGCAAAATTCCTATAAACTGCTATTCTTTCTCTATTGAACTCAGAAATTTTCTCGAAAGACAAATGATGTCAGTAACGGAACATGATAATACACGAAAAAAAAAAAAAGAGAAAATGTACTTGGTATATTTTTCATATTCTATTTCACACTACGGGTGGCAATAGTGGAACATGAAAATGCTACATAAAAAAACTTCTTTTATACAGCATTTTCATGCTGAACTAATAAATAACAAATGAAATTTTGTTTTATTTTATGTTAACAATTAGAAACGAAATAAAAATGTCTATTTTCTGTCACTTCAAGCAACAAAATATTTTAAAGGAATCGATGAGAAATTAAATAAATTATCACTATGATATAATTAAAATACAATTTGTCGAAATTTTTACTTTAAATTATCATACAAAAATCAATGACTTCATATACCAGACTTTCAGTAGAAGCCTATTCATAGTTTAGAGGGGAAATAGCGATAAGTAAACAATATATTTAGCATTCTTTGGTGATAGTAATTCTCTACTTAGCTTTGCTTGAAGCACTTTTTACGCCTGTAATAGAAAATTCCTCTATATATCGACAGGAAATAAATAGTGGGGGAAAATATTTTAAATTCCTTTAAGTTAAAAAATTATGTATTGAAATCTGGATTTTTCTTACATAGGCATTCCAATATGATTCCGATATATATATATATATATATATAGATGGATAAAATTAATAAAAAATACTTTTCTCCAAAAATAAAAAAGGTACTTATAATTGTTAATTTTTTTAAAGAAAAGAGGGAATGAACTAGTTCTGTGAAGATAATTCCTATCTACTCTATATATATTATTTTCTTTAATTATTATATATCATAGATTATGAATCGATGATAGTTATAAAGGCAAGATAAAAACATACACCCCCGTTCCTAAAATAGTTCTAGGAAGTGAGCTCCACTATATTATCAATTTTACAGTAAGTTCAAATCTGAATTCATTATAGCTTAAATAAATGACCAAAGCTGTCATCAAAAATTCGAAATGGAATATTGCTTAAAGCACAACCGAGAAGAAGAATCTGGTTCTTTTCACTTTGAAAAACTTTTCTCAATTCTATCATGGATGAGCTTTTTGCAGACAAATAAAATATGAATTTCATTTATACAGATTAATATAAAGGTTATCAAGGGAATAAAACAGTATGCTAAATATAATAAAGCAATTAAACTTGATACTCGAAAAAGTCAGTTTCGATTATAATTCCATAAATGTTTTTCATGTAAAAAAGACAAACATTGGTGATCGCTTGCAGTCTTCACATTTTCGGAATATTATCAATTTTTCTTCCATTTTAAATCTTCTTTCAGCTTCGAATGTAAGCCGTTTATCATGCGCGTATGAGAAATTGAAATACCTGCATCTGAGAAAAGAATGCAAATACATCCCTATATCGAAGCAGCTGTGCTCATCCACCGTCATTTAAATTCATTCCAACAAAACTACAGACCCAATTCGCTTTATTTTACATGCAAGGCATTATTGAAATTCAAAAATAAAAAAATGACAAATTTCTGAAGGTTCGTTGTGCAAACCTTACTTTATATTGTTGTATATTTGACCTGCTTTAAATTGCTACCTTTTAAGTCTATTTGTGAGGGAATTTCTTTCACTATTTAGTAATCCTCTTAGGGAAAAAATGTTTTTTCGGCTGCGCATGGTTACTTTCGGCAAAGTTGCGCATCCAGAAAAGGGAATTATCAAGACAGCACTATTTCGAGAGACGCTGATTTATGGATAGCGAAGAATTCTTGTCTTCCCTTCGGTCCGTTGCAAGCAATACGATTAGGGGATGATCGAAATGGTTAAAATACGAATAAAAGAAAATGGATAGGACCTATTGAAAATTGAAAAAACATTATTTTGAATTCCGAAATATTATTTGAACTCAGCTAAATCCAGATTTGAACATTTTTGGCAATAATATAAAAGATATGAGTCTCTAGTAATTCTAATTATACAAGGTGAATTGTTAAGTTTTAATTCATTTCCAAATATTTAGAACACCGACCATTATGTTCGAAAACAGATAGAATTCTTCAATGAGCGCTCTTATGATGACGATGAATTGAAATTCAGAAAATGTCAACGACAAAGTTGCAGAGCAGCATTTAATACTAAACGACATTTTGTATCGGTTTGTGCGAAAAATCAAATTAAGTTTTGTAAGACAAAGAAGAAAAGAGATGATTAGTTGTGTTGCTAGGCACTTCTAACTTTAATGCTGATACACAACATTATTTCTGAGTTTCACTGAAAACAAAAAAATTGCGCGATGAAGAAGAACCGTGCTGATAATCACTCAAAAATTGATTTAATGTGTGATGGAAATTTACTGCTAAATCTTTCTGAGTCATTATTATTCTAAATCTTGAGGTAAACATACTTCCCAGCATTTAAAAAGGTACAAGAATGTTTGTTCGCTTCAATTGTGTAAAATGAGACTATAAACTATCTGGTATTACATTCGATTTTATTTTGAATTTTGAGAAAAAATATTCTTATGGCTAGAACACATTTTATTAATATTTTATTGATATATGTAAGGAAGATATACTGCAGACACATTCATATTCTTCTGTTAAAGAAATCATTCATTTTTGGATATTGTCACACCGACTATTGAAAAGAACTTTTCTTAAATAAAATGAGTGAGTAAAGAAAAATGAGTGTTTAATTACTTTTTCCATCCATGATACTCTGTAGGAAATTCCCCTTTCTACTGAAAAAGGTTTTAGGATTCATTGCTGGCCATTTCCTTCGCACACTTTGAGAGGAACATTTCTCAAGCCATAAAAAAAGGACAAGAACATCGGGCTCTTGTACGGAAAACGCCTTAATAAAGACTATCCAGTGTGGTATCTGCTACGTTTGGAAACGCTTTCGCAGAATCAAAATGACCTCTTAGAACTCAATTTTTCAACAACGTTGAAACCCACGCTTATATTAATTCAATAAAGATTCAGCAGGAAATAAGAATTATTACATTATATGAATTTACAACCAGCCGAAATATTCCTCCAAAAATTTTACATTGTGAAGGAGGATTTCAAAATTATATAAATGGACTTCCAATTTACTCCTCAGTGAAAAGTATGAATGATCTTCAATACTCAAATGGCTTATTCTCCGAGAGTTTTCCTTCTCTGCTACCGGATAAATCTACAAGATGACGGAATCGGATGATTCAAAAATTATTTCTTACGTTAGTATTGTGAATTAGGAAAATAGTACTCGTTTTAAATAAATTTTTATAATAAATGAAAAACTGAGTTTTTGCATTTGTTAATTACAATTAATTGACATGAATACTAATCAATACTTAGAATTGTTCTGAAATAAGTAATGAAAAAATATTTCTCATCTTCAATATAGCTTTCTAAGTATATAATAATATCACCATAGAGTGATAGAAAGTATCAATGTGCATTAATTAAATAATTTGTAATTAACAATCAAATGCATCGTAAAATGGTAAAGGAGGACAGCATTGACATCACATTAAAAAGTTCTTATTTCTAAGGTTTTCAATGGTTTTTTACGATTCTTGCAGGAATTTTGAAAATTTTCCTCAAAAATAAAATAAATTTCATACTAATCATTCAAGTATAGAAACTTCAATTCTTATACTTTAAGCATTAGTTGAATTTAAATTTTCACTTATATTTTATATTTCTTATGTTTAAGTAGAACACAGAAATAGATAAAAACACTTTATCTACTGTTAAACAAAAGGACCTCTCAGTAATTTGTTCGCAAATGATGGAATGTAAATCGCAAAGTAAAATGAAGATTATTTCCGATACATCGTTACTCAAACTTTTAAGCTAAATTTCTTATAGAATAGCATTAGTTTCTAGATTCTAGCCTTGGTCTTAAGTAATTTAAATAATAATACACAATTGTACACCATATGAATTTTTTCAGATACTTTCATATTATTTTCCAACTATAGAAATCCAAATAAATTTAGATAAGTGGCAATTAATCTGCCCTATTTCTAAGGAAATTGTAAAATATGTATAATACAATTTTTACTATTATATTTTCAAATTTATACAAACTTCAAGTTTTAAATACTAAAATATTTTGTTAAGAAATCCACAATGGTTTTAATGGTTGACAGGGTAATACAAAAATTACCATCTTATAAATGCATAAAATATTTTATGATGTGTATGTATAGTAAAACGTTTTTCATTCCTTAAAGCAGATGTTTGTGGAGTATACAAAATTTTAAACAATGAACTTTTAAAAGACTAAATGAAAATAAGTTGCTTATTTTAGTCAATAAAAATTGACTTTAAAATGATAATGAATAAAAAAACATTTTAAAAACAAAAGCTTTAAAGTTTGTATAGAATTCGCACTCAATTTTATGATCACAAGTAAATGCAACCTGATACTATTATAAGCTTAATGAAAATTAAAATATTTAAGCTGTATCAAATAGAATATTTTAGACTATCATTTATTTCATAAACTGGCTTCGTAACAAACAAAAAATATAAGAAATAGGTTTAAGCCTTACGATAATCGAATTCTATTGAAAAAAATTGAGCATTGGATAATTTATTATATTAATTGATTAAATGTGACTAATATAGGGAATGAAAAAATGCTTGTGGTTGATACATTATTCTATTCCTAACACGGAATAAAATTATTCTAAAGCATCATATGACTAAAACATTTTTGAATGTCTTTATCTAGTTGTCATATTTTCAACAGCATACGAAGTTCAACAAGTAATTAAATATTTTTTGAACATGCAATAAAATCATTCGTGTATCATTCATAACAATTCTCTATCCTGATTAAAAAAAGCAATTACAAATGCTTACTTATCTCATATTTCTCTTGACTCTCACATGGACACAACATCGAATACTCCGCCATTTCACGTTAATGGGTGGCACAAGCAATTTGCAGAGAACGTAGCATATCTAAGTACCACATTACTCTGTAAATTGATTTTTTCTTTTCTTGTTCGCATTCCAAATAACAATTCAGGGGTATTTTGAAATGGATCTTTATATTTGTTTTTACAAAAAATGGTAAATTAGAAATATTTCTAAAACAGCAGAAAGTAAGTTTTAATAGTTTTGTTATTTAAAGATGATTTCTTAAAAAAAATAATACCAAAATTCTAATTTAGGGACTTTAAAACAAAAGAAATAAAAATACAGAATTTACAATACTATCATTGAATTTTTTCCTACACAATTATTTATTTCAAAGGTAAGTGTTAAAGTGTAGTACTTTTAAAATTACAAATTTTATGTTTATACTATATTATGAAAAATCAAACAAATCCTGATAAAAATATAAAATAATTAAGATTTTTGTTTCCTCGCTATGTTTTACTTTGTGCTTAACATATTTCTGGACATTTCAAAGACAATGATTTTCTATCTTGATAAAAAGTTTATTAATTAATTTTGTAAACATTTTTATCGGAATACCATTTTATCTGTTTCATAAATAAGCATATATGCGTGAATATAGTCTTGATATTTAATTTTGCTTTCAAAAATGCTAAATGGATATCATGTGTATCACTTTTGTAAGAAAAAGAAAACCAACTTTCAAAAATTAATTATTAATGAGATTATTGCAGATAATCATTCTTATACTCGTCTCTTAGTATAAGTATGATATATTCTCCAAGATATTTCTCACCAAATCTACCTTCTTTTGTTTTAATTATAGTGTTCCTGGTTTTCCCTTCAGTTTTGCCAATTTGGATTTTTGTTGCTTTCTTCAGATCTTTCTTCTTTTTTTTTTGCTAGGTTTGGTTTTCTCACGTGTTTTACATATTTTTGTGTCATATATACGGTTTTTTTTAGTAGCAACAGAATTAGAATTGACTGGTGACCAAAAACAGACGAAGTTCGCCAATGGAGGGGTATATCCTTCTAGTTCCTATCTATTTTATACTTCTCAGTGGTTCTAATAGCTGAAGGGTCAGTCCTTTGGTATTCAGTTCGCAGGTGTGGCCCTACCTTCTGCTGCAGACATTTGATATCCCGTAAAGGACAGTCTAACAGTCAGAATCAAATTCACTGTGTTTTGCACAACCACCTTTATTAGCCTTCATAGAGAAATTTTCATAAAAAGTGGGTCATATTCTCATATTACCTGGGAAAAAAAACTTAAAAACTACGGAAAATTCACATAGTCAACAGAACATGGAAACAGAAATTATTTCAATCTCTGTCCAAATGTTGTTGGAATGGAATCCATGTCCTTCCCCATCGTGTGGTCATGGTGTGCTTCTGGTTGTAAATAGTTTCAATATTTTAGAATCCACGTTGAGTGACAGGTTGAGCACATCCATCAGTTCTGCATACTACGATTTCTGTATCTATGAACTCTATGCACTACAAATTCCACCAATATTAAGTATTCGTCATCTATGAAAGAAGTCCATAAACCAATAAGTTTTCTTATTATCTATAAAGCTACTTTTAAAAAACTTAATTAAGATTCTTAAAGAATTAGCATTTCAAAGTGATTAAAATTTCTCATGTAATGTGAAAGCAGCTCTTTAAAATCAAGTTTCAGTTATACACTAGTAAAACTTTTACTTATTATTCTATTTCAGTAAAAATAATGAGTAACATACTTTTTCAAAAGATTTTACTGTGTCAATTAGTATTTCAATATAATAAAAATATTATAATATTTGTTTAAAATATGCACAATTTTCACTCAAAATTCTTTATAATATAATTTTTGCCTCATACTTGAGGGCTTAATAATTAATTTATATATCTATCATTATAAAAACACATTGTACTCATTTTATAACAAAATAAGGATTTTAGAATATGAAACATTTTAGCCATATAATTCTAAAATTTTTGAAGGGATTGGTTGTGCCATATGAGCTTTCTGGAAAAAAAAATAAAAGATTTATTGAAAAGTTTTCTAGTGTCTGAAAAGTGATAAAGTAGAAATAGGAATATTTTTATCATTTTGATTGATTTTATGACTTGAAAGTGAAAAGAAAGCGATCACCTACAGCTAGCAGTAAGATGTCTATTTTGCAGGAAATTTAATGTAAATCTTTTGGCTTTATATGTAAATGATCAAAACCATTTTGATATTAATTCTTAAACTATTTTGTTTTCAAATTCATTGAACAAAGTGAAATAAATTTCATTTTTAGAAAAGGAATTGCTAAGTTTAATATCTTTTTTCACTGAAACAGGAATCTTACTTCAATTATTTATATCATACATTCGAAGATTCCTGAGGGATTGAATCAAAGAAATGAAACAATCAGAAACTGAAAATTTTAATATTGAATGGATGTAACGAGTTCCAGTTGCGAAGCGTGATCCCCGCAGTTTTCCCCTCCACTTGAATGATATAGGCTCACTTTCGAATGGGGAGACATTCTTCTGTGTGCGTTGCTTATAAATATGGAGAAGGACAAGCTGTTAAATGGAGGAGATGCTTACATATTTTCCATCTCTCAATTCAACAGAAGAAACTCAACATTTTAGCTTGAAATCTGAATCCATTAAATTTTTCTAAAGGACAAGGAACAGATTCTTATAACGGAAAGTGTCTCAAAAATTGAAATATTTAGTACACTGGAATAATGGAGCATTAAATAGATGAGTTGGAAATTGACATTATATTCACGGTACAAAAACAACTAATAATTTTGATGATAACTTGATAAGATCAAGACAGACTGAGCTTTAAATTAACATATTTTAAGTCAAAAAGCATATTATCCTATTTTATTTTTTAAAGTTAGCGAAATGCTGTCTACCATTTAAACTTATATAATGCTCTAAACTATAATCATAAAAATGCGTTAAAGTAAAAACAAAAAAATATGACTGTAGCACTGATAAAATTCATAGCTTTCTGGTCCTATTTTAAAAACTAAAAAAGTATTTAGAAAACGTGACAATTCCGAATCTGAAGAGCAGCAGCTAGTTTAGTAAGAAACGACTCTTTGCATGAAGACGTCCAGTGGAAACAAGTATAACGTGCATTAGTCTGAGGTTGAATTCCAACATTTTTACGACGTGCATTGCAACTGAAAAGTGATAATATCACGACAAAAAAACTACCCGACTCCTATCCCAAATTCTAAGGCGCCTGTGTGTGAGACTGAAATCTGATCTTAACTGTCTACTTTTTCTTCCACTTTTATGTTTTTTTTTTCTTGGAATGTCAGTAGGCATTGTATTATTTGATGCTCAGTCGCTGATGCGCAACAATGCTTTAATTGTTTCCAGTATCTCATCACTGAACTTTAGATCGCAAAATGCTCGGCACGTCGTCTGTCTCGTTGAGCATACCATACTTTCCTGAGCAATTCTGTTGTGCAACTCTGAATTTTACTATAAGAATCATTTTGTTTGAAAAATAAATAATTTAATTTTAAAATCTGAGCAGAACAAATGTAAGCAATTTCGTAATCCCGCTACTTTTATTGAGCAAATATTTGATCTCTAATGAAATATATTCTAATCAAATACATATGGTATGAAAGCAATTATTTATATTAAGAATTGCATCGATGTGTGCATCGATTATTCACATATAGGTTTTATATTTTCTTTTGTATACGCCTAAGAGATAACATCGTTACGAAATGGTTGTAGCAAGGAGAGCGGGACTTATAAAGTCATGTAAATATGTAAATGTAAATCAGTAATTCCCATTATAACACAGTAAATGAGTTCTCCGTTAAAGAAAAACGAGTTCTACTAGCATTGTTTTAAAATAGGCTCATATGATTTCCTATAACACGATATATACAAATGATTCATGTTTAACATTTCTCGTTAAAAGGGATTTAATTCCGATATTAAGAAAAAATTATGTTATGAATGAAATATGTGCATTTTATGAACATCAAACTAAGAACATTTTAAATAAAAAATATACAAACGTAACTTAAAAAACCATTAATTTCAAATGAATCAAGTAATTCCAAAATCATTAATATTACATGTTTATTCGCTATAGAAGCTGTCTGAAACAACGTTTCACTGACATTTTTGTAACAGAATGTTCAAAGGTCAATAATATAATTTTATTTTATTAGAACACATTGGGCACAGTGTGCAAAGATATGCGGTATGGATTGCGAACTGTACAAATCACTATAAATTATGTTGTAAAGAATTATAACGTGGGGAGTCAATGTATATATGGAGGAAAACAACGACTGACAGGAAATCGCGTCATTTGAAAACGCTTTATAAGAATACCGTGTTACAGAAGGGTTACTGTAGTTTGAAATAGGTTCTCCGTTGCCTTTGATTAAAAATACTCTCCTTTCTACTGAACATTCTAGCTTCGATCGCAGCCACTACAGTACAACAGGACAAGAAGTTTATTTCCATTCAAATAATAATATCTGGATAAGTTATTGGAAGTTTTCAAGATTTCCAAAATATACTTTCAGAATTCAATACTTGGCTATTGCTTTCATTTCTTGTATTCAAACATACTCGTCTAGTTTACTTAAAAAATGTACAAAAAAATAAACTCACGTTGAACCATTAAAGAGTGGAACCATAACGGAGTGGTGATTTCGAAAATGCAAGGGTAATAATTACAACTTATTTTAAAGAGTAAAATGGCAGTCTATTCACAGACGATATTTCTTTTTTTTCTAGTCAGTGTTGTATGTTTATAAAATGTATACTTCCAAAATTTATGCATAGTACATATATGCGACGTTCACCAAATTTATATTTTCAAAAGAGGTATCTTACAATAGTAGTAAAATCTTGTTAATTAGCTTAAATATTTTAAGGAATTTCTAGAAAAAATTATTTTGCTGGAATAATTCTTTAGCTGGATGGCTGAGATTTCTAAGCAACATAAGATCAGGAAAGATGATTTCAATAGGATAGAATATGTGACCTATTGTATGCAACTCAGATTTATCTGATTGTATTTTAAGATCGCATTTAACTCAAATGTTTACATAATCACTCGAAATCTTCCTTTAAATATTTCCAACCATATACAGATTTCTTACAGATTTACAGAATTAAGTAAACAACTTTTTCAAACGAGTATTTTTTTAGAATCAAAATATTAAAAGAGTCTTTTGGGAAAAAAAATCCCTACAATGTATGTTCATGTAGATAGTTTGATTCCCGTAAAACAAGTTACAGCATAATATTACAAATTATGTAATATTATGCTGTAACTTATGTTATGTTAAATGTTATACTTTAGTATCTACACAATGTTTTTCTTTGAAAGAAACAAAACAATATCATACAAACTTGTATTAAATTTAGTATATATATATATATATATATATATATATATATATAAGCAGTGCTACTTTCAAATTATTAAATGTAAATTTTCAATCGATACAATGACTATGTCTTAAGAATTTAGATTTCAAATTAACATTTAATTGATTGAAGAGGGTTTCAAAAAGGTAGGACATCTTTCCCATGTTCTACTCAGTGAGGGGTAGTAATACTTGCCAATAATTAATTAGTATTCTCCACTTCCTTTAACTTCCGGGAAAAGAAAATCATGCACTGTAAATATGAATGAATAGGAGATTAAGCTAAAGTATTTTGGCCTTTTCCTTTCAACCCTTATAGTTGCAATTGATTATGCTAATTAACCACCATATTTTCCTACATGAAATCATCTTTCCTTGTACAAATGATTAATTTTATAATTCGATTACTTAAATTAGGATTTTTAATGAAACTCATGTAATTGGAAATGTCTTTTCTTTTGTTGGTTTAAGGAATGTTCCAAATTAGTGAAATATAGAGTTGGCACTATATTATGTTCAACATAAATATCATTCTCGAATTTAAGAACAATTGGAGGGAATTAACAACCTGAAATCTTTAGAAATATTTCCTTATAATGAATAATTAATGGTTCGTGTGCCAGATTTAGCGCATGAAAAATTACTGAATTTTGTAAAAGCGAGACATGTCACATGATCAATATGTTGAGCATAATTGACATTGTTAAAGGACAAGAGCAGAATAAGAAGCACATTTTCAGCTATTTAAATTTTTATGAGTTATGTTCAATAAAGATGAGTTACGTGAATGATATTTTAGACAATGGCTACACCTGAGGGAAGCTGCATGAAGGATGTAGTTTGGCGGAAAGGTAAATTCCTAATGTATGATTTAAACACAAAACATCTTTAATTAAATATCAAAGGGAGATGTTAAAGATGTTTTGGGAGATAAGATCCTTGGTATTTCAAATCAACTGTCACATTTTTACAACATTTTAGATAAAGAAAAGTCTTTTGTATAAATCATCATTTAGTGTTTTCAGCTAAGCTTTCATAAATTCAAATTTATGTGGGCTGTTATGAAGATTTAATACAAGATAAGTGTTATGGTATTCATTTCCTAAATGTGTGTCAGCATGTAATAGAATTGATTTCCTTCCACTTGAAATCAATTTCATCAAAACCATTTTTCTAATTTATACCAGAAAAAATAATTGTTTGAATATTTGAATGTAAATTATTTAAGGTTGGTTTTTATTTCGAGAAAATTTTATTTATTGCACAACATTAAAAGTGAGTCTTGATGGCCTAGGGGATTAGGGAGATTTTCTCTATATTGTAAGTGAGTTCGAATCACGGCGTAATATACGTCGGGTTCTATAAATACGACTGGGATACATATATAGGCAATAATTGCAATGACCTCCAAATGAACTAATAACTTTGGGGGGGGGACAGCTAGAATATTGGGAGTCTTTTATTTGCTTAATGCTTCTGAACTTTGAAGACTTCCCCCTCCCTACTTCTTAAACCAAAGAAATAGAACCCATAGCAGTGCTAGGTAAAAGGTATTATACTGGTGCAACAACTATTTTAAGATCTATCAGTGTTCAAGGTACAGTTGATCATATTACATAAATGCATCGAGTGATAAATTCCTAACAGGCCTAATTGCTGTTTTCAGCTCCATTTTCCTTAAAAGCATCCATCTATGCACATACAGCCTTAAAGAAATCTCTCATTTTGTAAGAAGTGTAAGATGAACAGTGAATGATGAGGATAATTATTTTGGAAGTACAAATTTCTAAAATATGTTAATGCACCACGATGCAAGAATTATGGTTATAACTGAAAAGCATGAACTTGAAGATTTTAATTTTATCAATCTCTACTCTTCTTGTTCTCTTTTAGAAATGAAGCAATGAAAAATCGATTTTTCTTCAATGACCACTATAACTCTGATTAACCCAGACTATAGTGTTAAAATAAAGCTTTCCATTGAAATCAAACGAATTTTATTTTTCTGCTTCATTATAAAGAGCTGGAAATGTTTCAAAACCCATGAATTTAAAAAGATATACACTTTAAACTGAAATGAATTACGTATTCGAAGTAAGATTAAATTCCTTCCTTTATTTATAAGACTTCAGCATTTTTAACTGTATATTTTGCATGAAATCAAAATTTTATTAAAACATGCGATATTATTTAAGGAAAAATTGCATTAAAATCAGTGGCTTCGATAGACGGAAGGATAAAGCATCATTATCGCGCTCAAAAATGGCAATTTCGATAGTGAATCCTGTCGATAGTCGTCATGCTGGAAGGACTTTCTCACATTTAGCTTTTGTTAGAATCTAATGTTAAATTATTAGCATGGAATTGTGGTGTGGAGAAGAGTTTCGCTGCTCAGGTACCGATCTTTGTCATTTAATCATTGCTTAAAAAATGAAACGGCTGAGGGTATTTATTCACTTCGACTATATGACTGGAAGAATAAGAGTTGCATAATAGATACAAATGGTAACACTGTACTGAGAAGGTCCAACAGAAAGAACATTCACAAGGGTTTAAAAAGAAGGATAATGAGTCGCAATTTGGCTGTGGTTAAGGGTGTTTCAAAGGATGATATAGACAAAATGAAGCATGTTTCATCAGCTTGAGTTAATATTAAAGTAAATAATTTAAGAAATATTCTAAACACATGAATGCTATTTATATTGTTTCTTTGCAGTACTACAGCAGCTCTTATTTTTTCTTGTAGAAACACCGTTAAACTCAGTTGATATCCTTGTAATTTTAAACTAGATTCAAGCTGTTTGTGTGTGTGGCAACCTTGTCTCTAAGTCAGGCCATGCCAGTGGAAGATCATTACAACTACAACATTTTTTGCGATCCACACATGCCATTAAGCAATGCCAGTTATCTTCAGCTGTGGGTCAAGTATCTTGTTTATCTGCGTTTCCGAATCAAGCCACTGAATTTGTTTCATTAAAAATGGGTTTTTTAATGACTATGAAACACTTTTTCTTTGTCATTGTTTATTGCTAAAAATATATACTTTTTATTTTTAACATGGTTCTCTTCAGTAACATATGAAATTACTATATTAATTTATGGTAAATACTTTCTCAAATAAAATTAGCAAATAAGGGGCTCAATTGAAATTTAATTATGAAGATTAAACTCACAGAAAACAGGACATCTGAGTAGTTAAATGTGAAGTAATATTGTAATGCAAACTGTGATATATATATATATATATATATATATATATATATATACATGACGAGACTCAGTATTCTCCAAGCAAATAATTATTCATGATTAATATTTTAGATTTCAGTTCAGCATTTTCTCGGTTCAACTCCCACTCTGAGAGTGTGTGTCTAGTGATAGGAAATGTAGTAACGATGCACATTACAATTGCGTTCATTTTTATATATTTAAAGTGATCACATATTGATTATAAACTAACGGGATCAATTTGCTTAAACTCAATTTTTTTAGACGCCATGTACATTGAGAAAACAAATGCTCCTTTAAATGATACGAAAGCATGTTTTATTTCTTGTGTTTTAAGTGTTATTATTAAAAATATGGAAAATGTCTATGACTGAATTTAATTTTTTACTTGTTCTTTAATTAACAAAAGCTAAACTCTGAGGGTATTTGCTCTCAAGCATTTGATTAATATTTCTTGATTTTTGTTACTTGGCTTTTCACTTCGTATTGAATAAAATTCATTAAAAAAGCTAAACATGAGACATGCCATCTCATATGTAGACGAAGGCCTACCATGCCAAAAGACCCTGCTGAATGACCTCTGGCTTGAAGAAGAGGCTCCCAACCAAAATGGCTCTTACGTCACTTGAGCATAGTGGCAATGAATGGTGGGTTTAGTCGGCAGAAATAGGCAAATTTAAATACAATTTAATAAAGTAAATGAACTTTGCCTATTGCAAGAGATGCAGTTTGGCTTAATACTAAAAATGAGATCCCTATTAAAAATTAATAAGATCAGTATAAGTTAGCCAAAGCTATTTTAGATTATTACTAAAAACGACATCAAAATTCTTATGCTTTGTGCTAAGATAATTTTGAGCCAAAAGTTAGAAGTAATTGTGAGGGAGTAGAATTCATTGGAGTACCTTCCTTAGTAACGCGCCATGACGTTTTTATATTCCTAATATATGGCTCTAAAGCTAGTAAATGTCCCATTTTGTTGATCATAGCCTTGTTATTTGTTCTTTAATTATTGTCATAGAATATGCATAAATATGACTTTGTGTAATATTCTACTTTAAAGTTTGATAAAAAGCATAAAAAGAAGAATCAAAAATATTTGCTGACCATTTCACCTAATAATTAAATATTATTAAGTATTCATTTAAATGCAAAGATAACATGTTACTGTGGAAAACATGTTAAAAAGGACTTAGTAAAAACATAGTCCCTTACAAGTGAGAAATTCTTGCCATTTTCTTACATAGCATTGTCTAATTAGTATCTTTCCCAAGGGAAGCTCATTTCACAAAATGTATAATCACATATCATATTTACAAGTTACACAAGTATATCAGGTGTAATATGAGAAATATTGCTTCTTTTCTTGAAGTTGTTCTTAAGTATAAATGAACAACATGAGGCATACTCTAATAAAGAGCACAATGTCTGTATGGAGATTATTAGCTGTATCTGTGCCGCACATTTTGTGGTGAAATATTTCCTTCATAATAATTTCGCCTAAACTTGCTGCTTGAATTTTTTTTTTAATTCTTTCCACATTTTAAAATTAATATGCATTTGTTTTGCTGCATAGGAGAATATGGAATTTATGAAATGAAATGTGTTATTTAAACGGAATATTGTATGGTAAAAAAAATATGGTTTTCATGTGAAATGAGTTGTTTCCCTCTGCATAATATGAAAAAGTAGTTGTAAAATAAGATGCAAAAAGAAGAAGAGTTGTGAAATGAAATTAAAATTTTGACTGCTTGGTGTGGAAATTAAGAAAGGAAAAAATAAGTCTATTATTTTATGTAAAATAAAACGTAAAATATTTATTTGTGTTCAGTAAATAAAAAATATTATTCTTCCATAGTTTACACTAAAAAATACCTCCGTTAAAACTATCCTAAAATGTTTCAAAATATTTTGAATTTAACTGAATTTAATTCAGAAAACCAATTTCTCGTAAGACAAAAAGACAACATCTATATAAATAAGCGATAAGGAGGGCCCCTAGGGAAGCTCAAAATGAATGGGACTGACATTTTCTAAAACTTTCTTTAATAAAAGAAAGCGAAAAGGAATTTCTACATCAGAAGGGGAGGTTATCACAATACCACATAAAGAATTTTATGATGGCTGTAAAACCATCGATTTGTTAAAAAGAAGTCCCGCGTTACATCATGACGAAAGGTGGGGGGGGGGGGGAAAGACTTCTAAGGGTGTGGAAGGAAAAGCTTTTATAGAATGCTAACATTGTCGTTTTCACATTTTCTTCTCATTCATAGTAAAAAATGCCGAATATTTGGAAAATGTTCATTCAACTGGATACAAATATTTTCAGGATATGGAATTCAAAGGGACTTTTGATGGAAGTGAATCTCGATTCAGTGTGAGCTTGCGATTCAAACTGAGATACGTCACCCGTGGGGCCAATGAGAATTTAATCTTTAATATTAAATCGAAGTACATGTAACAACGGGTACTACAAATATTTTTTTATTATGTTCACGATAGAGAGTATTTTTGAGAATAAATTAAATAAAAAAACCAACAAATGATTTGCTATATTCATTATATGCACAAAACTTTTAAGAAAATAATTACGAGAAACAAATTGTTATAGAAATACAATTCTATTCATTCTATTTTTTAGCATACTTTAATCATAGTATAATTGTATAATTTAATTATGATTTAAATGCCAGCGGGAACTGATATTGCCCCTATTACATAGAAGCAATTTTTTCTCCAATGGTAAAAAATGAATTGCTATTATAATATATGCTATTACTCCTTCCAAGATTTTATATATATATATATATATATATATATATATATATATATATATATATATATATATATATATATATATATATATATATATATATAAATGTATGTATGTATGTACGTATGTATGTATGCGTACGTGCACAAACATACATATATTCTCCATTCCTAAATTTCTTTATGTGAAAGTTAAGTATTTTTAATGCAATTATCTCAATCCATCCATTTTAAAATGCATTTATAAAGCCATAATTAATAGATATCTCTTTCATCTTTCCTAATCCTTAAGTAAGCTTAATAAATATATCTCCAATGCTTAGAATTTATTCATTTGAAATGTTAAGCATAGAAGGAAATTATACTCTGGCACTCCGTTAAAGAATAATTTCGCGATTTTCATTTTTACAGATGAATTTTTTTTTTTTAAATAGGCTTATTTGCATTCATCATATTTTGGGGTCAATTAACGGCTGCTGTGGAAATGCTGTCGCCAACATCTCCGCTCTCGTCTATCGAAGAAGTGGCATGACCCAAGATTAAATTCCTTCATTAGCATATCACCGGGAAATCCCCACCGCATCCCTGTGTGGACTTTTCACATATTACATTTTGACTTTTCGTAAACTTAAGAAGTAAGTTTTATGCTCTGAAATATCATTAAGAGCATGCAAAAATGCATACCCACGTGTGTGAGTGTATTTTACCTTGTTATATCAAGAGTGGTGTCGATGCGAAATTTTGAAATATTTAATTCCTAATATTAATTATAAAAGATGACACACAATTTATATTGATACAAGTGTGACTTGAGCTGCATGAATCTGAAATAACGGTGATATTTGGAGTGTAAATTCCTGTGTTTGACAAACTGCTGTTAAGGAGTAAGTTATGGGTGCTGTATTACAAATTTGACTGGCCCATTTACCGATGAGAGTGCTTGGGAGTTTTCCTTTATTCCTTAGTTGAGGTTATTTAATACGGCCTGCTATCAGTTGAATTTTGGAGTTTAATATTCACTATATATTTCACCGCTTTGTATTAGCATTAGGTTGTTGGAATACTTAAAATGTCTTGTCGATATGTTCCCCTTCCTTATGTATGTACAGCGGCTAGTAGCTAATGATGAACTTTAACTAATCTGTCTATCAAAAGAAGGCGGTTGTTAATCATTTGAAAATAAGACGCGTGTTACAATTTAAAAAAGTAATAGAAAACGTTAAATATCACTTCCAAGCAGACATTCAAGTCAAAATCAAAAACAGAGCATTTATATTTTTGACATTCAGCAGTTATTGTAATATAGCTAACGATCTTCCTTTCATCTTCCAATTTTTTATTGTTAAGGATTCAAAATTTGTTTATTGCTTTAAAGAGCATAAAATTATATTGAAAAACAAAAGAAAAGCAACGTTCTGTTAAAAAGAAACTCACTGAAGTATTCCTCTTGAATTGAAATACTAAGTCTGGTAGACCATTGATTTTCCTTTCACGTCAAATTTATATAAATTATCTTGTTATTTTTCTTACCAAACATTTTCTCGCTTATCCACACGTACCTCTCAGCATTCCTTTACAAGGAATATCAGGTTAAGATATTGCAATTACGAAGAGTGCACCACACTGTTGCCAAAGTAATGTTCCGTTCTATGAATTCATATTTAAATTAGATAAATGGTTCCATTATGATTAAATCTGCTTTTTACATTTCTTCTAGTGTTGAGAGGAATTTCCAACACTAAATGCTTTGGCTTGTATTTTTGGAGTATACTTGAGCGAAAATATTAAGAAAATTATACTCGATATTCAAACGAACATAAATACCCAAAATAGATGAGCAGAATTTATCTTTAGAAGTTCCTTCTAGGTTTTTTTAAATTTCTCTTTTGAGATAAAAGTAACAAGCAACGTTCCGATTCACGTGGTTCAGTTATTCCTCTAAAGTCTTTGTTTGCATCAAGCAAGTCTTAAACTTTTAAATGGATTCTTAGGGCTTCCAAATATCCATGAAAACGGGAATTGAAGTCACAGACTTTTGAAGTGAAAACCAGAATATTCGCCATTCAACTGCCAGCTCAACCCTTAGAATTATATATATATATATATATATATATATATATATATATATATATATATATATATATATATATATATATATATATATATATATATATATATATATATATATATATATATATATATATATATATATATGTATATATATATTAAAGCTCAGATGAATACTAGCTCAAGAAAGATACCTCATATGCATAAACACAGGTGGAAAATAGATTCAACTAACAAAATTAAATTAAAAGATTAATCTTAAAAGGAAAATATATTCTTACGAGCTTGATAAATACCTTTAGTAACAAATTATAACTTTCATGAGATTCCAAGTACCATAAATATATTTAATAACGTTTTAAATTTTAATGTCTAATTTTACACACACACACACACCTAATATCTTTCTCAAATAGTTCGCTTTTTTATTCATATTTTACTCATTTAGAAATAGGTAATTATAATAGCAATCTTTATGATTGGGATTGAAAAATTAAGTGTACTGCAGAACTGTTCGCAGAAATTATACGATTGCAGATGAAATTTTTTATCCATAGAAATGAGGTTATCCGAAACATTTTAAATGGGAATATGTGAGTTCACAATCTGTGAAAACGTTATTCATATCGCTAGGCATTCTATCTAATTTGAATACAATTGACAGTGATATTATAAGTCATAAACCATTGAGTAAACAGTTAGAAATGCTTTAATAATTGTGTGTGGTTATTTTAATATGTAGCATCTCTCACATACATACTAAAACTAATATGCACTAATTAATAATAGCAAAAAAAAATACGAAGCAAGTAAAATGAATCGTGAATTACTTCTAAATTGTTTACTATACGGTCCCTTAAGGGGAATCTCGTGAAAAGTTCATTAACAGCTTTAGAAAAGTGACTTAGTAAGTCAAAGAACATTTGACATCTCTTCACTCGATTATTCTCTTTCTTGGATTTTTTTTCTTTTCTATTATAGAATTTGTAGGAAGAAATAAATTTTACTGAATGGCATTAATAGTATCTATCTGAAAGTTTTTGAGATGAAATTAGTTTCGGGCATAGTTTATCTAACTGGAAACATTTTACACAATTGTAAGTCAATTTTTATTTTTTAAAGAAAGAAAAAAATCCATTTGAATGAAAAATAAACATCTATAATTTAGATTTTATAAACTTTATTACATGGAAAATATAAATTCTAGAGTTAAAAATCTGATTTTCCAACTCATCAGAATTATAAATTTTTCATTAATCAATATTGAAAACTTTATCATGCATTTACAGCAGCAAAATATTTCAATAATTATTAAAGACGATCATATTGTAAATATAATTGAATTCTCGAATATATTTATATCATTAGATACTCAATGAATGCGAAAACAATGCCTAGAACACTAATCAAAGTATTAAAGTATTTTAAATATGTCTATTCTATAATTTTTATTTTTAGCGATACTTACTGGAATACGTGCCAAATAAGAATAGCAAAATAATTTTTTTAAAAATTATTTATTCATTTTTATATCATCATTCCAGCAAATTTTGGCATTAATAGATAAATAATGTAAGAAATTTTTTACTTTGTTACTCCAAAACAGATTGACGTAAAATATCAAGATATTTCAAACACATGAATATTATTTGCATGAATTGTAATAATCAGATGTTCGAAATTCATATTTTTTTTCAAAATTATTCATGAAAACTTTAAATAACTTCCAAAAGTGTAATTTAGGAAACTTTTTTGCTACAATTATACTTTCTTAGTAATAAATATTAAAATATCAATAAAAAGCTGGAATAAATTTGCAAAAGCATTCATTTTTTTTTCAAATAAACATATTGGATGACAATAATATATATATATATATATATATATATATATATATATATATATATATATATATATATATATATATATATATATATATATATATATATCATAGCAGGTAGGATATTTCAACATTTCACATTTCAGCACAACAAGGAGGAAAGTGATGGGACCTAAGCAACCCACAGTGGGTGTGTCATTACTGAACCTTCGAAAGGGTGTCAAGCAGAGGCCAAACAGAAGACTTGTCATGCAACCTCAGAAGTAACACTTTACCAAGATGACATTGCGGCCTCTCTATATTTAACCTTACTCAGCTGTCATTACAGGGGGGATCTTCGATTGGCTTGGAATTCGAAACTACTATTTTCCGATAACGAGAACGGTTATCCCAATTAAACATGCCACGACAGTCACAAATGAACCTACCATATATGGCAAATTCGATTTTATGTAGTGCTTTATAAGCACTCTTTCAAACTATATTCTTATAAGAGCATGACAGTAAATTATTTACAAACAACTCAACACTTTTATGATGATCAAGGCAGACATATTTAACATGTTTGTTAGTTTCCTTTATACAGCCTAGTTTTAACTTATATCTGTTAGCTACTTATGACACTTGGACAAGCTAAGCTCTCTATGCCATTGTCTATGCAAATTTAAGTCAGTAGTGTGCGTCTTTCATTTTATCTGAGCGCCACGAAGGTGAAAGTACAACTTTGCTCTAAGACTCCTCCGATAAAGGGCACTACCAAAGGGTCCACTACCTCGTTTTTAACATTGATCTGGAAGGGGGAAAATTTTGTCCAAAGCATTACACCCTTAATAACTGTTCAAAGACCGATCATAGAACTTTCGATTCCACATATTTAACGAACTCCTGTATCGTATGTATTCGTTGGGTCTTTGGTGGCATTGGGAGTCGAGCCCCTAATCACTAGGCAACCGCAGCTCCCAACTAATATCTAAATGAACTGATAATAGATTAATAAGCAAATCACAGATGCAAGCTCCACACTGATTTAATTAATTTGCTTTTAATTGAATATATTTGTATATTAATTACATAATAAAAATCTACGAATGTTGAAATTCTGAGGCATCATAAATATGAAAAATTTCATAAGATTGAATACTAACTTAGAATTTGTTTCAATATTTGAATAGAAAAGGATGTATAGTAAAATATTAGTATTTTAACCGATATTTGAAGTACTTTTTTCTTAAAAAAATATCAGAACATTGTGTTTCATCAGTTTTCTGTATATTATCGATAATATATTTAATTCAACTTGATATTTAATCAAACGAACGAGAAATAGTTTCGTTTACCTTGATTTACTGGAGATTCATATTTTACATTTCCAAATTAAAATTCAAAGATTACTTATATTTTGATTATTCAACATTTACATTTGATGTCTGAAACGATGCATATTTTGTTGTTTTATACAGAAAAGTTAATAATCTTTTTTCTTTACCTTATCTACTCGTCCCTTTGCTCTTCGATATAATTAATTAAATAATATCACATGCTTTAATGATAATAATATCACATGCTTTTTAAAATAAGTAAATAGAGGATTTTATGTTCCTCTATTTACTTATTTTAAGTAATAAGTAAATAGAGGAACATAAAATCCATTTTATACAATTACAGGTGAAAGTTATATTCGTTTGCGAAGCATGAAAACATGTCAATCTTAATAAAAGTTTATAACGTTAAAGCTTATTTTGAACTATCTTAAATATTCACCTCAATTCATTCGAAATTCATTTGCATCAAAGATTGGAAGAATTATTACATACTCTCGGGAGCTTTTTCCTTGAGAAGCAATCTGAACTAGGACCGAATGGTCTGGACAATGACCTTCGATATAATACTTCGTAAGCTCGATTCCCGCTTCTGATTTCCATATCGTTAATAGTTTGGATTATATTTTAAGCTAAAAGAACCCTTCTAAATATCTATCATGTGCATAACAAGAACCAATTGCTAAGAAATGTAAAACATGTTCAGCCTTCCATTGAAGAAACAAAGTTATATTTTTTACTTTGAAATATGATATTAAAATTCAGTCGTGGATGGTTTGGTATATTTTTTTACATTACGGTTATTTTTTCCATTATCAATTGCTCCCAGGCCTGTTATAAAGTCGATTATGAACTTCAAAAAGCATCCATGACAAAGGTAGAAACATAAGCAACTTTATTGCAAACCACAATGTTAACTACTGAGCTGCTGGATACGAAAATGAAATTGCGGTAAAGGCTGAGTGATATTTCGCTTATAATGGAAACGCTAAGAGGTAAAAACAGTATCATTATACCTTAAAATTATTTTTACTTATATATATATATATATATATATATATATATATATATATATATTTCATGTAATATTATAAGTGATTATATATCTAATTAAGTAAAGTATTCATTTTGTTTCGTTTGAAATCATCATTAATGTGATACTTCTTTATAAAGCGATAATATAGTTAAGATTTAAGAGTTTTCTGAAATGTATTTATGCGAAGATCACAAATATTATTATTATTGAAAGACATCTTTATTTCATTTGAGTTGAAATATTGCACGTTTTTCTAAAGATAAAGGAAAATTCTTATCTAAAAATTTACTTTCGCAAAAATATCCAACGCCAAAAATATATTTCTCCTGAGTTGAGGAAAGTGAAAACAAGGAAAGGACAAATTTGATAAATTGGTGTGATAATAAATTGAATTTTGGAAACCGTATCACAAAATGACCTCATAAAAATTTGGGAGGGAAATCAAAATGCATTTTACCATTTTCAACTTTCTTTTCACTTTATTTTGGGATACTTTTATTCTTTAAAATATCGACTTTATTAGTTCCGTAGATGAGAGAGGGGAGAGGAAGAGAAATTTAGTTCCTGGGTGGAGGTATATTTAGAAACGCGGGATTCCCGAAAAAATGGTCACTTGAAAATTTTGTTCGCCTCATTATCTTTCATTTTACTTTCAAGGGAATAACATTTTTTTTTTGAAGAATTGAAGTCAAATTAATTTTCAAATGGCGATGAATTCAGTAAAGTACTTAAATGAGATTCACGACAGTTTAAATGTAGATAAGTGTGTGTGTGTGTGAAGTTACAGTTTTTATTAATACTCTTATTATATTATATGAAGTTGGTCGGTACAATTTAAAACGGCTTTTCAGTAATGGAGAAGCAAACAATTTTCAATTTAATTTCTCTAAGAAAGGAGTAAAGCATACTTGTTGATAATTTAAAAAAAATAAAAATAATCACTACCAGCGAAGTTATCCGAAAACGACAATCATAAAAGCCGGCAATTTTAAAGCCAAATTTAGTTGATTGTAAGATTTTGTGTTTATGCCAGCAGTTCTTTGCATTCTTTGGTATGAAACAAACATTTTAAGATTTTTTCTCTTTTTAGATATTCTTGAGAAACTCATAACTCACAGAAAGTCTACTCGTTGCACTTTGCTACAATTTTAATGGCATATTTTCTATCTAATGATAATTGCTTTAGCTTCCAGGTGGTTTCTTTGCAAAAAATTTATTTTTAAATTTTTCCTCAATATTTTCTAAATTTTACTGATTATTTGTTACTGTTTTACTTCATGATATTCAATACTAAAATGCTACGACATATCACAAAAAATTAGCTTTATACACAGAAACTGCTACTAATAAAATAACTTTCATATGTAATATCATAAAATGAAAACCATAAAACATTTTTGAGATTGAATATATTGTGTATTTTACACAATGAAAATATTTTTGACCATTTTCAATCGAAAACTGCCTACTAAAACATTTCACTGCACTCTATGGTATAATACAAAATGCTTCTCAACAAAATATTAAGATTGTTATGTGAAACTTGTTATTCTTTTAGAAGATCTGTTCCATTAAAAGATATATTTCAGAATGATTTGATTTGTACTTGATATTACCTTTTCTGTGGTATTAACCATGCATTTAAACGTAAATAAAAATGAAATCCCGTTAGATAAATCACTGAAAAAATTTCCTTTTCTTATCTGATCGCTTTTAGAAAAGATGTGAATGTTGAAAAAATTAAATTAAAGCGAGACTTTTTAAATAATTCATTAAAACTATTTAGTATTTATATCACAATTGAATTGAGTAAGGTCTGTGTCAACGGCTGTATTGATTTCCCGAAGTGAAGTCAACATATTAGCCTTTAACAAAACAAATCCATTTCTAATGATAGTAATATTTGTGAAACCAATGAAATTTTAAAAAATTGTTTCGTTTCCACCGACTAAGCAATTTTTTTCCAGAAGAGGAAGAAAAGTTCAAATACCCACCAATCTACTTTATTCTTTAATCTGTTTTTTCTACCTTATCACACTATCTAAACTTTTTAACTTTCTTTCACACACGCCCACTAGTTCATTGTTAGAAAAGTCCTGTAGCAACGGCTGCTTTTTCGTATAGTAACTGAAAGATAGAACAATTCATGTGTTTAAGTTTACAAATTATTACTTCTTGGAACCCCCTTTTTTATGTTTTATACTTATTTGTGTAAATGTAACATATTTTACATCTTGTGCGTATGTAAATAAATGGATTTCTTGTGTTGGAGTGTTTAATATAGTTTATTACGACACTGGGTTCATAAAACATTAAGTTTGAGGGAATTTTTTTAATTAAATACTAATATAAATTTTCTAATAAGTATTGGAATTCATATACTTTGAATATATTGAATATATTCATTTTAAATTCAAAGCTGCACAGATAAATTAAACAAAGAAAATCAACATCATTTTCAATTTGTTTTCACCTTAGTGTTTTGAGAAACTGGTCATAATATATTGATATAATTTACCGAATCCTAGAATGGAGTAGACTAACTGAAACAATCGATTCTCTCACTGCTGTGGATTTCGAATAATGTTAAAAATTATAATACAGGATTTCTGATTCAGTGAAGGCAGGGAAATAGAACATTGAACAAGAGCATACCAAATAATAATCTTGTCAATCGGACATTTACATGCCGAATTCTGGCTATCATCAAATGACGAATTAAAAATTTCCTCGTAAACTCTTCCTGGCACTGGGAAGTTTCCTTTGATCTATTTTTGGACAAGTCATTCTGCATCACATGCTAACTTTACCGCACACCACATTATGTAAGCGCTTATAAAGCCTTTTTTACATTATATCTATAATGTGTTTTACCTTCTATTACACATTTCTCACAAGGCCATTTTCGCATGTCAAATGTAAGAAAACCAGAAAACTTCATTAGAGCAGTCAAGCAATTTCAATGCATGAAGCAGAAACTCAGTGCCCTTTTCAGCCAGAGATTGATATCCAGTCCAAAAAGTGTGTTTTACCATTAACCTGCAATGAATCTTGATAACTTTACTTTTAACCTAAGATACGATTGTAAGGCATACGAGCACACACTATGGATTGTCAAGTGATCAGAAATTTCATATATTATAGGACAAATTCAAATATCTGGGGGTATCTTGAAATCTCACAAGCACCCACTCTGGCAGATGTGGATACTGAAAGGACAAACTTAACCTTCATCTCTTATCCTCATGAAATGAAAACGGTCCTGTTATTACATACAGGAACAGCTTTCCTTTGATTTGTGATAGAAGAAGCATAAAACCTAAAGCAGTTATTTGAACTTCTTGAACTTCTACCGCACCTTGTTTTCCTGTTAGGAGCATTTTCACGCCTCTCAAGGAAAAATGCAAAGAAAGAACATTCAAATAAGCCTGAAAAAGATAGATAAAATGTCTTCATTTACAAGTTTAGCATAGTCACCTTGGTAAGAGAACGGAGCCCAAAGTAAGAGTTTCTGAGTTTGATCACAACCGCATAAGAAATGAGTGTTCTGTTTTCACCTTCCGTATATATGTCTATCTGGGTCATCATTCCAAAATGTTTATGTTTCCCTTCCAATGCCAGAATATATAGCACCCTATTTATGCAAAATACTATTGAAAGATAATCTGTGCAATGGCTCTATAAATGCATTACAGCAACTTTAGTTTGTTCATTACATGGTATCAAACTATCCTTCTTCATTTGCTTAACAGTACCTGGAATTGACTTTATGATCTTTTATTTCCACGACAAGTTTATCTGCGCTTCAAACTTTAGATATTTTGTAATCAGTTGTGATATTTGAAATATTTATGAATTCACAACCCACACTCACTTATTATGCTTATTTTATTGGCATCTAATTTTGCTTTCCCTCACAAGTGATTACTCAAATAAGAAAAATAATCATTCTAAAATGTAAAAATATACAATTTTTCTTGAATTGAAATTTTTGGTAATTAATTCCTAGTCGATGAATAAAAAACTTGCACATTACTGTTTTATCAATATTTTATTCAAGCTCGAAACACGAGAGTAATTCGCCTACAAACGTCAAACCTAGCGTCATTAGTATTAATAGGAAATTTATTTTAGAAAGCGGATATAAATCACATGGATGATGCAAAGTGTAAACTTAAACATATATTGATGTTTTGTGCGGTAAAAAAAAGAAAAAAAAGTAATTTAAAAAAGGAAATAATTATTTTTTTTTAGGTAATATATGTAAAATAATTTAAATAATACTCAAAGCTGCAACACACAAACAGAAAGCCATTAAAAAAATTCTTTAAGAAAGTTTTCAAACAAAAATACTTCTAAGTAGCTCAAGGCAATCGGAAATGCTAGTCCAAGAATTTTTTACTTTTTGTAGTAAACATCTTTCTACATTTCCGTCAAAACACCTTGAAAACAGTATATATTTTAAGACAAACTTATGCATAAATATGTCTTTAAAATAAAAAGCATGAGGAGATACTTTGTTTATTTTACTCCTAGAAGCCAAACATTATTTACTTGTTTATTTAGATTTTATCATATATATATATATATATATATATATATATATATATATATATATATATATATGCATATATATATATATATATATATATATATATATATATATATATATATATATATATATATATATATATATATATATATATATATATATATATATATATATATATATATATATATAAAGCGTGAATACTAAATACTAAAGTTGAATGCTAAACTTTTTTCTATAAAATAAACCTCACAGTATTAATTCCCCTCAGGAGGTTTGCCTTCTTTAAGTAAACACGGGTGTCACAATCCCGTGGTACCCCAGTGATCTGTCCTCTTGTTTACTTTCCTCTCTCCTCTACTCTTTTGCTTTTTCTTCCTTTTATCCCTCGTTGTGCTTGCCTCGAAAAAGTTTGAGAGCTCCCTTTGAGTAGCTTACGCCGTTCTGTTGCTATTAGCTCCTCTTGGGGCTAAATCACGCACGTATTTGCCGTGCATGGAGATCCGTGTCCTTGGAAAGTAGAGTCTGGTAATTGAGGCCCCCAGAGACCAACACATTACTTTGGCCTCTGCTTCAGGTTAACGTGAGGTGTGTTATGGTCCTCAGCACACCAATTGGCTTTATGGATCAAGCAATCGGTACATCTACTGGGTGACTCGTTAAGGGTGGAGGCCACTTCAGGGATGTACTGTGAGCGTATAGGACCTGACTAGCACTGGTGCAGCTGGTCTGCATCCCCTTGTTGGACTCGGTGGTGGGTGTTGCGGTCAGGTCTTGAAATTTTAAAATCATAATATGGAGAGTAAAAATTATACTTTTCTCCTACGGGAGCAACAATTTGAAAATATGAAACCTAAATTTCTTATTATCAAAAGAAAGGAGGGAAATTTTACTATTGTATTTCCTTTCTTAATTTCCAAAGAAATATCGGGAATTGTTGGAGAAGTCAGAAAAGTTCAGAAAATGAGCTCAGGTGATCTGCTTGTTGAGGCTGTAGCAAACTCACAATCAAACATTCTGGCTAGCATAAAGTCCTTGGCAAACCTCGAAGTGATTGTTTCACCTCACAGCAACCTTAACTTTTTACGTGGAGTAATCTCAGCAAGGGATTTTATTATACTGGCCGACGGAGGAGATTTTGGAGAATTTACAGAACCAGAAAGTCTGTGGCGTTAGACGCATAACAGTCAGATGGGATGGCAAAGTAATTGATACTAGGCACCTTGTTTTGACTTTTGCGATGCCAGACCTTCCGCAGTATGTAAAAGCTGCGTACATGAACTTACCCGTCAGGCTATATATTCCAAATCCCTTGCGATGTTTCCAATGTCAGCTCTTTGGACACTCGAGAAACGCTTGTAGAGTCATATTCACTTGCGAACGCTGCACGTTGTTAGGCCACGATAGCATGAACTGCACAACGAAGGAAAGATGTGTCAATTACCAAGGTGACCATCCCTCCTATTCTCGAAGTTGTCCTCAGTAATTGCTGGGAAATGAGTTAGCCATGGTTAAGGTTAACCATAAATGCTCATACCCTGAGGCGAAACGATTAGTCACTTCTCGCACTCCTCAATCAGGAGTTAGTTATGCCACTGCTGCCAGGAAAGTCACCAAATCGAGTAGCACACAAACTGAAAACTTTTTCTGTTTCCCCAGTAAGATTACCCCAAACATCTGAAAAGTTAAAGTTAAAAAAAAAAGAACACCATTACTTTTAAGAAATGTTCCTTTTGCTAAATCAAAAGCCGAGAAAACTTTAAAATTCAAAAAAGCTAAAAAACCTACAATTTCCACCCATAATTCTTTCTCTTTCTTGGAGACTGACGCGGCTTCTTTAATTCCCTCCGACGATGACACACCGTTCCAGGATATGACAGAAGCCCCACCTTCCAGCTCCAGTAAAGGAGCTTTTCAATAAAAAAATAACTTCCTTTATTTCTTGGAACTGCCATGGTTTGTGATCACATCTTGATGACATTAAGTATCTCATAACAACTTATAACACCGCATGTGTTACACTACAGAAGACATTTCTGAAGTCTTCCAACATCATTTCTATGCAAGGGATTAAATGCTTTAGAAGAGACCGTGGTGATGATGGTGCAGTGCATGGCGGTGTATGTATATTAACATCTAATACTTTTCCCAGAACTGTCTATCAATTAAATACTACTCTACAGGCTGTAGTGGTGAGAATTCACATCACATGTATCATTACAGTCTGTAGTCTATATTTACCACCACATGATGTCATCCGCCAAGAGAAACTCCATGCATTAGTTGATCAGCTGACTATACCATTTTTGTTACTCGGGGATTTTAATGGACATAATTCTTTGTGGGGAAGTGATGATATCAATTCTCGTGATCGGTAGATAGAAGTTTATTTCTGATAACTGTCTCTGTTTGCTTATTGCCGACTAGAAGACATATTTCCATGTACCCACAAGAACATTTCATTCCTTCGATTTAGCCATTTGTTCTCCATCTCTTCTGCCATTGTTAAATCTAACAGTAGGAAATTATCTGCATAATAGCGATCATTTTCCTCTCGTCATCTCCCAGACTGGAGGTAATAGTGTAGAACAACGCTTACCTACTTACGTCGATTAGTCGGGCAGATTGGACATTATTTACACAATTGGCAGTTGCTGATAATGAAATGGTTTCAGTCGAGGATATTGATGATGCCGTATCAAAAGTCACCGAAACAATTAAGAATGCCGCTGATACATTAATTCCTAAGAGTTCCCCTTACTAAACAGGCGTAGCAAACCTTAGTGGAATAAAGAATGCCATGAAAATTATAAAAAACAAAGGAAGTTATGGGGGTTATTTAGGAGATATCCCACAACGGAAAATCTTATCGCCTTTAAAGAGCTAAAGCATTACCTCTCAGAGCTCATCATCGAATTCAGAGGGAATCTTGTTCTCGCTATGTATCTTCAATTACATCTTCCACATCCAGTAAGCAGTTGTGGAGAAAAGTGAAAGCAGCCAATTGGATTTATACGGATTTTTCAATTCCTATTTTAAAAACCGCAGTTGCTGTACACTCTTCTCCTCAAGACATTGATAATACCCTTGGTGAAACTTTTGCTAATGCTTCAAGCAACGACTCTTATAGTCCTTCGTCCTTAAGGACTAAGAGTCGTGCTTAGCGAACACTAATTCGCTTTAACTATGGTGAAGCCTAGCTTTACTACTGTGAGTTTCGGATGTTGGAGTTGAAGAGAGAATTAAAGGAGGCTCATGATACCAGTCTAGGACCAGAGGGAATCAGCTACCAAATGCTTCGAAATTTAAGTCCAGACTCCCTATCCAATTTGTTATTTTTGTTCAATAGGATCTGAATTAAAAAGAAATTTCCATCAATTTGGAATGAATCAATAGTGATTCCGATCCTTAAGACTGGTAAGGATCCTTCTATTCCTTCACATTATCAACCAATAACTCTGACGAGTTGCTTCTATAAGACTCTCGAACGTATGGTCAATGACCGTCTCGAATATGTCTTAGAAAAAAATAAATGTATACATAGTAATAAGAGTGGATTCCGAAAAGGGAGATCCACTCTTGATAATATTACATATTTGGAGACCCAAATCCGCAATGCTTTTGTGCGCAGGAACCATCTGGTCACCATTTTCTTTGACATCGAGAAGGCATACGACAGTACCTGGTGATATGGAATTCTATGTTTACTATATGATTTTGACTTTCGGTGTAATTTTCTGATATTAATACAAAATTTTTGAAGCTCCCGTGTTTCTAAAGTTCGTATTGTGTTTTTAAACTTCGCATTTGCGTTCCACAATGCTCCATTTCAAGTGTCACCATTTTTAATTTATTCATTAGTAACATCTTGCATCATTTACCACCTTCTGTAAATGGTATACTTTACATTGATGACCTGGAAATATCGTGTCAGGGATTTAATATGCTGTTAATTGAGAGACAACTGCAAACAGCAGTAGCTGCATGGTGTGCTGAGAACGGGCATACAATATCACCAAGCAAGAGTATTTGTGTCCACTTCTGTAGAAAGACTAGCCTTCACAAGGATCCAGTTATTAATATCAACAACATTCCAATACAAGTTGTCAATGAAATAAAATTTCTGGGAATAATCTTTGACCGTAAATTAACCTATCTTCCGCATGTTTTACATTTGCGGTAGAAGTGTGAGCGATCACTTAATATCCTCAAGGTGTTGTCAAATACATCTTGGGGAGCAGATCACACATCACTCACCGAATTTATCAGTCATCGATTCTATCCCGCATTGACTATGGATGTGCTGTTTATGGATCGGCTAGCTCTTCCATTTTGCGAAGACTGGACACAGTTCACCACTCTGCTTTAAGGATATGTTCTGGGGCATTCCGCACATCACCCGTCCAGAGTCTATACGTGATACGTCATCAACTGCCATTAGACCTGAGACGAATGCCGCTATCTCTCAGCTATTATGCTAAGATTATGTCGACCCCTGACCATCCACTACGTTCCATTGTACCTAATGCCTCTCTTAAAAGACTATATGATGCTCGTCTATTGAGCATCCCACCTTTTCTCACACGAGCCAAATCACATCTATGGCTCACAGACCTGTTCGGATAGAGCATATTGATCAAAATTTCTATCCACCTTGGTATGAACCAACAAATACCTTTGCCAAATTCAGAAAATACGACTCAACACCTATTGTTTTTCAACAGCTTTACCATTCTCATCGCTGTCAGTACCAATCTTACAAACCTGTATTTACGGATGGATCTAAAATACCAGGACATGTTGGCTGTGGAGTTTTTATCAATAATGCGTCTTTCAGCTGCAGCCTACATTCTTCCTGCTTCATCTATACTGTTGAAGCAATAGCAATCTACTACGCACTTCAGAACGTGAAATAGATGGTTGTCATTAGTTTTGTATGTATACTGACAGAATGAGTATTATTGAAGCCTTGAATAACAGTAATGTAACCTATCATCCTGTTGTGTCGAGAATTTTCAAAGCATTGGATTCCCTTGCTGGCAAGGGAAAAGAAATTGTAATTTGTTCGATACAAAGCTACATGGGTCTTGAAGGAAATGAGAGAGCAGATGCAGCAGCAAAGACTGCATCAGATCCAATTTTACCATCGGTTCCTCTCTCAGATGTGAGAAAAATTATAAAAAGTTTTATATATGGTCTTTGACAGGAATCATGGAACTTGCAGGTTGGCAACAAATTACATACCATTTTCTCATCCCTCATCTTATTATAAATTTTACCGTTGAGAAGTGCTGATGTTAGATTAACCCGCCTTCGTACCGACATACACGTTTCACACACAGACATTTGTTTTTATGTGAACAACTAAATCAATCCATGGTGTGAAACGTGTGATGAACTATTAACTGTTCATCATAATTTTAAACAAAAACATTTGCACTTTTTTAATACTTATTTTATAACTTTGTTTGGTTTAATAGAGGATCCACCCCATAGAAACCTATTTGCTTTTTTAAGGGTAATAGGTTTTTTACACTATATCTAGTTGCTATTTTAAATTTTAAAAGTATTTATAATTATTGATTTTTATCCTTTTTTATAATTTATAACTAGATTTTAAAATTAATACACTGATTTTGTCTTTTAAAATTTTAATGTTGCTTGGGTTTTCTTTGAAAACAAAAATAAGAAAAGAAAACGTAAATAAATAAAATGAAAACAAATCCACAAAAATCTTATTCTTGGCGCAGTATGTCCATTTTTGAAACTTGCGCCATAAAACCTAACTAATCAACCAACCAACCATCACAGTATTATTTTTTAAAGATTCAGAGCAAGGGACTTTTCGAAAGAGTCTCTTTGAAGAAAAAATTCTAAAAATTGGTGGACATCTTAAATAAAATAAATTCCTCAGAACGTGAAATAAAGCTGTGTTGAGAGAGAAAATTTCAACAAACAGTAGAGAGTAGAAAAAATAAATAAATAAATAAAGCCATTTGTTAACAATTTTTTCTCTCAATCATATTTTTTTCAAAATTGTATTCTGTATGATTTTAAAAAAGTATAAACTTTAAATTTATTTGCTTTTATAAAATATGGAATCAGTGTGTTTTTATCGTATTTTCTAACTTTTACAATAGAAATTTTTATTAGAATGAATCGCATTTAAATATTATCTTAATAAATATTAAATGCCTTTTTATGTCCAATCTAACATTAATAATTTAGTTGATCAATTTTGTTTTCTTATTTTTAGGTTATAGAATTTAATTAAAATTTTTCTAAGCTCTTTTTTGTTTTAAATTTTAATGTTTCACAACATTTTGTTATGCATTTTATATCAAGTAGTAACATACAAATACGTTTTATAATATTTGTTTTTCAATTTAAGTTTATAAAAGAACTAAATAATTTTATTTATATAGAACTTAAAAAAAATCTTTAGGAGAAATATATTTTTTTACCTATGATTATATATAAGCTTAATCATATAAAAAGAAAATTTTGTTTGCTTAAGAAATGAGCTGAAATGATAATATTGATATTGGTTCAGAATTGATTATTTATTTCTTATCAAAAACCATAAATGCATACATGCATGTACATCTGAAACAGAAGGAATATATGAGTAAATAAATGTATGAGTAAGCAAATGTATGCAGGAATATAAGAGGCAAAGCATAATTTCACATAACTATGCCACAGCAAGAAATACATTGCAAGCATATTCTGTGTAAGTAACGAGCAGAAATCGAAATCAATTTTTAAATTATTTTAATTTTGATATTCTTTTAATTCCAACTCACAATGAATTAACACACTGCATGCACATATTATTGCTTCAAATGTTTCAAATATCTATGCAAGTCAAATATTAATCTTTTAATATCAGTTTCTTTGTGAATGTAAATGCGAATCGCAAATCACTGAGTACCTCGTGATGCACAGCTATTCTTGTCCTAAAATGTGAAAAAAGAACTTTTGTCAAGAAATTGTCTCTTTAATCCACACACACACACTTGGTTGATTAAAGCAATGTTTTCATTATCATGGTAGTGAGTTTGAATCACAAATTAACCGATGATTTGACGTGTTTACTAAAGGTGGTTGGGGAACGTTAAATAGATCAGGTTCGAATGTCCTCACAGGGAAATAATACCTCTGGATTTGCAGTTCAAATATTAGACGCTTTCTTAAATTACGTTTCTAAATGATAAAAATATATACTTAACTGATAGAGCCCACCTTTGGGCAAGTAATAATGCCTATAGTGTTGTGGCAGCAATAGTAAGTTATACATTAGCATATAATGTAGGAAAATATTTCAAGTTATCAGTTTTTAGTCAATTTTTCAGAAATATTTTTTAAAAGAACTACAACATATAATTTTGAACATGAACCTTTTAAGGAAAGTATTTTGTTCAATGGTAATAGATGTAAAAATTTCATAAAATATGAAGAATAACATGGATAAATTATAGTTATATATGCATGCTATTTGTCGGCTCAAAGTGTTGAACAATTCAAGTATAATACATAAGCAAAAAATCAAATAAGTTGGAATATATAAAAAAAAGTATAACACATTTGCAGTTTCCAATGAGGAACTGTTGAAAGACCACGTTTTTAACGCTCTAATTGCTAAAATCATGATGGAGATTTCTGTCATCTACTGCATAATGTTTTCTAAAAGAAATGCTAAAGTGATAAATGTATATATATTAATGTGTGACAAAGGATGAAATTAAAAAAAAAAAATTTCCAAAAATCTTTCTAGCTGTCATTTTTACTACCAGTAGAGACAAAGCGCTTCTACGTTGTTCCTCAACAGTGATTGGCACTTAATCAGGTATATATTACTCCAAAATAAGTACTTCTATTTCTTTTCTATGATAAGTGACTGAAAGCGAGGCCGTATATTTATAAAACAATATTTCAATAAACACTGGCGAATATACTCGAATGATAAATCCAAAAAGAATAATACTCTTATAGATTGGTCATTTTTCAATTTCGTTCAAAGAGAAATTCTATTTCGGTTTACAAAGGGGAATAGGACTACAATTATGCAAGTTAAAGGATATTATTCCTGAGGAAAGAACATGTCATCGTCAATAATTTACAAATCAACGTATATACAAAAAGAGAAATGTCACCACAATATTAATGTCAAAGGTTATTTTGTTACAAGAAATTCAAGAATACTTAGTACGCAATGTGTTTTGGAATTCATCATGATTATGTAACTGATCTGCTCTCTCTTCTGAGAGGAAAAGAAGGTGTTTAAAAATGACAAACATGTCAATAAGCAATGTTCAGGGTTTCCTTCAAATGAATTTCAGCCTTACCTTACTTCTCCAATGTTATGTAAAAAACTTCAGAAGCATCTCACTAATTAATCACGAAGATAAGTATAGAACTCCATGAAAAACTTAGGGAGAAAATAACTAAAGTGCTTCTTATAATAGGATATTAAAACAATTAAGACTTGAACATAAGTGTTTTTCAAAATTATAAACACGTGGTCGTTCAAGCAAATTTATTTCTACCCAATATTCACACTTCTAAAAAGTATGAGAGTGACTGATATTAATATTATTTATCTGTGTGTGTATGTGTATATAAATATATATATATATATATATATATATATATATATATATATATATATATAAAGAGGAAAATATAAAAATTTCTAGATTCACGCACTTTACTAATTATGCAAGTGATGTGAAATGCGAAGCTCTCCAGAGCAAATAAGGTAATGTTTAAGGTGAGCAGACTACACAGTGGGCAAAATTCGTGTCGTTTTTGCTCCTTGGATAATAATTGTTAAAAGTTTGTTCTTGTTTCAAAGGATGAAGAGAATGTCAAGCCATCGTAGATGGATTCACTTCTAGTAGACAGTTGGGTTTACGAGGAGTATGATGGGCAGAGTGCGGTTGATGAACCCATGGACACGTCCACAGTGCATCAGATTTAACGAAGCTGGTTGGAACCAAGAACTTTGGAACGGTTGCGGGTTGACGGTGCAACCAGAGTGACATTAGCATGCCTGGATTAACATGCTCAATGGGAGGACGTATTTCGGTAGACGTGTTTTGCAGGGCTGCCACGTCCTGCAAAACACGTCTACCGAAATTCTACAGCATGTGACAGACACCCTTGATGCCGCCTTATCAAGTAGAACAATTTCCCGTTTATTGATTTCTAGTGGTTTACGTTCATGTAATCCACTAAGATGGTTGCCACTAAACCTATAACATAGACGCTAACTTCGGGAATGGTTCCTAATTAAAGCTATGAGGACGATGGAGTGTCATGAGTTCATCTTCTCCGATGAGTCAGATTTCTGTTTTTTCAGTGATAGTCGCAGTGTATGAATGTGACGTTGAGTAGAGACCAGTCCGATTGTGCAGCAACTGTGGAATGCTCCACATCGCGAAAACACAGCGTCATGGCTTGATTTGTCATTACGTACACTTCAAAGTCAACTATAATTTTTATTCACGACACTATAATACTATAACCTATGAAGATAATGTGTTGCAGCCGGTGTAGCTATCTTCTTTTAGGATGCCTTTTGTAAGCCGGAAAACGCTCGACAGCACATTACTTGCATCAGACAACATGCTTTTCAAGGTTTACAACTTCTTCTCTGGTCACCGTACTGGCCAGAGCTCTCAGCATTTTAACTCGTTTCCGACATGATTGGATTTTATTTGCAGATCATTTCACTGCTTCATAAATAAATAAACAGAAGAACAAAAATGGAGTGAAAAACTAAAAATTAGAGTTGAAAAACTGGAAAAAGGAAAATACGAAGAAATAAAGCGTGATCCTTGTCCTCAGGGTTAGAGGGAAGAGGGTAAGAAATTTCCAATTTGCTTGTATAATGATTTTATAGAATTTAAAATATGCTTGAGAACTTTCTCTGATGGCTTCGAACAAAATATTAAAAGCTGAAAAATCTAGCAAAGTACAGCAATATTACTCCGAAAAAATGTGTATCGCTAAATATTACTCCGTGTATTGCTAAATATTACTCCGAAAAAATCAAAAAAACTTAATGTAGTTTAATATATTAGGTATACCGGAAAGTTCTGACCATTTTAGAATGAAACAAAGGAATATATTTTTTCATACTTTGGATAAACTTTATTGAATAATATAACTTCCATCATTATTTATGACTTCTTGTCAGCGTGATGGCAATTTGTATAGCCCATTTTTAAAAATTGTCTTATCTCTAGAGGCCAAAAATAAACCAGTGCTTGTCTGATATCTTCTTCGTTCTTGAATTGCTTGCCCTGCAAGAAATTTTGTAAGGACAGAAACAAGTGATAATCAGATGGTGTAAGGTCTGGAGAGTATGGCGGATGCGACAGAATTTCCAAGCCTAGCTCTGCGACTTTCTGACGAGTCCCCAAAGCAGCATGTGGCCTGGCATTGTCATGAAGCAGTATGATGTCCTTCCTATTGAACATCGCCGGCCTCTTTTCTTGGAGTGCTGTTTTTAATTTATCAATTCAAAATGTACAGTTCAAAATGTATTGGTCCTCCAATGTCCCACCATACACACAATATTCTCTTGTTCAGGCTCAACTTCGGTTTAGAGGTAGAGTGGGCAGGTTTTCCGGGTTCACAATATGCCCTTTTTCTTCTGATGTTTTCATAGGTAATCCACTTTTCATCCCTAGTTATGATCCAGTCAAAAAAGAGTTTGAATTTGTAGTCTGCAAGCAGAGATGTGCATATGATGATTCGATCATTCAAATTGTTTTCACTTGACTTGTGTGGCACCCATCTCGATTACTTCCACACAATCCCTAGTTTCCAAATGTGGTCGGAAAAGGTTTCTTGAGCTGAATCAAGTCTTTCCGCAATCTCCGATGTTGTCAAAAAAGGATCTTGCTCTAACATGATCTTGACAGTATTGTCGTCGATCAAATATGGTCGCCCAGAGTGTGACTTATCAGAAAGGTCGAAATCACCTACAGGAAATTTTTTGAACCATCTTCTGCATATTCTATCAGAAACGGTACCTTCACCAAACAACGTCAATAAATTTCTATACGCTTCTGTAGCATTTCTTTCTTTTTGTAATTCATACAAAATACAGTGGCGTAAATTAACATTGTCGGTAGTCATTGGTACTACACGATCGCGTTTCACTTAATACTAACAAGAATGAACTTCGTTTTAGTTCATCTTTGACGAAAATGTGTATCCATTGTTAGCGATCAAAAGAGAGAGCCAAATATGTGTCACATATTTGGCAACTTGAATATGAAGGAATATGAGCATACTTGCTGAAACTGATTGTAACCGGAGCGGACAGAACTTTCCGGTAGACCTAATATATATATATTCATATATGCATGTATATTATGCACATATATTCATAAGGATAGATCATATGTATCTACGCTTAATTTATATTTATCAAAACTTCATAAAATGTTTCTTCAAATAGTGAAATATTGAATCTCCCCAGTGAGCAATACTTTATTCAGTCATAAAATATCTTATTAAGAAAATGAATATAAGATAAACAAAAATACTGAATGCAGTGTCCTCTAAGAAAAACCTCTAAGCAGATTCCAAATGTTCAGACGGAGCAAAGGGTTTTTAAGAAAACTTTCAAATTCATCTATCAAAAAAGACTTAAGAAACAAACACTTGCCCAGACAGCTAATGTTTTCTTGAATTTTGAAAGGGCCTTTTCCTTTAGAATTATTTTTCTTCGTTCCACGGCCCGCCTAAAACACATGCGGAGGATTGTCTTCGCCTCTTTGGACATGTCACGGTTCCTGACATCCCTTCCTGTGATTCCTTGCCGGAGGAGCGATTTAGTCCGTCTTTATCGCGTCCACATGAAGATGATCGAAAGGAATTTATTTTCATTTTTATATACCCACACATCTTGGATTGAAGTAGAAATAGAGGACAAAATATTTTCGAAACAAGAATCAACTTTTTGAGTTGATTCTTTACTAAAGAAATAGTTTGTTAAAATAGTTATATAGAAATACTAAAGAAATGTGTTGATTCTTTTCTTAAGAAATATTTTTAGCTTTTGTTTTCGCGATATGAGATGTCTTTATATGTATATATATTCGTGAGTTCGAATCTTAGCATAGCGTTGATTTTTTAAATGACTCGTAAGAAAAGGAAATTATATGATCTGAGGGAATCAAACCATGCATAATCAAATCACTGTTAAATGAGTAACAAAAAAAACTTTCTTTGAAACTATTGTTTGCTTTTATGCAATGTTTTTAAGTTCTACCCTTTTCTGCGGACTAAAACGTCACTTAAACTGTGCAACTCCTTGTAATTTTGAAGGGCGGTCAGAAGCTGATATGCTGGAGTTGTTGACACGTGTACTGGCAGTTTCCTATTGACATTAGTCCCTACTCGAGAAGCTATTACTGTAACTGTTTTTTTTTTCAGTTACTTCAATCGACATTATTAAATACAAAAGATTTTTTGTCTGTGTTAATTATTGAACCCAATATATCTCAGTCATGAAACGGATACTAGCTGACCTTTTTTTTCTTTTGCATTATAACAAAATATCATAAGAAATACATTACCCCATCAAAGCCAAAAACTGCTAATAATTTATTGTTAACCTGTGAGAACTTGTGAAGAAAGTCACGGAGGTGAGTAGCATTGTCCACGTCGCTCCCCCACGAACTCATTTACAGGATGATTCACATTCATTCCTTGTCTGATCAGAAAGACAAAGAAACACAGAGAGGAAGAATCATCCTTACCCGAAGCGGGATTCGAACGCAGAACGTACAACCTAGTACTCAGGAATGCAAACCATTCAGCCATCGGCCGGCCTACCGAAAGCAGTAGTATACCCTGCATTGGATTCAACAGAAATTTTAATGTGTATACGCTTCTTTTGCACAATCTTCACTTTAGAAGATTAAACGCATAATCTACCGAACACTTTTGCGGCTTAACTACCTACATCATTGTAGCAGCATCGGAAGCGTGAAGAACAATGTACAGCAATTTTTATTTCCGTACATAATTTTTTCCCAATATTTCTCAATTTTAATTTTATTTAAAAAACTTAAATTCTTCAAATTTATTTTCGATTGACTACGGAGGAGGAAGTGTTTTTTTAGCAATAATATCAAAAAATATTTTATTACAAAACAAATAATTCTTAGTCACTTTCACAGTATACTTTCACATAATAAATTCAATATTATCACTTATTATTTTTTTATGAAATTAAGAATATAACAACACTTTTTATTATAAATAATAGATTAAAAAATAATTTTGGTTGATGAAAGATTAAAGGACTTTTGAAAACGAAAGAAAATTGTTCATTTCATTTTCGTCATGCAATAAGGTGATGCAAAAGCATTTAACTTAAATAGATCACAAACACTCGGATGGCACTAATTTAACGCAATCAGATTACTTCAAGAACATATGTACTAAAATTTTTATACGTGAAAGGAACAAATACAAAATGGATGAAACTGTGTAAAAATTCATTCACTAAAAAAAGCTTCATTTTCTGAAACATTAGGATCTGTAGTTACCAAATAGGGGGGAAACACCTTTAAGGTAGATGGTTCTATATTTTGATCAGCAAGAGAAATCATTCCAACAAAGACTATACGTTGGTCCGAAATTCTCTGCAATCCAGTTTCTGTCAAAAATCGTTGTGCGGTGATGAGAGGAAAGAAAAAATTCTTTTGTTGACTTCGTCACTAGACAATTCTTCAAATTAACAGATATTTTTTTCCAGATTCTGTCGATAGAAGTAATATTTAAGAACGGATAACAATAACTAAACATGGCTACCTATTATAATTCCTGGTTATTTTATTTTGATAATCATTTGAATATGAATTTGACTTTCGAGACTTTTGTACATCAGTTTTGTTCCCTACTTAGTAATTCACTTAATTAAAGTTATCCATCCGTGAGTATACTAATCCGTGTTTTTATTTGGAGCAATTCAATTTGGGAACATCTGGTGATCTTAAAACATGAACATTTTATCTATTTATCTGGTGATATTAAAACAGTCGCGGTGGCAAATTTGGTGAAAATACATCGTAGTAATTTTTAGTTACTAATAGGTTCTATATTGACCCAATGGCAGATTAGTTACATTCGCAAATGATGGCCCGGTCCATAAAATAGGTTTGTGATTGAAACGTCTTTCAATTAAAACTAATTTTCTGAGAAAGACAGGATACGTTTGAGTGTCTTCAACTTGATTCTAACATTATTTAAATTAATATAGGTCTCATACGTTTTTGTGATTACGATGTCACATCTCTTTAAAATACATGGTGTCATTCGTTCCGCTATTTGCGTCATGTCTAAAATTTAATGTATTAAAAATCCAGGGAGCTTTAAGAAAATAATTGTTCCAATTGTTTCTCATCAACATTTTTTGAACGATTTATAACAGATTAAAGAGCAAGAGTTCGTTCTATAGTTTTGATATGGTGACAATGCATAGTTTATAATATACAACAAACATAATTTTTGATATATAATAGATAAATATACAATTTGTATTTCTAAACTTTTTGTTGGATGTTCTCTGTTGCAAAAAATTGCGCAAGATTTTTTGTGTGTCAATAAATATTTAAATTTCTTAGGGAGTTGAGAAAATATAGTTAAAAAATGTTTGACAAATTTATTCATAACGATGGATGAAAAAACTTAGATTCCTGTCACCCAGGCAAGCTCTCTATCTAGATTCCTATTATCAAAATTAATTCTTCCCAGGATTCCTTGATCTCAAGATGTAAGAGATGTAATTAATTATTAACGAACACGTATTCTCGGTTTGGAGGGCATAATGACGTCACAGCAGACGTTTTTCTATTTCCCTTGAGTACGAGATTAGTGTAGCGGCCACCCTCTAGATGTAACAAAATACAGAGTAGAAGATCCGTCTAACAGGAAGAGTCCCTCTGGGAAACACCTCGAGAAAGGATTTTCCTTTTATCGGATTTGCAGAGAGCGTATTTCGATTTTTTTCTTCTGTTGCGTGTCATGTTTTCTATATGATTTATTCCGATGGGAACTCGTGAATGGGGCTTTGAATCTTCCAAACATGCTTTTCCCCCTTCCCTGGACAGCGGCATTCTTCACAAGTTAATTAGGACATGTGGTAACACGTGACTCAAATTTCGCATCCGTTGCTTAAATTGATTGACTTAACATCGGAGACACAACAAGCCGAGCAGGCTGTCGAATGGTAAGCTCTTTTGTTTTCATTTCAGCAGTTCGTGAATTCAAATCCTACCAGTGGCAGAGCTGTTTATAGTGGTTCGATAAGCATTTTAATCTCTAAAATTTCGCCCAATTGGCTTTCGTGTGAAAAAATGTCCGTTGAATAATAAACAAACCTATTGTAGACAAATAATAAGTATAAATGAAATATTCGTTTTTTTCTCCACACTAAAATTTAGACCAAGGTTCATTTAAAGCAGTTGTAAAAAATGGAATGCAACTTATAGCAATTTGTCGGTATCTGCCGAATTTAAAATGAGAAGAATGTTTCGCTTCGAAATTCTAATATTAAGTTTCATAATTCATTTAAATTATAATGAAGGCTGTTATAACTCCATGTAAAGTTGTTTTTTCCGTTCTTTTAAATACTGTAACACAATCCGCTCTAAAATACTTGCTTCGAGAAAGAAACATGTGTTTGGTTTTCTTGTTTTAAATTTATCATGTATGCGTTTCCTATGAAAGTAAAAATGTATATACGTACACCTATATGCATTCTTTTCTTTCTACGTTCTAACATAATATTTTTAAATAATATCAATATTTTTTATGTTTGAATCTTGAATCTTTGAAAAAGTAATGTTTTCACTTTTTTGGCGATTGCGTTTTCAACTATCTCAAAACGTCACCGCTCCTAAATGCATCACAAAGCCGATGTAAAGTGCTCCAAATTCAACATTAATAACTTCATAATGAATGCTTCTAATTATGCTACACCTCATTAGATTCATTTCAGCTAACATTGATTTCATTTCACTGTTTTGAGAAGTTATTCATTAAATTACTCTTAGTTATATGCACAGTTTTATGAATTAAACAATAGAAATTCATGTTTTCATAATTAAACTGAGCCCAATTAACTCATTTTAACTCTTTAAACTTGTGTTAATTTTGGTTTGCCATATACGCACATGCAAATACTTAACTTCTATTTTTTGTTTTCGTTGCAGTTATTTATGGTGTGACTTTTATAACTTGTTGGGATTCATGAAATCTGGGTATACGCGTTCTCCCCTTCAAATGTCTAAACCAAGCAATCATTCGATAAGGAATATCAATTATGAAGTAATTTTATTAGATATAAATGGAACCAATTGAAACGAAAAGTTCTGCCTCTTATTAAAATATTATCACTTTTTAATGTGAGGTATTTATAATAAGTTGTATTTCTTGTTATCCATTCCTGTTAGAACTTTGATTAGTTCAATGTGAGTTGTTCTTCATCTTAGAATTTTTTCTACACACGACGATTAATTCATTCGAAGCATAACACTTAAAATAGATTCTAAAAAGTGTTTTAGTTTACCATTCGTGGTAAGAATCAAAGCCATGATTTTTTAAACCATAGGTCATATCGTAATCCATTCAGTTATCCATATGTCTTCAATAAAAGTAAATAATGGAAGTATTCCGTTTCAAAATGAATGAAATATTTTCTCAACTATTTAGCATTTGATTTTTACATTAATGTTTTATAAAATTTTAAACGAAATATTGATCCATTTTCCCCATCGTCCAGTGAAGAGTTGAAATCTCTCCTCATTCTCTCCTTCCAACCTCATACCGCAAAATTAAAAGGACCGAGATTTACTACTGAAAGAGTTAGTTCTGAATTATTAGAAGCATTCTCACTTGTTGCCGAATACGCGTGCATAAGTTGTTAAGCTGAATATGCGAGCAGAGACAGTGAACTAGTTTTAATTATCTGCGCAAAATAAATAAATAAGTATATTGACGACATTTCATTTTACTTAAATTTTATAACAAAACAATTAAACACATACATAAAGCTACGATAGGCTGTTAAGAAAAATGTCGATCTCCCAACAGGAGGAATATCTGACCAAATCAAAGATCACTCGTGAAAATATGGCCGCTATAAATTGGAAAAGAGCTTACCACTGAAATGTGAATCCGCAGGTGTGACGTTATGTAAAAATGTTGCCAAATAAAGTGTCGACCTCATTGCTTGAACGTGTTCAGAATGACGCGAAAATTGCAAATTTTTAATAGCTTTTCATTCATGAATAGCGGACGTGAAAAATATTTTTCTCTGAATTGATCACGATTCCTTATTCAAAATATATTTTCCAAATCAATGTGAAACACCCTAAGAAAACCCCAACTGATGCTGATCCCAACTGATGCTGACATCGAACTTACTAACTCTTGAATTAAATGAACAGTGGATGTGACCCGATTGGCTGAAACTGAGAACCACAGCTATTAATGGAATACTGAAGGCAATGATCCCTCTTGCTGTCCTAGTAGAATTGATCGTTCAAATGCTTCTGCTCACGAAATGGTATTGACTTCATTCTGTTATACTTTAATCACATTTTCATATTTATAAATCTTATTTTTCTATGATACTATTTATGGGATGATAAGCACCGTTATACTGTATGTATTAATCTGGTGCGGGAATCTCATGCAAGTTGACTAATTGAAGTTTCATCAGAATGACTGGCGCTCAGACTTACAATCCCAAGTGTGTTGCAACTTTTATCATTTCTGATATGAATGTTTTATGTCTTTAAACGAACAGCCATAACAGATGACATTCAGATATGGCCCTTCATGCATCCGTGAGGACTTGTCATGGGTAAGACAAGGCAAAAGATGTGCAGATTTCCCAAGCATCCACCACAATGGACATTCTTGCCCGAAACAGAATCGTTGCCTCTATCTTCTGTTCTTAAAAAATGCCTGGTATCAGACTTCTGACATTGCACTATTATTAGAAAAAGACATAGTACAATCAGCCATATTTAATATAATTTGTAAATGGTAAAAAAGAGAGCACAAAGCTGGGGATTAATTTTATAATTGATTTTAATATTTTGACATAGCTACAAAAAAGCACAAGGAATAAAACCTTAAAGTTATAGTTTAAAAAATTATATCTAGGGCACACGTTCATTCTCCTCAAAATCCCGCTTCTGGCTGCTGTATTTATAATGCTGGCCGATAGGGGTTCTGTTGCCATATCTGTTACAAATTTATATATTATCATTATTTTCCTTCATATTATTTTCTTAATTTTTTTTCAAATCAAGCAGTACATATTGCTCATCATTAACAAAACAGTATTATATATAGCTGCATACTCATTAAATACGAATTACATTCAAATAAGTTGAATACAGAATTATTTGAAGTTAAGTAACTTTAATAATTTGGTCTCAGCATACAAAATAATTAAAATCAATTTTTCCATTTTAAAAGTATTTTTCTATATTACAGTTTCATAAGCAATTATAATCTCCATATCAAATAATCTCCATAAAGTTATTATATCTTATTATAATAACTTTATGGAGATTATTTGATTACGAATAATTTATTTTAACAAATTTTAATAACTTATTTCAATAAGAACATTAATGAAAAATATTTCATTCCCCAAAGATTAATATTCTAGACATTATGATTCATCTCTCAAGCTATGTATTTTAGATTACTTGCAAAGCGTGTTGACTTTTGAAGCTTTCAAGGCCTGTAACAGCAAATTCCTTTCTTCTGAAAGAATATTTTTATAGCTTTTAATTAAACTCTAGAGGGTTGATTCTGATATTCAGGAAACTAAATTGATTGATTCATTTCTTTCCTGAAAGGAAATGGTGTAATTAAAGGTTAAATGTTTGGGAACGATTGGAGAAAGAATTATTTGTAATGGGTGTTTTCTTAGAAATGAAAAAGTTATTGTTAATTACATGCAGATTGAAGGAAAAATTTGGGGGAAAGTATTAAATACTTATATGATTGCAGAATTTTAAATATATTTTAGAAATGGGTTTGGAATTGAGGGAATTCTAGTGAGAATTTCAATAAGGTATTTTGTTTTTTCAGTTAATTTTTATTATATTGCTATATTTTTAAGATTGCTTAATACTCTGTTTAAACCAGAATAAGCATTTCTTTATTTATAATCACGATCAAGTGGCGCATAATTTACGTCTCAGTTTACATCCGCTCCTTCACGTCCCCCCATAGCATCAGTGGATGAGCTTAAATAAGGGAACTTTTTACGTGCAAATTCTTCTCAGAAATGCTTGCAAAATTTTAAGGTAAAAGCTTCACATCACAATAAACTGAATTGGGTTTCAAAATCACTGAATACCTGTCACTAGAGAAAGCTCTATCGCCATTGGCTTACAGAAGTGATTGATTTATTTTATAATCACATTGAGACAAACTTTTTTTTTTATCTAATGTAATATTGTTCCTTTTATAGATAACATAAGAAACGTTACTGTCAAAAAGGAATTATTATTTCAAAATTTTAGTAATGAAACAGAAACTTAAAAAAATTTAAACATAATAAATATACATTAAAGAAGCATAGTTATACCAAAAAACAAGTTTCGGCACCTTTTTTAAATTTTTTCATAAAGTTAATGAAAAACAAGCGAAGGAAATTTTGTAATTGTTAAATGTTTAAATAAAATTGATATTTTTTTATTCATGAACTAAACGAAAGAAGAATTTTTATGATAGCATATACGAAAAATCAAAAATTAAAGATAAGCAACTTTTTCCAATTTTGGATGATATGATTCTTAGCACGACTTTCAGAAAGTCAATCATCTGCAATTGTTTTAATCTGATAATCTTTCGTGCATAGCAATTTTAATAATTTACGAGCCTCAACTGCTTATATTATTATTTAAAACAGTATTTTTTAAGAAAAATAACCATTAAGAATATTAGAAACATATATTTACAACCTTGGAATAATGAACATGAAAATGGGGCTACATTTGTTAAACTTCAATTACAAATATTTTAAAGTTAGTTATGTTTTTATTAGGAGATAAAATAACATATTTCTGGAAGATGTTTCACATACGTGTTTCAATAAAATATATTTTATGCAATGATATACATAAGTATCAAATATAATTTCTTTATTAATAATAAAATGATAAAAATTTCTTCTATATACTTTGATAATACTGTTAGCTCACACATTTTGGTTTCAATTATCGTTTTTATTTGATAAGTATAGTACTTTCCTTGCAAGACACAAAAAACAGAGCATTTTTAATAAAAGTTCTTATGATTGCTCCCTATATTAATGAGAGCATACCTATGAACAGCAATGCACTGTCGGGTAGCGTCATCTTATATCCCATTATTTTATTCACAGTAAATACTCCAACACTTTACCTAATTCTAGTTTTCATAATATTCAGAATTTTTAAAACAACCAAATCCTTTAAAAATCAGTCAAATTTGACTTAAAATGCACTTTTAATACTTTTACTTAAAATGCAAATATTACTTAAAACATGAAAGTTTTTCAAAGAAAAAACATATCGCTTTCTATCATATATTTTAAAATTTTCTTTGAAAAATTTTATTTTAAGGGAAAAAAAGAGTGTAAAAATTATTTTTACTTTGAAAATACTTTAAAAAGCACGTAACATTTTAGTGTTTTTGAGCTATCATCTGGTAACTCGATAATGTTCCCTTTTTCTAGGTAAATATCTCATAAAACAATGCACCTTCTAAGTTCCATTCTTCCGAATATAATGTATGAGACTTCTATGGAAATGAATCAGCCATTCCATTATACCCTACCCAAAACAACATGGCGTGCTTAAAGGAAATCCTTTCCCACAAGCGCTTGTTCTACTTCACGAGATGTAATTGTTGAATACCTGACCTCGCCAAAGAATGCATCATCATTTAACTTCCACAACTTTTATTTGTATTACAATCTCTTTAGTTTCAGTACTTTATACCTAAGTCCCTCACCCTTGCTTGAAGGATGGAGTCTTCTGAGAAATAAAATAATGTAACAATTTTTTTCCGGCTGAGTAAATGGAATATCCCCAATAACATTTTATTCCATTTGCTACCCTATAAACGGGTCCCTATGGCATGTGTGAGGGTACGATAGTGTCCCACCCCCTGTGGTGCACCCGGAAAACGCCTCGGTGACTTAGATGTCACTGTGTCTGGCCGGTTCCATGGTATCAGGGAACAATAGATTAATAGACTCTGTTGCAATTGTAACTGTCTAGAATCTGTCATTGGAAAAAAAAGAAGTGATATGATGCTTTACACATTTTATCTTCACCTCTCAATAAATATAAAACATATAAAAGGGGAGAAATAACCACTTGCATCCTTTGTTACAGTGACCAGTTCATGCGAAATGACATAAGCAACTTTACAAAGAGTACAATTTAACTTACATTTTATGTATTTATTTAATTTATTTTAGTCAAAATTTCATAAATCAGATGCTGGCAATTAGAGTTCAACATAAATGTAATTTTTTAGTGCTGAAAGTACTGAGTTCAATTCCAGGTAGTATTGAAACGTAACAAATGAATATGTCCGAGGTATGACAGTTAGATACTTGAGGGTTTACCGGTTTCCTTCCCTTGGGTGATGGTACTACGGGTCATAGTCCGAAAAGTTGTTTTGAAAAACAAAGAAGCGGTTGATGATTTAAATGTCTCACAATTGTCCTCTGCACCTTACCTGTCAACTACGTGGCCTCAGTTAAGATGTTAAAGCTGTGTCAGAGAGAAAAGAGTGTAAAATATGAATGCTCTGTTCAAGACATAGGAAATCAATTTAAAAAATTTGACTTAAATTTTTTGAGGCCCTGGTTTTTAGATTTATTGTTGGAAATCAAGAAATTCCATTTATTTTTCATAGAAAAATATATTTGATTCTGGCAAGTTATGATGTAAATAAAATTTACATGCATAAAGTTTGAATGACGTAAAAAATTTTATACATGAGAAAAAAATACTGATATGCATGTTAAAATTTGCCTTCTCATATGATATATGTTTTAAAAATAATAAGACAGATTTCAGGAACAAGATGCAAAACAGGTGAGATTAAATCTTAGGAACTTTCAAAAATAATTGTTGTTATTAAATCTCCAGAATAAACTTTTAAGGATTATTTTTTCATAATATTTAACCAACTTAAGAAAATTGAATCCAGAGAGGATTGATTTTTAACGATTCGGAGGAAAAACAAGAATAGTAAGACTGCATATTTTTTGGCATGGTTAACACTTGTAAAAATATTTTGCAGCTTTTGATGGTAATACTTTAAAAAAAATAAATAAATATAACTTAAAAATAAGAATAAAACCCGAATTCTAATGTCGATTTAATTCTTTTATAACATGAATCTTTAATAATTTATATGTATGGAGGATAATCACGTCACGGTTACATATGCAAGTTAGATATTAAGCATTTTTTTATAAATTACTTTTACATTCAGTAAATATAAGCTGTTTAAGCGAAATATTATTTCCTCAGGTATATACCAATATTCAGGAAGTTCAAAATACCTCAATATCAAGCAAGAGCATTATGTCTTACTGCCTACAAATGTTAACACAATTACTTATACATACGGAAAAATTTACAAAAATACAAAACCAATGATAATTTTCTACACAGTTTATGTCATACTTCGATAACAGAATTATCAGCATTAAGATTTAACTCTCGTTTTTTCACATATTGGCTCTTTCTACAGTTGTGTCACGGTCACTCCATGGAGTCATGGACTAGACAGTTTAACGCAAAAAATCCAATACTTCATAGTGAACCAGTGACCTTCATATCATATTAAATTTATTTGAAACTAAATGAACTAATTAAGAAACTACAATTTTTTTTAAGTATATTTTGTTAAAGTTTGTTAAACTTTGCTCATTGTGTATTTAAATTCTAATAGAACTAAAAGCAACATCAAAGTACCAGTTTCACACTAATTATAAAATAAAGTATAATAATAAATCTACAGTACATTTTGTAATAAATGCGTTTTTATAAATTAATTGCAATGTAAAAACTTTTTCTAGATAAAAGAAATTTTGTGATAAATATCTTTTTCTAGGTAATTTAATTCTTATCTTTTTCTAGATAAAAAAATGTTGGTGAGAAACTGATTCTGCAAATTTAATTAACAGAAGTTTTCTTTATTTTTTTAAATGTATGAAAGAAATATAAAAATATTAAAGGGAAAGAATAATGTAATTTTTTATTAAAAAATACTGTTTCTACGAGTTTCGATACCTAAATTTTTAAGAAAGTTTAAAATATTTTTAAAAACACCAGTGGAAGGGAAAGGGAAGAAGGGGGCTACGAGCACAAAGAGAAATTGAGATGCAATGCTAGAGAAATGAGGATTGATTTAATGACTGAGAAAACAGATAAGAAAAACATTCAAAGGAAAGAAAGAAATTGAATAACTTTACAATAAATGCACTTTCAAATCGGAAAGAGTAACATATCAAAAATACACTGTTCAGCATTTTTCAGCGACATACTTCGGGAAATTTTCAAATTCTGTTGATCCTAAATCTGTGTGAATATTTGTTGACAGCAATGCCGAGTCTCAAATCTTTTCAGTATGTGTTTCTCTGAGACGTCTCTTCAATGCCATCATTGTAACCGGTAATAGCTTTCCGTTATTTTATGAGCAGAATAAGATGCGCAATACATGTATTTAAATGGTTGGTTGGGTTTAATGGCTCAAGATCCAAATAAGGACAAGGTGTGACAGGAATATAAATGAGTCTATTATCAAGAACAGGAGAGAAGAAAAAGCAAAAAGGTTCTAGAGACAATGGGCAAAATTTAGGTGGAAATAAAGATTAAAGTTAGTTACAAAGATATTTACAAAGATATTAGATAGTTACAAAGATATAAGAAAATTCAAGAGGTGGTTTACTATTTTAAAAATATAATTTTTTGCTTTCACCCTGCTCTAGTACCCATATTTTGTTTCACAGTGAAAACTTCTGGTTTTATCCCATGCATTATCGAACAGCGATTCATCTGCAGGCGAAATTGCCTGGTGTATGCTTGAGAAGTTTTCTAGCTTTCCATGTTTAACGAATATTGACGAATGTATACAAAATATAATTTAAGAACTCATACCTCATAATCACTGTATGCGAAAAATACTTTAAGAAACGTGAAGGATGTTAAGAAAATCTCACTTCCAATAAAATACTAAGCTGTCATCTAGTCGTTGGGCTGAGCTCTACAGAAATGAAATTTCTAAGTTCGATCCCAACTAGTTGGTTGAGTTATGAAAGATGGATGTGTTTCAGAGTGCACATCTGATTGAAAGGGTAATCGACTGTTTTCCGGATATTCTCCGATGAGCTTCGTAACTACAATTTAGTATCTAGGCAAATCCTCTTTGCAGAAACACTGCTACATATATTTATCTGTTTTCCAAACTTCTTCACCTGTTAAAGTATCTGTTCATCTCTGTTAAACTATAATTACGCACTTTTCAGAAAAAATGCTTTCGGGTTCAATTCCAATTAATTTATTAACCGAAAATGAGTAACATACGCTCAGTAAAACATCTTTATATTTGAGTTACCAAAAACGGTATTTTTTAAAAATCATAAAAAAAATTTTATATTTTTTCTAAACTGCTTCCACGAAAAGCTGAGCATGCATAAAATCCATAATATAAAGTGGTCATAAAATTTACATTTAATAAAGAAATTTAATATATTAACGAATATTTTCCTTATTTATTCCGATTTGTACAAAGTGAGATTTCTTATAAGTATAAATGGGATGGTAGTCCTCAAGAAATAACAGATAAGATCGCAAAATAATTTTAATAAGATCCTTACAAATAAAAACCGTGAATATTTTTTTAGAAAAATATGCACTTTTGAAAAACATCGTATAAGACGATTTTTATAATTTTGCTTCTTTTCAGTTAGAAGAAACTGAACAAATGAAAGACAATTAATAAAAAGTATGTATGGACATCAATTTCTTGAAAGAGGGGATAAAAAGTCCAATGTTTGAGTTAAAATTATGAATGACGGTTTATCGATTTTTGACTGTTATAGAGGAATGTGGTCCTCATCTAGAATGTATGTTAAGCAATTGAGCAAAATAAGTCGGCAAGTCGACCGTTTCGCTTAATCTCTTTCAAATATTTTTCTGTAGAATGATTACACCCCTGTGTTGTACAATATCCCTGTGAGAGAATATAATAAATACTAAGTGCACTTTAATACAGGGTTGGCTTCTTGTATGTCCTGTACATGTTTTTCTTCTTCAGTTAAGAAACCTTGTGATAGGATCGGCCATCCCTTATCATCAGCAGAGATCAAGATGGTGTCTCTCTCTCACTCAATCAGAATACTAATCAGAAGATTTTTATTCCTGGTTTTCGGCAAACTGCTGACGTGAGTTGCTTTTAGTTCCTTAACAAAGTTTTATTAATCCAAATAACTTCATAATGCTATAAGAATTATAAATTTTATTCTGTTGCACAGAATTTTGGATATTTGTCTTAATGATACAGTACCATTTTGCTAATGGCAAATTACTATCGATAACACTCTTCAGATAAGCCTTAAAAAGTAGATATCCTTTCAAGTACTTACTTTCTCTAATTTGAGCTGATATGTCATATTTTCTTGAACTACTGTTCAACAGTTGGTAGGTTCAACAATGGCTATATAAAAATTTAAAGAAGTTCAAAATTCACTGAATTTTTCTATAGAATTGTGATTGAAATTCATCCAATTAATTACATACAATAAAAGTATGTACATAATATATACATTATAGTAAAAATAACATTTGTTTTTGATAAAATTATAATTGAGAAATATTTATATAATATGAGAATAATCAATAAATTACCATTACCAAAGAATTCACAGTTTTAACTCTAATTTTCGACGTAAATTTTGTATTGATTTGTAATCATTTTTAAGCTGTCGTCTCCAATCAAATAAGGTTATTAAATACAAAAAGTGGTCATAAAAAGAAAAAACAATTCAAACTATTCAGTTTCGTATGTTAAACATGAAAGGTAAATGTAAAGATGTCACATAAAACTTCATGGCCTAAAAATAAACATTAACCTTCCATTTGATAAAAAAATATTTTTTCTTAATGATAACTTTACACAGTATCTGTATATCAGTATTGTAAACTAATATTTATGATATGCTAAGACAATCGTTAACAAACATGTTTTGCTCGGACGTACTTCTTTTTGTATTTGGAGCTGATAGCTGAAATACGAGTGATTTCTGGCCTTCAGCTCCACAGTTGTTAGGTTTAGTTCTACATAAACCATGAATATTTAAAGGAATTTGCATCTCTGACTTCTTGTATATATTTATGGTTTAATTTGATCAAGATTATTTATTCCAAAGCAAATGTAAGAACTTAATTTTTACATATATTATTGTAAAAATTTCTGTAGTAGGCAAACAATCGATGAATTAAGACTTCTTAAAAATTACGATTCGGAAATTCATGGGGTTTATTCTAACATCAGATAACAATATTTTGAGGGATTTCAAATCAGTTTTAAACTGTAGTTGCATTTCGAGTATGAACTTGGCTCATAAAAGCGATCATAAAATGGAAATCAAACCAAATTATTTTATCACACATGCTGAAAAAGGCAAACAGTAGTACAGTAAAAAAAAACTAAATGAAAGCTGGTATTAGACTAGCAAGTATGGAACGTTGCAATGGGAGTGTTTCCATGACGTTGATAATGATGTAATAACCGCCTTCTTCCTTCCCGAAGGCGCATTGAAACGATCCAATACTCGCATTCAAATGATTAGAAACACGTGTTCTTGAAGGGATCCAATAAATCATAGCTGAGGAGTGTAGAGAGGAGAAATGAATGTGGCCGCTAATGGTAATTTCATCCCATCACCCGAAATGAAGGTCCAGAATGCGGAATGGATAGTTACATGCCCGACGAAGCGCTAACTTCGGGATTATGAGTCGGCTGGTAATAAAGATGTTCAAAGACTGCCACTGGGCATATCATTAAATGGTGGTGCTGCGGTGATATCACATAGTTCACAGGAATGAATTCAGCCAAACTACCACATTTCAACTTGAATAACTACATCATAAGTACATATAGCATCCTGATGAGCAATTTCGATGGAATTCATTTACTGGAATAACCTTGTTTCCAGTCAAAACTATAAATTTGAATGTAATTCACCGAATGGAAATCACACTATCGGAAATTTACTAATTTTGTATCAGTATTCTCTACGCACAGATTGAAGAAAATGCAAAACCGTTCTATAATATATATATATATATATATATATATATATATATATATATATATATATATATATATATATATATATATATATATATATAAAGTATCATAAGCATAAATTGAAATAAATAAAAGAATAAACGCGAAAAGTATATGCTCATAAATATATTTAGTGCGAAAACAGCTTAAATAGAACTACTAAAATACAATTTATCGTAATTTTTTTTATAAAATTAATCAAATGTGTGCTAAATGAAAAATAATAAACTTTAAAGATGAAATATAGTTAGCACATGGAACAAATATTGAATAGATAATTCAAAATATTAAAGAAACAAAGAATAAAAGGAAAATGAAGCGAAGTACCAATGTGGCTAGCTTCTTCAGGGTGTGTTGACCACATTGTCACAAAGTATGGCTTTTCTGTAGTAACTCCAGATTAAGGTGCTAATTAAACCACTACACCCATGCTAAAACGAATTTTAAAATTTTCAAGCCAAAGAGCCAAAGTACACTATTAAATTAATAATAGTCAAAATCAAATTCCAAATCCGAAAATATTGCAAATAAATAGTAATTATATATATATATATATATATTCTTTTTCTTCCTCTATTGATACGATAGCCACTGATGAGCTAAAACCTGCCCAAGAACATTGTCCCCCTCGGATGTACTTCTGGCGATTGATTTTCTTTGATTAGTTACTCTAAGGATCTTATTAATCTTCTCTACATAGTCCGTCTATCCCAACATGGGCGTACCCCGCTTTCTCCTTGCTAATTTTTATGATCGAAAATTTTAAATGTTAATGATTGTCTGTTCTACATATGTGGTGTGGAAATTTCAAACGACGTATCTTTATGAGTTTATGTTATTTATGACCTCAAATAATTTGTTAAATTCAAAATTATATCAACGTTTCAGATTTCACTTTTATTTGCAGATCAAAGAGGTTTTCTAGAACATTTCATTCAAAAATAGCCAGCTGAATTGCCTGGAATTTAGTAATTGTCCAAATATCAGATCCACAGGTGAGTAAAGATCTGATAAGTATTTTAAATAATGTAAATTTAGTGCACATGGTCTGTAGTTTTCAGGTAGAAACCTGGCTCTTATCACGGATTATTCATTACAATTAACTGATTGGTGTTCAAATTACTTTTCAAAAGACCAAACGGAGATGTTTTCGTGGACCCAAGAAGAGAAAAATCTAATTGAATTGTCAAGTGACAAAAGCTTAAAGTCAAAATTCTCTTTTTTTTTCATTGAGGATCTAACCCGCTTTCGTTCGTGCAAAACATGTCTGCTGACTGCACTTCATACAGAACGTGTTGTCTCTGGATACACAAGATAGCCTCTAGTAACCCTCTTACCTATAATCTCTTCGGGAAGATAAAATCCCTTTTCAGTGATATTAACGGATTGTCTTTTATAGACTGAGTTTGTCAACGTTATTGACTTTGACTTAACAACGCCATGGAATCGGACAATGGAACCCAGTAACTGAATAACCCTTTAAAACTTGGCGATATTATGAAACAGGAACATGAAGATGTCACCACCTTACATTTCAAATACACTTGTGTCCATAAATTAAGGATAATGCAAGTTCAGGCAAAGAAAGGGACAGAAGCAAAACAAATGTGACTTATTTTTAAAGTCTATTTATTAAAGAAAAGGTAAATAGCAAAAAAGATGCTATATATGTGATATCATTAATAAAATTTGCGATTTTTACTCCCTGGAGCAAATTTTAAAAAAGCACCTTTTTACAAAACCAATATAACATAGTTGGTATGATGGTTAATATACAGTATGCCCCAAGACGATGCTATACAGGCCATACAATGCCTAGTCATGCTGAGCATCAAATTATCAATCTGATCTTGAGAAATATTACACCATTCATCAAGCAGTGCTCTACGACATTCCTGTAGACATGTGAGAGGGGGTTAATGGTCTGCAATTCGTCAGCCAAGCATGTCCTACACATGCTCTATTGGATTCAAGTCCGGTGAGTATGCTATCCAGTCCATATAGGTGATATCCTCGAATTGATGGCATTCGTCTATAATGTTTATACGATAAGGATGGGCGTTGACCTCCAAAAACTGAATTTTTGCACCCATGGCGCCCCGAAACACAAGTACACGTTGTTCCAGAATGACATCCCGATAGATTTGGCCTGTCATGTTTACATTATGAACATGCAGATTAGTTCTGGAATCCAGAATAATTCCTCCACAAGCGAGAGAACATGCACACCGTAACGGTGTTATTCAATGGTGTTCTTTGTTAGTAATTTTAATTGGCCCTAACCATGTGAAAGTCCGGCGAGAATCAACCTGAAAGCTAAACCTGGACTCGTCGGAAAGTATCACACAAGACCACTGTTGTGATGTCCACAATGCACGCTCTCTACTCCAGGATAACCGCAGGTGACGGTGAGTTGCGGTGAGTGGAACACATTTGAAAGGCCAACGAGGATACAGATCAATGTGCCCAAAGCGTCTGTACACAGCCTTCTTTGAAACTGTAGTACCGGTAGTGGAAAACATTTGATGAGGCAGGTGTGTTCCGTCTGTTTCTTTTGGCAAAAGCTGCCAAATACAGGTCCTCAGTCTGCGTTGTAACTTGGGGGTGATCTGTGCTGCAACGTCTACTCAGATTACCGTCATCTTGGAACCGTTGGCAAAGCATGTAGATGACACTCTGGAAAATGCCAAGTTCCTTAGATAATTCCAGTTAGTAAGTCCACATTCCAGACGGCCGTTAATTCTACCACCTTAAACATCATCCAACTTCTTTCTTTGTGCTATAGCTATGCGGTTATTGCACTGAAAGGCTTTAAAAGCGCTTGTAAACAATTTTAATTTTTTGCAACTATTCCTTATATACCCTTCTCTTACACTCTTCTCATTGTGAAGTACTATTGGTGCCATCTGGTTAATTCTTGTAATTTGCATTTCATTTTTAAAGATGTGTGTGATAATTCTACAAGTGGAATTTTTATTTTAGAGTTTAATTTCTATGTGATAATGAATTAACCTTAATTTCTGGACATAAGTGTACCTACAAAGTATCCACTTGACACATAGGAAAAAACTTGCACAGCCAAAAAACACCCTCAATAATATGTCATCTACTTAATCAAAAACTCTATGAGGTCCTTCAAGCTGTCAAAATCAGGTAGCTATTGTGTTTCTGTCCCCTCCCTTGAAACTAAACTTAAAGATAAAGCCACTAATGTTAAAGATAACACCATTAATATTGCTTTCATAGATAAAAAAATGAGGTCATAAGCATTGGAGGGATTTTACTCCCCCCAAACGCACAGCAAAAGTTATGTTGGAGAAGACCGCTGTGGACCCAATTACCTGCAGTAATTCATTCAACAAGTCCTAGCAGAGCAGATGGAAGGCTGTCACAATTTCCCATCCCTCCTTCGGAAAGAATCTCTCCAATTATCATAAGGTATGGAGATAACTACGCCAAAATTTTAAAATCTCTGAAAGAGAAAAGTATTCGTGAATTCAAAACTTAAGTTTCAAGAGAGAATTTAAAAATATATTTGTTTAAATGACAAACACACACTTATTGAGCATTAACCGAACTTTTTGACAAAGAAAATATGGAGTATATACTCTTAAGGAAAAGGAATGAGAAATTAAAAAACATATTATTCGGCATCTACATTTATACACGTTAATATACAAAATCCCTATTTATCCTTAATGCGGAGGAATAAAAGCTTCGAGAAAAATTTCAAGATTAAAAACCAACTTGGAAATTTTACTGCGATTTAAAAAGACGAAGTAGTTGTCTTTGTTTCGAAAATTCTTTTGGTAGAAATGTTCAGTCAAAAACTGCATTATGATTAGCTTAAGAAACCAATTGTTATAGATAAAAAGTAACCATTAGACAGTTGGCAAAGAGCAAACTCTCGTGCCTTTAAAGTAGTTAGTTTGATGCCAGATCACGCTGAAAGTCTGCAGGTGCACATAAGATTAAAGCATACTGCAAAGTTAGGAGACAGTCACAACAAATGGCCTCGTAAGCTGATGTGGGAAAAAGGTATGATGATGCAGTGGAAAATGTGTCTATTTAAAAACAATCATTTCTTGCAGTCTATTTCTTTTATAGAAAAATCTAAACACAACATTAGCCTGTGTGAACCACGGCAAAACAACTAAGAACATAACTGAAATGTAAATTTTCAATTCACACCATTTAGCATCATTGAAGAATTATTCGACCTTATGGTACATCTGATATGCATAGGATTTCTGGTATTGAACTAGCTATTTTCATGAGAGGCGAGGCACAATTTTCTCACTGTGATCCCATTGACTGATTGTACGAGTATCAAGCTATTGGAAAATTTATGAAAGCATGAAAGGTATTTATGAAGTTGAAGATGTCTGAGTAGAATCAATCCAAAGGAATAAATGGACAGTTGAAAAAAACATATATAGCTGAATTTGTCCTATATTTGATTCAATAAATTTCGTATAGAAAAGAAATTAGGGTTTTAAAAAAATTTTAAAATAATTTAAAATATGTATATTAGTTACTCAAAATGGGTAAAAGAAAATCATATTTTCCTGAATTAAATTTTATTTTTATACTCTATAAATCATTTAATTAAGAAATTGTTCATTATGAAATTTTAAACTAATTTGAAAATAGGTGAAAATTTTCGGAAATTGATGGGATTGACTGAAAATTTGGCAAATGATAAAAAAATTAAATAATATTTGTCAAATTAATATAAACTTCTTAGTTTGGGAAATATAATTTTGGATATATTTAAACATTTAGCATACATAATAAATTTTATTAAATATGTTAAGTCTTTTTAAATCATATACGTATATTTGGCATGGGTTTGTTACATATTAACAACTCATTACTAAATCATTCAATATCTCTAATTTAAATGTTATTCCCTTACAAATAGGTCTTCATGTGCAATTAGAAATTATAAAGTGGCAAAAGAAGCACATAAAAATGCAAACGTGTTGCTGTTGAAATAAATAACGTGCAACAAAAAATAAATTCCTTGACATTTCTAAGACTCTTTATCTCGAATCAAAGTGCTGATAGGCTGAATAAATGCCAGTCAGGGGTTTTTTTAATCTTTCTAAAAGAAGCTCAAACAGTATTTATGTATTCAAGAATTTCTGTAGTCAAAACGTTGCATTCTATTATTTTTTACTTTTACAAGCTAATTAATTCACTCTTTCTATGATTTCTACTCGGCTGTTCTCCAAAAAGGAGCAGTATCAGAAAGATAAATAGGACCTCCTGAGTGAGTGCCAGGCAAATAAATCAATAGGCAAAGATAACGATAATATTTGCTAAAAAAATTGAGTTTAAATTATATTTGTTTCAATACTAAAAAAAAGCATTTTTAATATGTATGAAATTTTAAAGTTATCAATAAAAATTCTAGAATTTAATCCATCACTTACTTTTTAAAACTAACTGAATTAAATAATATTTGCTATCTACCATACAAAATCCTTTTAATCTGTTTTCGTAAAAAATATTTAAGAATGAATACCTTCAAGAATTTATTTTAGCAATTGCTCATAATTTCCTTCTTTTTTTATATTAATAAGTACCCTTTTTCTGTCATTTTTTTAAACTCTAATTGTAATAAATTGTGATGATAAAGTAATCCAAATTAAAAATTATGCGGCACTCTTCGGTTAACCAGCCGTAATTTATTTTGTGTCAAATACTGCCAATAAATTAAGAAATTATCAAGATTCTTAAACAACATACTTTATTTATAGAATAAATTTTACCGCGGAATCATTTATTTTTACTAGCAACGATGTTTGGCTCCTACAGATTACTTAGCGCGCGGGTACCCAAAAAACTCATTATTCATTTATTATTATTTATGATCAAGTTTGCTTGAAAAAAGGCTACCTTGAAAAGAGTTTTTACCATCGTTTCGTTGCAGAATTCTGTTAAAAGGTTTTCCTTTTTCTTTTCTCTCTCTCTCTTTGCTCTGACATTATATTTGCTCTTGCAACCTTATGTTCCTCTGTAGCTCAGATGTCAACATCATTATTTGAATTTTATTCATGATGATCAGGGGTCAGCTGTAATTAGTGGTTTTGGTATTTATGAAGTACCATTATTGTAAAATAATGATACATATACAAATGATATAAAAGGTAATTAGTTTTATGCGTATAGGGAGCTGCATGGATGGTTAGGTCTATTTTTTCATAAATATTTTCAGCCAAAAAAAACTTAAACTGTTACTTCTTGTAATTTAAATTCAGCAACGCAGTAAATTAAATCACAAGGTCACCTATATCAAACTTATTCGCTGGTCAGTTTTGATATTCATTTTATAATTTTCTCTACTCCCAGAATTGTTATTTCACTACCAATCCATAAGTATTCATAATGATTACGCCATGCGTACGGCAACAATACTAGAAGAATTTGTGTTTCTCATGGAGCAAAGAGGGATGTTTTTAAAAGGAGAGAGTTTTGATAACTTTCTGCCATGTGTTGGGATCGATTGAGGAAATTGAGGTTCGGATATAGAGAAGAGGAACTAATGCTAATTATAAACTTTAAAGGTTCCCAATAACAACTTTCCGTAGCCATTTCATGCTGCGTTTTGGAGAGACTCCTATTTTATGCTTAACAAAAGTCGTCAAAACACCGGAAAAAAAGTGTATAGATGATCGTTTAAATTGATGCCATATGCACAAAATTTATATCTACCGATAGCTGTTTAGTAAAATTACACTGCATAATAATATGATTAATTTAAAATTATTGTATTAAATATCATTTGAAAAATAAAATACACGAATGCATTTTTATAAATTAAACTTGAAATATTTATAAAGCCATTAAAATATACTTTTGTTATTTAAAGCGAAGTTTTTGATTTCATAGGTTTGTGACTCTCTGGTCATGCTTTTAGAAACGTGTCTAATTTGACCAACAGCCCCAGATTAAAATAGATTTCGAACTAAAACAAATACATGATAACAATAACATGATGGGGTTACAAATCGAAACCGCACTTTCAATTTAAGAAACACTTATAATTGCGTGGAAAACTTGAAAATAAAAGAAATATTGACCAAGGCTATGTAAAAGTATTTCAATTGTGTTTCATATTTACAGATGTTTGCTTTTATTCATTCTAACCGATAAAGCTAGCCAACTAACAAGACATTTCGTAATATTGTTCGTTGATTAAGACAACTCCTAGGATGGTCATAAAATGGTAACAAGATGAAGTAAGAAAACCACTTATTTCGAAACAGGAAAACGATGTTTGTTTTTTACTCGCAATATATGACGATGATTTATTTTAAGTAAAAATTGATTTGAAATTGCAAAACAATAAATACATTGAATCTTGCCTTATTAGTTAAAAAAGAATGTCTTTTTTAGCATTCGCTATTTTAAATCACGGACTGTTTTTTCTTTCACAAGTTCATTTGATTACAGATGCTCTAATGCACGCTGAAAGAAATATAAGAGCACAATCGTTTTGTACATATTAAGCATTGCGTGTGCTCGGGCGATGAAGCAAATCTTTGCACAGTAGATCAGAAGGGAAAAAGAACTCTCTTTGCAACTCCAAATGGCATTTAAATGATGCCGAAGAATTTTAATTAAACGCAGGCATCATAATAAAAACCCCGCGAAAGTTTTCAAGTAATAAATCATCATTCTCCAGTAAATATAGAACCACCATTTCCACCAACTTCAAAGTCTTTTTTAGTACGCACAAATATTTTTAAACAAAGTTTGAGTTGATCTAAATTCTTTTTGAAGTGAAGTGCTTTACTTATGTGATACACAAAAATATTCAAAAACAAAATTTTTATTTCAAAAATCTATCCATACACATATCACACAAAATGCCAAAAAACGACATTTTTTTAAGTGCAAAATTAAGGAAATTAAGTGCAAAATTAAGTACACGAGAAGGAAGAAGATTTTCTTCTGTCAGCGCTACAAATGATGTAGATTACAAAATTGTAACAAATAGTTTTAATAAAAATGTGTGGCACAGGTAAATTTAAGAAAATAATAGGAAAGTCTCCTCTGCTATAAAAAGATTTTATATGATAGACTATTAGTTTAGGTTCGGAACATTTTTTAAGGTTTTCAGTATGAATTGCGTGAATTGGGCATAAATGCTCAGGTGTTAATAATTTTATGTTTCTTTTTAATGAAGGTTTCTTGTTTGGCACGAATGTTTTAAATTGAGATCAAAGTATGCTGATGATATTAAAATGCTTTACAACAGCTTCAAATATTTAGCCTGCCTATTGTGCGATGACGAAAATCTTACTCTTGCGACAAAAAGTGTTCTGTACAACAAAATGTTCAACGTTACTTATATAAAACAAAAAGCAAAATCCATTGATTAAACCAAAAATAAATTTGTTACCTTAAAATTTCTCGTATGTGATAAATAGAGTTTATTTTATACGATTCTACAATCTCTGTAATATAAATTTTATGTTCTATCTTTATCAAACAAATCCTATCGTTTCATGGACATCATTGTCCTTCTGCCATGAAACGTGTGTGTTTAATACTATGAGCTTTCATTCCAAATTGCTTCCGGTCGAAAGAATGCGCAAATAATTGATTCGCTTATCGGAGTTCCGGAGGCATTTGCAATTCTCGTGTTGTTTGCACTGTACCAAATTAATTGAATGTTAGAGCAACATTCCGGCAGAGCTATTTGAATCAGCTCAATTATTAATGACTTCACAAAAGGCCCCGGCATCCATCGCGGGGGTGTAGAGTGCGCAAATGAGGAGGAATGGATGAAGCTGCTGCAAACCAGTCCTCCTCCCCCCCCCCGCGATCACTATTCCGTCTTAACATTCCGGCCAGTCTAAAACAAACAATGAAGCAGGCCCCCTGTTATAAATACATTCAAGAAGACTCGGTAAATTCAACCTTTAAATATGTGGGTGGAGAAATGAAATGCTGTTGTGGATACAGTTCTATATAATGTTGTTTTAATTGTATAGAATATATTTCCATAACACTTGTTACTTTTTTTCTTAAAATTGGATTGAATGGTTAAGATATCAGGTATGGAGCAGCAAAGAAAATAATTCTATGATTATATCTGAAAAATAATGACAAAACTCTCAAGATTTTTTAGGGTTAGGCGTTCATTATTTTACAAAAGAAATTTAACAAAATTAATAAACTGCTATTCATTACAATAGTAATGTAGATTTGTCTTCCATTATCACAGAGAGTAACTCTTAAAGATTTAATCACAGAGAGTAACTTTCAAAAATGAAATAGTTAAAAATTTTTACATTTTTAAACTATTTCATTTTTTGGTTTTTGAAATTAATTACTGTTTATTTATTTCTTCCTGCTTATTTTTTTTAATTTCTCAAATTAATTTTTATAGTTAGGATTTTATCTTACACTGTCCTTCTAATCTTAAAATTAGGAGAATTGTACAGTTATATATATATATATATATATATATATATATATATATATATATATATATATATATATATATATATATATATATATATATATATATATATATATATGGCACGTATACATAAGCATTTAATTTCGAGTTATGTAACAAATCCCACAATCCCACAATCACAATTCATATTTTATGTCATCATATTATCAAATTTTAGAGAATGATTAGTAAAATAATTTTATATTTTTGGTTATTATTAAATTCATATGTTAGCTGTATTTCTAATTATTTGAAATATTCCTTCCTTTAACAGATCGTGGGGTTGAATCCCACCTTAGACTTGGATGTTTATAGTGGTTCGAAATTGAATTTAAGTGGTAGGTTCTTGTTTAATTAGCCCTCGTGTGCAGAAAATGGCCAATGAGAAAGTAACAAACCAATTCAAACCTAAAATTCTAAGTTTTTTCTAAAATTTTTCGGTAGAAATAAACAAAATACATTATGTAGATATTTTTCTCACTCAAAATTATACTTTCATGATAAATTTGCAAAAAAATTAAAAGGAGGGCATTTTTTTCATAAATTACATCAAATCATTCAACCATATAATTTATTTCAAATATTCAAAGACTTAACAAAAGACTAATTGCGTTTTCCTTGTTAAAAGAAACAAAAAAGCTACTTGAAAATGAATGAACAGCGTCTGCTCCATAAGATTCGATTATAAAAAGGAAAAAAAAATTAATTTTAACGTGTTAGTGTCTTTATTCTTTGGTCTGAGCTGGCAGTCTAAGGGTTAGCATGCTTGTCTTCAGTTCTTGGGTTTGGATATTTGTAACGTTCAGGAATCCATTTTATGCCGTACATCTTGGTCTAATTAGTAATCGTGTTCGAAAATTATCCGTCGATCTAGAAACTAACGAAACAACCTTAATCTTCGGCCCTACAGTTCAGGGTGAGGCATGGGCTTCAGTTGAATCATCTTTAAAGTTGACCTCGTCCTTCACAGATTCTTAAAGTTTTTTTTATTTTAAAAATTTTGAAATATGTTTCTCTTGGTAGTAGAAAAACCGAATCTTCCCGTAATTTGACTTCGAAGATCCTCTTGGTCTTCATTCATTCTTATCACGTGCCCAACCCATTTCAATCTCTGAATTTCATTAGGGCTCTCTTCTTATATCTTTCAGAATTCTAAATTGCGTAAGTGTCTATGTAGATAAGATCCTTCTCCTGGCCTTTTTCCTCACTTTTCTTCGGGTTTGAATTGAGAATGGTTTCTTAAAATGAAATGAGAAATCCAGATGCTGGTCTCATAAAAATTTAAATCAGGCGATGTTTAATTTTGAAACTTTGTTTAAAATATATTTGACGATGCTTTGTGGACTTCCTAAATTAAGAATGTTGTAAGGCATTTTAACGCCTACACCGTATTTTTCTTCCGAAGTCATTTTAATCTCAAGTAGGTCGTATTCACTTCTCTCAAGATGGGAAACTTGGAAAACTCTCCAGTACCCACCTCTATTGGCATACATGCAGAAAGCAGAAATATTCTTCTCTCTTTATTTAATAGTATCTGGGACAGCACTCCAGGCATTTCGTCCAGAACAGATGTGTTTCTTATAAGAGTACAGTATATATAATTAATTCATATCGTCAAAGCGCTGATTTAAATTCTTGTCAAATCTGTTAAAACCGTGGTTGGCACTATTACGGAATTTTTCTCCCTTCACGAGTATACACTTCTCCCTCTCTCCATTTATTAAAATTTTCATATATTTATAACTTTTGAGGATAGAGAAAAAATATATACGACATCGAAACTTCTCTTCTTTCTTCATTTCCACAATATTTTTTTAAAAAAAGAAGATAGTTTCTATTCATTTTAAATATGACAAGGTATAGTTTTTACCCATCGCAACCAATGCGTTTTCGGTTTTCTTAAAACACTTCTTATCATCAGAAATGTATTAAATCATGGATAAGATAGTTCCAACTTTCCTATCTTATAACTCAGCAACTAAAAGGGATTTTAAAACGTTCCACCCCTCATTCAATATATTTTAAGCGAATCTATAACTGTGTGACATTTTCTCATGGTGAAAAGCATTTATATAAAAATTATAATTAATTAAAATTCTAGTAAAGTTCTTTAAAAACAGAAAATATAAATATTTTTCCAAACTGTAATTTTCTTCGCATTGATGCATTTACATCTATTACTGAAACCTGTGGTTAGCGAACAGCAGAGGGTTGCACCAACAAGTTCGATATAAAATTGGCAGCCATGTCACTAAGCAAACATTCGTTGAAATTAAACCATTTCATTTATGATAAATGCTTCAGTTTCTCTAGCAAGTTTCGTTCATTTTTTGCTTGACTTTTGTGATTTCTTTTTCTGTCATTTACAACATTTTTAAATAATGTTTTAAAATTCAAAAAATCTTCATTCTGCGTTTTTTTTTTTTTTTTTTTTTTTTTTTTGACAATTTTCGTTATTTTTATCATTACAAAATATAAGTAATTTTCTTTCAGTTAAATCTTTTTATTTTATTTTTAAACTAATTAAAGCAATTTTTTACCTCTGAACAAATATTCTCCTTTCAATATTTCCTTTATTTTTCACATGGATTTCTATATTTTTTGATATTTTCCTTAACACATTTAAAATTATCCTTATTCTTTTTTATTATACCATATGTTGTTTCAATGAATGTTTACTATATTTAGGTATTAAATTTATCCCCAGTAATATTTTGCATATTTGGTTACATTATTATAAATTTTTTATAACTATGAATATAAAAAAGAATGGATATTGATATAAACAAGTGCTAAGAAAAATATGACTTTATTGTGTGTAAAATTATGTAGTATTTGAAACATGTTTCTTAACTCAAGTTTCTTTTCATACCTGATTACAAGGGCCTTCTTTCAATGAAATTTTGTCAAATGGACTTGCGTGGTTCTTAATCCTGTGTGCTGAAAATGCATTTCGTATAGTTTAAAAATATTGTTATAGGAAAGAGATTTGATTTTTTACTGAACAGTTCAGGATTGTTATGTTTGCTTCTGGTGAGAAGAAGACAAAAAAGTGAATGCAAGCGCTTAAACAAAGAAACAAATGAAACTTAAACTGGGTAGGAGGAAATGTTATATAAAAAGGGTTTTTTTTAACTTTTAATAACGTGAATAAAAAATGTAAAACAGAAGTTGCTACCAGTTTCCAAGTCGAAGACATCGCCACCATCTAATTCCATCCTGGGAGGAATACCATCTGCCGTTATTCTATATCTTTTCTTAATCAGAGCGTCCTCTTTCTCAGATTCCTTAAAGTAAATTAACTTACTTCCGCTGAACTGAAATTTCAGTTGGAAGAAATTTATTTCCTTTGAAATGAAATAGCGGGTTTTTTTAATAAATTGGTGAAAGAAAACAGATTTGAATTTAAATCCTGTAATATAATAATGTTTACAAGGAATTCAATGCATATGTATAAGGAAAACACATTAAGAAAAATGCATTATGAAAGAATTTTTAAAATTATATAATGACAAAGAAAACATAATTTTCACGATATTAAATAAAAAAGAACTAGGTAAAGTTAATAATAAAGTCTGAAAGTTTTGAAACTCTTTCAAAGTTATTGATGTGTAATATTCTATCGCGCATTCGTTAACTAATATTATTTAACATTCTCATTTTTTAGTTATATTTTCAGTATTCAGTTTCATTGAAATATAGGAAACAAATCAAGAGTCCATGAATCACAAATAAATATTTAATAAAGAGAAGCAATTAACCAGAAAGAGGAATTATACAATAAATAAGTAAAGAATAGATACCTGTAAAAATTTACTTCTTCACAAGCACAACAACATTCTGCAGGTCTTGCTGCCTCAACCAGAAGCTCCTTCCAGCGTCTTTTATCATTAGCGACTCATCTCCAATTGTTCATTTTTAAAGTTCCTCCTTCAGAATCCTCCAATAATCTAGCGCGACAGTCTTTCTTTATCCCAGAATACCTTAGGTATTTTAAATGTTAAGATTTTTGTCTAATTAAAATCTAATCCCCTCCACTTACGACGAAACCATCTTAATCGGTTACTACCGATCATCTCTGTAATTTTCTCTAGAACCTGTGCAGTTCAAAATTGTATCTGGTTCTACAACGTCCTGCTTCCTACCTTGGATCAAAGGGAGTTCTGAGGATTTTCTCTCAACCATATTCAGATCGTTCAGTTTATTTATTTAGGGACGAAATGCTTAGATTTTGGAGGAATGAAACATCAATTATGATCAGAAATCAGTTCTTTCCTACTATGCGCTTTAAGTGATATTAAAAGGACTTAACACCTGATTCCCAAAGACCTCCAAAATTAGGTTATCTACAGGTATAAATTTCCAATAAATATTTTCATCCAAAAAAAATACCTAATTTATAATCAGGATTTTTCAGAATATCATTAAATTTTTTCAGTTCTTTATTTGCCCCAATAAATGTTTTCGCATTGTCAGTGAATATTTTTGAACATTTGCCTCTTGTAGCGATGAATCGCTTGAAAGAAGCTATAAAGGCTTCTGACGACAAATCAGTTACGATTTTAAAATGAACTGCACGAGTAACTAAACAGATAAAAATTGCTACATATACTTTATTAAGTGTTCCTTTTCTTTTATTTTTAAATCTAACATAGAATAGACCGCAGAAATCAATACCTGTAACATTAAAGGAATAACTTTGTACAATTCTTTCTTTAAACAAATTGCCCATTATTTGAATCTGCATTTTCGGCATGTTTTTAAAACATATCAGGCATTCATGAATTATATTCCTCCACAAATTTCTACCATTAAGTGGCCAAATATTTTGTCTCACACAATACAATAAGGATTGTGGATTGACATGCAAATAATTCTCATGATAAAATTTTAGGATAATTATAGTTAGTCTATTAGTCTTAGGAAGAATGATTGGATTTTTCTTATCTTTGACAAAATTTGAATTATTTAATCTACCTCCAACTCTAAGAATATTTTCTTCATCAATATATGGATTTAAAGATTTTAATTTACTATGTCCTGAAATGGGCTCATCTTTGACAATTTTACTTATTTCCTCAGAAAAGTCTTCATGCTGTATGGCTCTTACCATAAACTTTTCTGCTCTCTCAACTTCTAAAGACTCTAATATACTTGATTTTTTTCTCTGGGTGGAGATTGCAGATTGTGTAGAAATCTGAAACAAAAACTTAATATATGGATTAATTTTCTGTAATTGTTAGAAATTTTCAACAAATCGGATATGAATGAATTTTGAGGTATCAAATTTAAGAAATTAAGCTTCTTATTAGAATAATTTTCAGTTTTTTTTAGTTCGCTTCCGAATTCTTCTTCATTCAATGGAGCGATGGATTCATTTGGAAAGTCCTCTTGTAACAAAAATGTTGGTCCATGAAACCAAGTAGAATTCTGGATCAAGGAACTAGCATTTTTTCCTCGAGTAACCAGATCTGTCGGATTGCTCTTTCCAGGGCAGTGATATCATGAGTTGACATCAGTCAGGGTTTGAATCTCTGTCACTTTGTTGTCTATAAATGTTTTCCACTTTCTTGTTGAGCCTATGATCCAGTGTAACACAATCTGCGAGTCGGTCCAGATGTAAACTTTAGTTGTAGCCTTTTCTTGAATGATTTTTTTATTTTGTCAGCTAAGCGTAAAGCGAGAAGAGCTCCCATTATCTCTAATCTAGGCAAGGTCAGTTTCTTGAAAGTGAAACTCAACTTTTCGAAACATATAGACTTACTTCTACCCCATTATGCTTATAAACTTTAAATTAAATTGCTGAACCATAAGCTTTGTTGCTGGCGTCGAAAAAGCAGTGTATTGCCACTTGTTTATTGAAGATATTGTCCAGGATGAATCTTGGAACTTTCATTTCTGCAAGTTGAGGAAGTTTCGTGCACTACTTAGTCCACTGTTCTTCTAAATCTGTTGGAAGATTTTCATCCCGGGATACATTTACCCGACATAATTCTTGAAAGATACGCTTAATTCTTATGGTAAATGGAGCTAAGAGTCCTGTAGGATCGAATATCTTCCCAGCAGCTCGTAAAATGAATCGCTTCATATTATTCTTTGTTTTAAAGATCTCTAGTAGATTTCTCACTTCCATTGTCAGACAATCTTCTACAGTATTCCAAGCAATACCTAATATCTTCACTGAATTGGCATTAAATTTCACAGAAAAGGCTGGTGGGTAAGTAACGAAGTTTTCGTTTTTCCATATGTTCATTAAGATTGACTCGTTGGAATTCCATTTTCTTAACTTTATACCAGCTTCCTGCATTATTTCCTTAGTATTAAAAGAAATTTGGAAGGCTTCTCTAACATTATTTGCTTCAGTAATCAAATCATCAACGTAGAAACAAGTGTTTAATGAGTGAACTGTGGTTGGATATTTATCACGATATCTTTCGATATGATGCTTTATCGTGGCAGCTAACAGGAAATGACTCGAATTAATTCCGAAGAGAACACGCTTAAATCTGTAAATTTCAATTTATTATCTTTTGAAGAGTTTTACAATTTTTCTAAAGGAATCTTGTTGCATCTCTATCGTCACTCGACAAGGATGTTTGCAAAAACGCCTTTTCGATATCGGCTGTGAATACTACTTTATTGAAGCGAAATTTAATTAAAAGTTCCATTAAATTAGAATTAAGATTTGAGCCGGGTAACAAACAATCATTTAAAGATATCTAACCATGATCATAAGAGCTCGCATCAAACGCAATGCGAACTTTGGTTGTGAGTTTATCGTTTTTGCAAACGAGTTGATGAGGAAGACAAAATATGTGATTACCTGAAGATTATTTCTCGGATAGAACCTTTTTATATATAACACCTGTTTTCAAATAATCTTCTATTATTTCATTATACTGTTCATGTAAAGTAGGTTTTTTATTAAGTCGTTTTAAAAGAGTTTTAAATCTCTTTTCTGCAACTGCATAGTTATTACTCAAATCAAATGAATTAGAAATCCATGGTAAACACACTTAATAGCAATTATCCTTATAAGTTATTGTTTGATTAAATTTTTGTAAAAGAACATCAGGAGAATCTAGCTTTGGATCATTTCTTATACCTAAGGATTCATGATCCCAAAACCTTTCTAAATCACTTTTCAAAGAATCATGATCATTTATTGCCAAACAGCACTGCAACTTATTTGGAATTTCTGTTTTGTTTATTGAAAGTGCTACTATCCAGCCGAATACTGTTTCGCGTAAAATAATATTTTCATGTTTTAATTTAATTTCATTTGATTTTAACATGTGATAAAAAAGTTTGCCTCCAATTAAATAGTCGATTTTTTCTGGCTTATTAAATTCAGGATCAGCATAATTTAAATTCTTGAGTAAATCTAATTTTGATATATCTATTTGTTTTGAAGGAGTGAGATCTGTAATTTTTGGCACTATTAGAAATTCAATGTCTATTTCGAAATCTTTATTAGGATTAGAAATTGTTATAGATATCATTCTTTTAATTGTTAAAGTAAATCCGTTATTCCCTGCAATGGGTGCGTTAACGTATTTTTTCTTTATTCTTAACAAGTCAGCAACTTCATTCGTACAAAAAGACGATTACATGCAAGAGTCTTGAAAAGAGCGCAAATAAAATAAAATTCCGTTTTTTCCTTTTATTTGTATTTTGGTTGTTGATAGTATAAAGTACTTGGGTGCAAGAGAATGGGAGAGACAGCGGTTAGTCATCGTTAATGAACTTGGAACCTCGGTAGTGTTGCGTTGCCTCAACGCCAAAGGGTCTTCTTTTATGATTTCAACGTCCCTATATATGAAGGTGTGGTGTTTCCGGTGTAGGTTTTTCTTTTCACATATTTGGCAAGTCTTTTGATTTTTACATTCCGAAAGATATGAGATTCGCAACAGTTAAAACACAGATGTTTCTTTTTTATTTCGATATAGCGATCATTAATAGATATTTCATGAATTTTTTTACATTTATAAATGGTATGAGAATTAATTGAGCATATCGGACAATTGGAATTTGATTTTATCATCAAACTTTTACTTTTAAAAAATTTTTCACTTTTAGGCTTTACGTATGAAGGTTGATTTCTATGTATATTTTTCAATATTTGACTTCACTTTAACAAAAATGGAATAAATTCTTCCCAATTTGGAAGCTTGTTTGTGACCTGAGTCATTTCGTATTGTTTACGCGTTTCTTTATCTATTTTTGGGAAATAATATTGATAAGTATTAATTCATAAAATTTATCTTATTCTATATCTAACAATTTCAGCCCTCTTAAGTGTTTTAAAATAATATCCGTAACTTTTCTCAATTCTTTTGATGACTCATGAGTTAATTTCTCTAAAGATAAAATTGAATTTATACGTATGTGAGTCCCTATTAATTTTTTGTTTTCATACCTTTCTTCCATAATTTTTAACAGAGTGCTAAAAGTGTCATTTGTTGTTTGAATGGATTTTGCTTCACCTTTTAAAGATGCTTGTAAATAATAAAGTTTGTGTGTTTTATTTAAATCATTATTTTCAACTATCAAAGAATTTAATTGACTTTTAAGAACATTCCAATTTTCATAATTACCAAAAAATATGGGTAAAGGTATTTCAGGGAGTTTAACCTTAGATGAATTTTGACATTCATTTTGTTTCTCATCAAGTTCATTTGTACTTTTCAATTGGCAAATAAGGAATTTCAGCTTTATCTCAATTTTATCCAGGCTTTTTTTAAACTCCTCTAACTTGTTCAAATGTTCGTCAATATTTACTTCTTCAGGTAAGGTACAATATTCACTTCTCATTCCATCAATAGTCTTATTTATAGCTTTAATGTTATCTAACGTTGCGACAGAAAATATTTTGCCGTTTTTGTTTTTTTACTCCCACATGAGAGGGCATAAAAAATGTCCTCAGAAACCGAAGATGAGGGTAGCAAAAGGGGTGAATAACACTTAACGCTCGGAATTTTTACATCCGTAAACAAAAGAATTCTAACAACTGTCTTTTTGTGGATATTTCGCGTAAGAACTTTAAAAGAATCCAAATATGGTAACTTTGTTTATAGTTCTTTGTATGAGTAGATGATGTATTCTATATAACTTTCAGCTGTTTCCTAATAGTCCCTTGTGAAAATTTCTAACCTTATGACTTTTGTTTTGATGGCACTTCGCTGCCGACTCAAAACAGTTATTTGTTGCTTTGCCATAATTTTATTATCTTGTTTGAGCTGATTAACTCCTGATCACTAGGGCCAAAATGTAGGAGCTGTTCTACTAACTAATGAATTCAAGTGAACTGTATTCTTTAATAAAAACAACATTTATTCAAACATAACAAACATTCAAAAAGGCATAGTGGAAGACCGACGGCAGGTCCGTCTGTCACCTTCCAATGTTACAGCTACTCTCTTACAAAATTACGTAAGCAGCTCCCTCACTAAGGTGAGTAGGAGTGCCATCTATATCATAAGGGAGGTCTTAACATTCCGTAAACGTAGTAAAGTGAGGAACCGGCAGATGGGCAATATCAGCATCGTTATTACTGCCTGGACACTAATCATTGAAAGTTTCGTAAGGGATACTTGTAGTTGCTGAGAATGCTAGGCCATCGTCGACAAAGTCAGATCCTGAGACAGACAAGTTTACGAGGGGTATGATGATCGGACTGAGATGATCACGTCGGTCCTTTCAGTAAATCGCAGCTGACAAAAAATTGGACGTGCACTCAGTACACTAGAGTGTGGAGATGGTTGGAAAAAGAGACTGGAACATTTGTGGTGTGCTGGTGCCACCAGAATGACATCAGTACACGTGTATCAAAGCGTTCAACAGGAAATGGTGATGACCCTGTAAAGAACACTTACCGAAACTTTGTACCATGTGCAAGACAACCTGGATGCTCCCAGAGATAATCACCGCTTTCGAGTGTGATGTCTACGTGGAGGAAACTGGTATAATCTTTTAGCAATTGTAGAACGCCCCACCGCTCAACAGCGATTCATCATGGGTTGGAGTGCATTCAAACGATTCCAGGACAGCTCTTGTAGACTACGACTTGGACTATGAATGCTCAACTTTACGTGAATGATGTGCAGCGTCTGGTGACACTCCCTTACATTCAGAGGATGCCCAATGGCATTTATATACAGGATAAAGCCCGAACGCACATTGCTCGTATCAGCCAAGATGCCCTGTACTTTTTACTCTATACATAGCGCTCGCCAGAACTTGCACCATTCGAACACGTTATGATTAAACGCCATGAGCATGGCCCTGCCACTGCTTCTTTCAGAAGATGCATTTTGTAAAATGATTCACATGCATTGGAGAGCCATTATTCAGGACGCCAGCCATACTCTCATCGATTTTGTCTCACCCTATTGCATCATATATTGTCATCCACGTTGGTCCTTTAAAGTACTGACAACATTCTTTTCTCATTCTTCATTATGTATATCATTTCAAAATACACATAACTTATTGCTTATAGTTGTATCTCTCTGTTTTTCGAATTCCGTCACTTTGTAGCAACTTCGTGCTGTTGCGTTATGTTATTTCGGCGAATGTATATTATTCAACAAGCGGGATCATATTTCAACGAACACATTTTACACAACAGGGTTTATTCTATGGGTACGTACACAATTATGTGAATTCCTGACCACTGAAAAGCACTCTGCTAAGTGATCTCAAAGAGAATTCCTGAATTGTTTACTTGTATGCAAGAATACTCAACTGTAGCACGTAATACATTTTAAAAAAATTAAACTTTCTCTGAAGCAAAATATTCAGCCACATCACCTCATACACAAGCAAATATTTCAACCTTTACGGTACAACAGGAAAACGAAAACAAAATATTACTGTGATTAATTCAGAAACATGCTGAGATTCTGATCTTAAGGCAAATAGATTGAGATTAGGAGTATAATCAGGTCATTTAATCAAAAATATAATTAAAAATTAGTGGAAGCACAAGATTTTCGTTGGAAAAAAGATACAGAGTACTATGTTGTTGAAAAATGAAATTTTTCCTACGGGAAATCAATAGTTCTTGAAGAGGATCCTGAGAGAGCGAGACAGGAACAAGACATTTTAATTTTTTATTACAACTATACGCTCATTTAAAAAAGCTATAGAAATTTTTTTAATGAAATTCTTCCCTCATAAGTAAATAACTTTTGAGTCAATTTCTAAGATCAGAGAATAACTCTGGAATTAATCAGATCCATCTGAATTAAAAAATATTCTTTTAATTATGAACCAGGGGAATAACAATTCACTGTTCCATGTGGTGTGAGTTTTCTACTTACAATGCTGTAAAGGGACTTGTTTACATTTCATTTGGACCCAATGTAGATCAGAGTTTAATTTTAACAAAGTGTAATGACGCTCCGGAATAACTTCTCATTGACATTTGATCAATTTAACTTTTCATAAACGTGCAAACTCGGAACATTTCCAAGCACTCACTCTAATGTATCTTTAAGTAGAAAAAAGGCAACACACATTCTCGGTCGTTCGAAAGAAAGCCTTATTTAACATGGAAACTTCCCGTCCAAAGGGATTTTATAGTTTTATTACTTTACTACAATAAACCCTATTGGATTTTGATTTCACACCGTGCTGTGGAAAGTGGATCATTATTTGAAACATGAGAATATACCACAAAAAAAAAACTCATCAGATCTCAAAAGAAACTAACAGAAATAATTTTAAACAATATATATATATATATATATATATGTGTGTGTGTGTGTGTATATATATATATATATATATATATATATATATATATATATATATATATATATATATATATATATATATATATATATATATATATATATATATATATATGTGTGTGTGTGTGTGTGTATATATATATATATATATATATATATAGAGAGAGAGAGAGAGAGCAATGAGAAAAAGTATATCTTTCTTTTTTAATATTCATGAATATAAATTAGTTTTGTGACTTTGTGACTCCAGAATTTACTTATTTAGTTGAATTTACGTTGTTCAACGAATGCATATTGTTTCCAAATCCATTTCTTAATTGAATTTTCCATAAAAAAATTATTTTATATTTTCTAACAATATTTGATTTAAAATAAAGAAATTATAAGAAGAAATTTACTTATATGAATGACTTCTTATATGAAAAATTTTTATTTTCCTCTATTTTTATGAAAAACCCACATCCATCGTCATTTATCATAATCCTCAGATTTTGCTTGTTCTGTTTTCGTTTAAATCTAGGAAACTCTAAACTTTATCTTGATTAAATTCCAAAAAAAAAAAAAAAAACCCTCAATATCCTGACGAGAATTCGACCATATAATTTCATTTTATTTCATTCGTAATCACTTCACGGGGAATTTTTGTGTGGGAAATCGCTCTCCCTATTAAAACAGATGCACGTTTTACTTTGAAATGCTTTTCGGAATTAGAAACGCATGAAGCGGTGATGAATTCACTTTTTCCATTCTTCCGACCCACTTACTTCATGAAAACAAATTCTCTTTAAGTAACTAATTTTCTTAAAAGCTGAATTTATGTTTCGACCTAATGACTTCAAATGTTTACGAGATCCATCAAAAGGACATTTTTTTTTTTGTTTAAAAAAAGTCATCCGAGTAAAATGTCTTTTTTCGTTTTAACATTTAAATTTTATTCTTAAATTTGGGGTTCTAATTCTTTAAGAAGAATGCTTTTTCATTATTGTAATAAATATTCGTAAATTAAATATTTTTAACACTTATTTTTAAGAGTGAGAAATTTTACTTTTTTCTTTGTCACTTTGCAATCTTTTTTTCTATTTTTCATTATTTTTTTGTTTACGATGGTACATTTGACAGGAATCAACGATTGCAAATAAATTTCAAACTACACATAAGAAATGAGAAACCTACTCTTGAATTGAAAAACAAGGTGCTAAGCATGCAGTTGCTGAAAATATTCTAGTATCTAACCAATGTGTTGATTAAACATTGATACAGACTTCATTTATATTAAAATATATAAATAGGTTTAAGAAATTTTGTAACTGTAAACACAGCACGATGTGTGTAATTTCGCTTTAAAATGTTCTTTATTGAACAGAAAATTGATACCTATGGTATCCTAGTATTGAAAGTCACTGATTTTGTATCTTTGAAGAAGTAAGCTCAATATCTAACTGGAAATTGATGAATATTAGAATTCCCATGATCTAATGGCCCTTTTTCATGTTTTAGAAAGAAAGGTATCACTTCAAATTGAGTTTGTTTGCTACAGATTAATATCTCTACATAAGTTTCCTTCTTTTCAGTTCTAATTAAGATCCACATAAAATTTCGTCTCTCTGCAGAAACGCAGAAGTGCAGCAACACATACGGCCTCTATAGCCAATGTTCATCCGTTACTTTCTCGTTTGGATATTTAAGTGAGAACTTTTATGAAATTCTATGGAAAAATATGCTAATGTTGAAGTAAGTTTGATTCGCAGAAAATTCAGTTAAAAGGACAATGAAGCAAGATATTTTATGAATATACTAAATATTTTGGTGTTAAACAATACTTTCTACTTTTATCACTTTTCTTGTCTTAAACAATGCTGCTATAACAGTCTTCAACAGCGATCTATCTTTCCCAGACAGATGCATTTTTTTATATTCACATAAACTTTTTGGCGAAAAAATTCTTCTATGCGACATCGGAGATCAAAAATGGTTCTTGAATTTATGCATGTGGCAGAGGGAAGAAACTCAACTCTGTAATCTAGTTGTCGGTACTGACAGCAAGAAGCACTGCAGCTTTCATGTTCATTCTGGACTCCCATGCTAAGACAAAAATTCGCAGTGATTAATTTATTCAATAAGGAACACGTTTGTGTACATTTCTGCTACACTCTCATCTGAAAATAATTGATTTTCCTCAAGGATAAATTCATCATTGCGTTTTCAAAATGCATGATGACACTCTAATGATTCTGCAATGTAAAGAAATAAATTCAATAGTGCAGGAATTTTCCTAAAATAAGTAATTTAAAAATTTTATATCATTTCCATTTATTTCCAATCAGTTATTTCTGATAACTGTGTGTGTGAATTCTTAACTCAGATCTTTGAATATTTGATTATTAATTAAATGGTAGTTTGGATTTTTGTCACTCTATGATAATTTTGGCTCACGAGTGCAAATTATATTGAGACCTAGAGCTAAATGCAGATCAAAATCGCTACAAACGTCCATGCCTTAATTGTGATTTGAATGCACTAGCTATTGATTGGCCAAAACGCTAATCATTTGTTTTACAGCTCGGTTATCAAATGGATGAATCGACGCTTAACATCATACTATCAGAATAAACAATCAGAAAATTTAATGTTCATAAATACTTCCTTCACACTATCCTTTGTAGGGGACAGGTATCGAATCCATTATCTGACAGCAACGATATTCATGTTGTATGCCAATATTCTCTTACGCCTCAACAGACAAACCGATGTAATTGAATTCAAAGATTTTAAAGAGAATCATTAAAATTTGCACATTTTGACGATTTTTTTATATCATAAAATATGCTTAAATAGATTAAGGATCAATCAGATAAACGTAACAAATCAAATTAAACCGCTTTGCAAAGTTTAACCCGGTGATCCAAATCGTTATTTAAGCGTAGCAACTCTCTCAAAGGGATGATTATGACGAACTTTCCAATACTCTTCAATACAGCCAATGATCAAGATTCTTGATTACTGTGTTAGGTTACCTTACTGCAATACATTTTTCTATGCCTGCCTCTGTCGCCAAACTTCAGAAACATAGGCAGACACTTTCATCATTTTAAACCATAGCGATGTGTCCAGATCAACATTTCATCTGGCATACTTCAATCAAAATTTTTACACTAGAATTCGATGGAGAAGTCGGTGACACTATGAAAGATTATCCTGTTAATAATTTATTATAATTATCAAGTTAAATAGAAGATTATTCTCTTTGATGTTAAGAATAATTAATTAACAAACTATTTCAATACGATTTTTAACAATAATAAGATACGCTCGAAATATAAGTTGTGTGGCATTTATTAGTGACACTCACGAATGCTAGGAAAATTTTATTTTGAGGGTATCTTATTGTTATTAAAAGATTCTTTTACTTAGTTCTGCTCTCATTTTTAACTCATACTTAGTTTTTCACAGAAGTATCATTTTTAGACTCTAACTTGTCTGCATTAGAAAATTGATTTACAAAGATTATTGAAGTGACTTCTCCCCTTTGGAACAATATGAGTATTTATTTTTCATTTTAATATTTTTTGATATTAATGCTTTTCTACAACGCAACATCAAGGGTCAAGATTTTCATTTCGATACCACTCAATCTCAATGTATCCAGACTCTGTGAAAATGCATTGATCTCTAGAATTATGAGTTGTAAACTCGATACCTGACCCGGGAGAAAGCTGTCATTCTGAGAGTAAATATGCGAATTACAGTTACTGAGAGGTATAACTGTTGATGTGGTAGGCCGTTGAGTAAAATGTGACAGAGTTCTGTCGTCGGTACAGTCTAAAGGCAATCGCTTAAAAGTATGAGGCCATTGTAAATGTTTCATTGGCTCTGTTAGCAAAATAGGCAGTCACGAGCACATAGCAGGTAGCAGTCATAAGCTTGATTTTCACGTCAGATATGTATGTTTACGGTAATCTGTGTGGAGTCTGCTTCCAACTAAAACATGTGTTCCGCCTGTTTCTGTAAAGTTAGATGTTATTGGGCAATAATGTAAATGTCTTGTGCTTTTCAAATACACAGTTTAATATAAAAAGTAAGAATTGTGAAAACTTTGTAAATCGTCATTAAGGCAGGAAATTAATGAAGCAATGAATATAAATTCCTAACTATAAAAGTTTTTTGTGCTAGAATTCAAACTCCTTGTATTACCTATTTATTTTATATTTACTGAGATAATAGTTTGCACTCTTAATCCCTGGATACTTACGAGATTAATTAAGATATACACACTCAATTATTTAATACAGTTCAAATATCCTTAGACGCACGTAAGTGTCGAATGAGACATTTCTATGTATCTTAGCTCATAAATTTGTAACTACTGATTGAACAGCAAATAATAATACGAAATTTCTTTAACAAATAATATTTTAATTAATAGCATTTTAATAAAATAACTCTTTATTATATTTCAGACATTTATAATAAAGGATTTAAGTATTAATGTTTGAAATGTCAACTAAAATAAATTGTGCTATGGAAACAGACTAAAGATGAAGCTGATAATGGTTAATGCTGATTAATGCAATATAATAAACATTTATTTTTAAAAAGTTTCTTATTTATGATATCTTGCTGTATAATTATGAATCTTGTGAGAATTTTTTTGAGAAATTTTGTTGGCCATGAATATTGGCATTTAAAAGATGTTTACATCACTAGTAATGTGGGTTTATTATCATATATGACTAAACATAGGGCAGAAGTGGCTATAACAAATATATTGCGTTCATAAATTTTGTTTAGTTAACTGGCCTTGAAAGCAGACAAAAAATAATGACTCAGAAATGTTTCTTTATAAATGAAGAATAGTGCTTAAAAATTCAATATTAAACCACTTTAGTGTAAACATTTTTAACGGCATAAAAAGTTGCAGCACATATTCTTATTGACCGACATTTTGCTTGCAATTACTTGAAGCCTCATCATTCATACGTTTTGTGTTACTTATTTAATGTGGGTTTTTCTATTTTATTTATTATTATTTTTTTAAAAAAGAGGAAATTTCATAGAAATTTTTTCCATTGATAATTATCCATATTAAATCACACACTATATTCAAAGTTTCTTATATTATCTTATTTTAGCAAATCATTTTAAATAATAATAAAAATATAAAATATAACAATCTATAAGCAAAATGATAAGTACAAAATCCAAGTTTCAATAATGAAAGAAAACGAAAATGTGCGTGGGAAGTTTTGCGAATTCAAATTTGAAACACTAGAATAAAATTTCTATAATAACTAAGAAAACATAATTATACCTAGAATTTAACAATAAAGAAGAGTTTATTATTGTACAAAAATTTATCACTCAAAAGAGCAAGTATAAAAAATTATTCAAAAAAAAATACTGAAAAAGACAGATTGTTATAAAAGAAATGAATGAATATCAATTAAAGACAATACAATTTGAAAGAACATTTATACCTGATTTCACTGAATAATTTATTGAACTCAAACATAAAAGATAAATGTTAAGCGAAACAGATTGTTTAAAATAATGTTAACAACAATAGATTGTTTAAATTAGCTCTTTCACACTCACCTAAACATTGTGTAGATGAAAGGTTGAGTAGGCAAAACATTGTAAAAATTATCTTAAGCCTTCGAACATTTTTACAATTAGTATTTATGTTACTATAAGAAAATGTAAGTCCAAATAAATTCGAAAAAGAGAAATCATTGAAATTGGAAAAAAAAGGATCATATGTCATCTATACTATATTCAGTTTTAATGATGTAGATACTCCTACTTTTAAATACTAATTATCATTTTTAACTTTTAGAATAATGTAGATATTACATATTACTCATGTTGGGGAAAAAGTTTGAAATTACTTCCGAGCTCATTTTTCAATTTACTGAAGTTTGAAATAAAAGTGCTGCAGAATGTAACTTCATGACTTCTAATCACAGTGCAAATCAAAGCTATCCTCGATATTTTTTTTTATTTGTCAGATATTATTATCTGACAGTTCACTTAAATAGAAAAATAGGAAACTGGGAAATCTTTCAGAACATCGTCTTGGATTTACAGGGCACGTTAAAAATAGCAGCATTTCGAAATAATTAAAGGACTACTTCTGATTATTCTTTAACTAATTTAAAAAGAAATTGATATATTAGCCAAATAACATTTTTATCTGTCATGTCACTTAACGCTGCTTATCATAAAAACTATAGTAAATTAATATGGTTTCCGTACTATCCTTCTATAGAAAAATTAAAAAAATATAGCTATATAATAGAATGTCTTAAATTTGATAAAAAATATAAATTGGAACCAATAGAGGAAGAAAGATAGGTCATTTTAAATTTAATAAGCTTATCATAAATAACTGAATATTTTTGCTATTTTATTTTCATAGGGCACTCGGAATTGATCTTGCGCTCAACTTTAATAACTCATGCTTACTGCCAACCAATTGGAGGCTTTTGTAAAACGTTTCTAATATCCATCAAATATTGCATTTTTAGAGGACTTTTCATAGATGATGAGCAGTATTCCCATTTTCTGAAAGATTTCGCAACTTCAGAAAAGTATGGGACAACATTCGGCATCCTCGGTGATGTAGAACCTGAATAATCTTTTGCAATAATTCAAACACGCTTAGGATCCAATTTGGAATTATCACAATCAAAGAGAATGTTCCTGTCAATGGACTATAAATAGCAAGCAAGCTTTAAATTAGTAGTGTATGAGAATTCATTGCTAAGCCTGTTGGCTACGATTATGATCACTTATTCTTGGTCTGCAAACTGTCATCAGTAGTTTCAAACGGGTTCATTATTCATGATGGGCAGACACTGGATTACAGATTATACTGGATCACAGATTACAATCATTTCAGTTACGCTTTTGTTGAAATTGTTAAATACAAGTTTTGCAAATATAAGTGATTTCATCTATGTTTTTAGCAATCACAAGTGCGTAATATGTTAAAAAATTTTCCACTTGTAAATGAAGATTTAAATTGCATTTTAAGTACTTCAATAATATATTCTTATAACAAATGAAAAAAGAGAAGAGTAATTGAGTATATAAATAAAATGTGTGGGATTTTAAAAAAGACATTCTTTCCCATGTATCTCTCTTGTTTCTTCATCTAATCAAAGAGCAATCGGTGATACGACAAGCAGGATCCTCAAAAAGACATAATATGGTCGTAGTCAACCTGCAGAAAAAGAAAAAATAGAAAAATTAAGGAGGTGAAAAGCGCAAGAAATGAGAACTAAAAAGGCTCTATAAGCAACTGTCATAATAATTTTATTTCAATTTATAATTTTAATTAGTTTTTATAATTATCTAATATTAAGTATATTATAATTTTTATTTAACACTTATACTCTATAACCATACGTCACACAAACATACACACACACAAATATATATATACAATCATAAAGAATATACATTAAATATATATAAATACAGAAGATGAGGTAAAAGTAAGCAAAGTAAGCTCTTAACTTTTATTGATTAAAATAAATTTAAAGACAGTAACGTTGAATAAAGGAAAAACAACACATCACACATTTCAGAAGGTGAAAAGCAGCCTTTTGAACATAATGCACCTTGAAAGCATTTGCATTAAGCTAGAAATATGACATTTTGTACTTCAACTGACTCCTGAGTTTTTTTTTCTTTCCACGTTAGTACAAAGCATTTCTACTTCGAAATTCAGGTCCCTTTCTTCCGCCTGGAGAATATGAAAACATATCCATTTTGTTGTCGATGAAAAGGTTTTCCTCCTCCTCTCCTAAAGCGTTGCCGCTATGCGGGAATGAAAGAAATGTAAGGAAATTGCGTGTTCCGTAAAAGGATATTTCTAAAAGTGAGAGGGGAGAAGAGTTCCAGCCACATAAACAGATCACCCAATCTTTCCTGCATTGTAAGACTGGAGTGAAGCTCTTTGCGTGCGACTAAAATAATTTCCACTGAAAATTGTTTTTTTTTTTTTTTTTTTTTTTTTCATTCGGGAAATTGCTTAGAATAGTTTTAGATTTCAACGTTGATAAAATGAATGAAATGGTCGACTTCTTAATACACTACTGGCCATTAAAATTGCTACACCAGGAAGAAATGCATATAACAAAATGATATTTATTGGACAAATATGTTACACTAAAAATAACAAGTGATTAAATTTTCAAAAAATTTGGCTGGATAGATCCTGAGAAATCAGTACCCAGAACAACCACCTCTGGCAGTAATAACAGCAGTTATACGCCTGGGCATTGAGTCAAACAGAGATTGGATTGCAAGTACAGGTACAGATGCCCATGCAGCTTCAACACGATTCCACAGTTCATCAACCGTAGTGACTGGCGTTTGGTGACGAGCCAGTCGCTCGGCAATCATTGACTAGACGTTTTCTATTGGTGAAAGATTTGGAGAACGTGCTGGCCAGGGCAACAACCGAACATGTTCCGTATCAAGGAAGGTCCGTAGAATACCGGCAACATGCGGTCGGGACTTATTCTGCTGAAACGTAGGGTTTCGCAGGGCTCGAATAAAGGGTAGAGCCACGGGTCGTAACATACCAGAAATGTAACATGCACTGTTCAAAGCACCGTCAATGCGAACAAGAGGTGACCGAGACGTGTATCCAATGGCACCCATACCATCACGCCAGGTGATGGGTCAGTATGACGATGACGAATGCACGCTGCCAGTGTACGTTCACCACGATGCCACCCGCCAAACACGGATGCGACCATCATGATGCTGTACACAGAACCTGGATTCATCTGAAAAGATGACGTCTCGCCATTCGTATGGCCAGGTTCATCGTTGATCATACCATTGAAGGCGCTCTTGTCTATGACGCTGCGTAAAGGGAAGCCGCAGCCATGGTCTCCAAGCTGAGAGTCCATGCTGCTGCAAACGTTGCCGAACTGTTCATGCAGACACTTGTTGTCTTGCAAACGATCCCGTTTCTTGACTCACGGCTCGTGACGTGGTTGCACGATCCATTACGGCCATGCGGATAATATGCCTGTCTTCTCGGCTGCTAGTGATAGGTGGCCGTTGAGATCCCGCATGGCGTTCCGCATTACCTTCCTGAACCCATCGATTCCATATTCTGCTAACATTCATTGGATCTGGACCGACGCGAGCAGCAATTCTGCGATAAGATAAACCGCAATCCCAGTACGCTACAATTCGACCTTTATCAAAGTCCGAAACGTGCTGGTACGCATTTCTCCTTCTTACACGAGGCATCACAACAACTTTTCACCAGGCAACAACATTCAAATGCAATTTGTGTATGAAGAACCGGCTGAACAATTTCCTCACTTAAACACAATGTAGGTGTTGCTATTGGCGCCTGCTTTGTCTGAATGCGATGAAAAGCTAATCATTTGCATATCACAGCACCTTGTTCCTTTCGTATAAATTTCACGTCTGTAGCATGTCACCATCTTGTTGTTGCAATTTTAATGGCCAGTAGTGTATTAAAAAGAACTGAATGACCATACCTTTTTATTACCAAGCCATTGTTAATATTCTAATATTCTTCTAATTAAAGTAGTTAAACCCTTCCCTGTGTTTCATTCCTTACTTTGTTTGAATTTTTTAAAATTTGTTGAAATATGGACACACTTTTTTGAATCAGCTATCATAACAATGAGTAACATTAATATCAAGTAATTAAACCTATATTCAAGCTCAGTTATCAATTATTCTAACTGGATTTTTTAAAAATGGGAGTTTTCAAGTGAATCCATTGTTGAATGATTCCAAAATGATGCGATGCATTTCATACTTACTCGCATATTTTTCTGGTTTTGGTATCATAATAGAGTGCTTATAGAGTATACTTTTAAGTACAAATGTCGTCACTGAAATGTACAATGAATTACACAACCACAAATCTGTAATACTTTAGACACCATATTATGAACTGCCAATCAGGTTCAGGTTGTTTTAAGACCTTTTAATGTCCACTGCGTAGTTGACTGTAGACAGGAGTTTTCCCAGACACCCATGTATCATTAATAAAGACACTTGGAAGACTCTCAAGCACTGATCTAGACAAACGTGCTTACATAGTAACAAACACAACATCTGCCACCCATTGCTCAACATTGGCTGGGATTAAACCCGAGATGCTTACCTTTGAAGACTGGTGTCCTACAACTCTGCTGCAGTAAAACTAGAGTACTTATTTTTACCTTTCTACCTTATCAAACTATTATCCATAAAATTTTAGAAACCTTAGTTTTGTTTCTGTGGAATAATATATAAATCGCCATTTAACCAATCTAATATTTTATCATATAAAATTACATAATTCCGGTAGTTGTGATTAGAATCGGTATAATTATGAGTAATGCTATGTGATTCCGATTGTGTTTTACAATAAAATCACACACTTTATATTCAGTGTTGCGGTGTGTGTGCTGAGAAACTCAAGAAAGCAGATAAATGTCATAACATAGAACGGCTGGTGCATGTGATAATAAATTCAATTAAAAAATGTCAACATTTTCTTCAATTAAATGTATAAAACATGAAAGATATAAAGCGATATCCTTTAAATTTGACTGATAGAAATTTTTTTTGTTTTCTTCAAAGTCATTACATTTTTATCCTTCGTCCAGAGGTGAGGAGAACACTAGATTTGATATCTTACTCTTTACTCTGCAACATACCCCAAGAACCAGATCTTCGATGTGGTCGAAGGTTTTTCGTATAATTTATATGTTGTAGTTATTTGGATTTTTGGTGTACAATTATAATTTTGTTGAAAATTTAACGTGTTTTTTTTAACATCTTGAAATATATTCTGAACCCCTACATGCATCCAAGCTAATGTGGTAATCCAATTAAGGGTTTTTAAAGGAAAGATACATTACTACTTTTTCAGAAAGCAATTTAGGAAACATTGCAAGGATTTGATACAAGAGGTGTTCTACACAGCTGTTTGTATCGATATATTTGCTATTTAAATGCATTGACTCTCTTTTTGAAATTAATAATATACAAGTCAGTTTTTTAAAGAGACACTTTTTAAGAAAATTCAGAAGGAACTGTCTAAACAAGCTTTTATCTGGCACAGAATAATTCTTGAAAGATAGGTCATGAAAAACTAATTACAAAATACCAAAATGATTAAATTATATTAAAAATATGAGAGAAATTACTTATACACAACTACCATCAGAAACAAAATTTTAAATTCACATTTGTATGAAGGCAAAATGTGTGGCAAGCAGTTGGACTAGCAGAACATGACCCTTGTTTAAAGAAAAAAGTACTTTCTTCGCTTCGTTTTTGAGAACATAAATAATTTCAACGGTGAAAATGACACTTTTTAATCAATATAATAAAAGGAAAAAGTGTAGTATAGGGTACACGGAATAAAGACTTGAAAATGAGTACAAAAGTCCATTTATTTTACTCGCATTTTAAGTTTCATTTAGCATTCAGCTATTTATTAACTGTACCACTATAAATGTAAGTAATTGAAAAAAACGAATGTGAATCATATTTGAATTAAAAATGTTACATTTGCCTAAATTTGAAAGCCGACGAAACTGATGATTAATTATTGTTCTCTTCAAAAATTGAAAGAGCTCTCTTTTATAATTTAAAAAAAATACCTCACAATATTCAAAACTTCTAGATAAAAATAATTTGAAATGAATATGAAAACTCAATGATATATTAATTTTTGAGGCAGTGAAAAGGAATGATTTCTGATTGTCAGAAACAGCGTAGGTCACAAAAAATATATAAAATATCTTTCATGAAAAGGAAATTTTGAAATGAAAATTTTTTCTCCAGGTTTTGTTTTTATCATAGAAACTGTTTCGCAATTACTTCTCTCACTTTGTAGTTATATTCATTCTGCTTTCTTATATAGTATTTATTTATTTATTCTGCTTTCTTATGAAGTATTTATTTTTTTATTTTCTTATGTAGTATTATTTCTTGTGTATGTATTCCTTGTAGTTATATTCATTCTGCTTCTAATTATGTTTTTCTATTGAAAATGGCCCTTTAATATGGTAAAAATAGATGCCATTTATATCGCCCTGTTTGCTGAAGATATACGAAAAGAATGAGTTTGAGACAGAATGACATTCACTTAATCACTTATGCTTTTTGAATGAGTGTGGTACTTGATGCTTTCATGACTGCTTCTAACTAATCATAACCAACAGCATTTTTGTCTTCCTTTGTGATGATGCATTTGAATCTATATCAATATTTTAATGAAAACTCCACATTCATTCAAAACTGCACGTAAATAAAATCATTTGAAAAACCTTTTTACATCAGAGCTATTTTACATTTCTGTTGAACACAAGTGACTGATAGTAAAAACTAACTGCTTATACTAGAAAGATTGTATAAATTATTCATCTAAAATAGTTTTAAAATTTCTCATGTGAAATGGGAATAGACCTATGTTTATTTTAAATATACTTCTCGCAACTACCCATACATTTTAACCAATAAAATATTGTTTGCTAGTTTATATCCATTTTAAGTTTCGATTTAAGTAATTGCATTTATGATTGTATATCTATAATGTTGTAAACAAAAGAAATAGAGAGAGATTAGGAATTTGTTATTTTACTTACAAGGTACATAAATTGAGAGACTACTTTGATTGTTAAAAATGCAAAGAAAGAATAATAAATTTGAGGAGACAGAGATAGCTGTTAAATTTAGCTGCTTACAAACACAAATAACGTGTTCCATAATATCAGAAAAAATGCACATTTTCATTGCTTCTTTTACACTTGTGCTTATAAAATCAGAATACTGGGGTATCGATACATTTCATTCAATGATCATCAGAGGAAAAAAGAATTTCAGTAATCCTTATATCCAAACTTTTCGTCATTTATTCAAATTGCTACCTCTAGCAGATGATTTTGTTGAAAAATATCCATAATGGAAAAGTGTATATATGTTTCATTTTTCTTTAAAAAGAGTAAAATTCAAGTCAGCACATTTTGATGCATTCATGTTACTTAGAAAAATAACAATTTTTGAGTATTTAGTTAGATTTATGCGCTATAAGCTTCTTACTGTCTATTTAAGCTAACCTAGTCTATTATTAATGCAATCAACAATTTCTTATTTTGAATGACTGCCAATGAACGATTTCGATCTTTATTTATCACTCTTTTTTCCGAACATTGTACACCAATAGGAAGACATTGAGCTACAAAACATTTGACACCAATGGACTTTCTCTTAGAGAGATTATTTATATCTCACTCATATTCTCTACTATGCACGGGATTCACCTCTTGCTACGACGTCATCCATGTAAATGTAAATATCTTATTCCAAATATGATGTTTTTGCAAGTAATTTCTTAGAAAATTCTTGAAATGTGGGATAAAAGTTTATTATTTATATGTCTGCTTAAAAGCAAAGCAAAACATAATTTTTTTCAACAAAATTAAGGTTCTGTAAAAAGTGGAAGACAAAAGTCTAGAAATAATATTTTCTCTCCCTCTCTCTCTCTCTCTCTCTTTTTTTTTTTTTTTTTGTTACTTGTAAACAAATAATTTTAATTTTGACATTACTTTATAATTTGTAGTTGTTATTTCATTTCATTTCCTAGTTCAAAGTATAGCATTTACAAAAATACTAAAAATCAATGATTACTTTTAATGAATCTATAAAAGAATTAATAAGGCAGTATTTTTCAGTACTTTCATCACATGTGGAATGATGAAAGCACATTGATTCTATGTGACGTTTTTGGATAGCCAACATAAAAATATCAAACTTTCCGAGAATTTCATATTAGTTTGAAGCTCAATTTTTTTATTATTCTAGTATTGTTTCTTGCAGTAAAAACTGCCAGAAACAAGGCTTAGACATAAGCTGAAAATGTTTATGTGAAGTGAACGTTAAGCGATGGAGAGTTGGAGAGGGTCAATGACTATCTGTAGATGAGTATTAAACAAATGAACTAAATGTTCTAAAAAAATGAACAGATGCTGAAACATAATAGTCAATTATATACATAACGTGACATAACGAAGTGGCAGGATCCCGGATTTAACCAACTGGTTATCGGGTTATGCCTCACCATCGCCGAGAACCTTCCGTAACATTTACGGCGGCCCACTTACGACTCAGCGTTTGGTTTATTAAAAATCATAGTCACATTGGTTGGGCTTGAAAGCCTGCAGACATCCTAACACAGTAGGTGTCTGCATCACAGTTCATTAACATGATTGAAACTGGTTATTATGAAATTTAGTGAAAGTATTATATGAAGAAAATGTAGAAGTAATTACAGGAAGAGTAAATAAGAAGTTATACAATCTTAAATTAATAACATTTTACGTGAGTTAACAAAACATGAATGTATCACATTACTTGAAGTATTAAATTTATCTAACAAAATAACTATACTGTTATGAACAACATATGTCCTATATACAGAATTAAATGAAAGTATAATTATACAGAATTATTATGCAAGCTTAGGTGACACTATTTACAAGATTTAATTATTTTTTTGAAATATTTGACTCAATTAACATATTAAGTCATGATGTTATGGAGCATTAATGGTTGGTATAAAATACTCGTGTTCATTATTTCCTTTAAAATTTTTCATGAATTGACAAGACATTAATGTTACATATTACTGGAAACATTAGTTTCTACACTTAAAATAATTATGCTATTATGAAAATCATTAGATATAAACAATTATTAAAAGAAGGAAATATGGAAACACATTATTGTTCATCTGATGAAGATGATGACGAATAAAATTCATCATTTGCCATTGTTGATGAATTTACAGGATCACGACATTGTGTGAATCCCTGTACTATTAAGAATTTGATTATTTGAATTGTTTTTCGTCTAAAATCGTCTAAAGTAATATACTTAATTATTTTTTCGTGAAGTATATTACTTTAGAAATTTTTCCTTTCATACCCCAGTTCTGGCTGATCATTCCACATAGTCTTTGGGCTATTGGTATTATTTTTGTTTTGATGTAGTGAAGATGTGGTAGGAAAGAAAGCTTTGAATCTAGATGTACAATAAAACTTCAAAAATTGAAGATCTGTTTGACTAAGGTGCCTTTTTAAGTAGAGGAACTTTGTAAATGAACATTTCACTATGTAGTGAAGGGCAGTTCCAAAATCACCACATTTGCACATGTTTGAATTGGATTTACCAAATCTTGAGAAGTACTCAGAGAAGGGTCCATGATTTGTTATTAGATAGTTAATAAAAGGATTTGAGATGAGGAACTCTGTGGAGACTGTTGGAAATAAATGGTGGGTGACTCTACCATTTTGCGATGTGTTCCATGTTCTTTGACAAATTCTGATGGTTCTTTTATATAGGAGGAATTTTAGGAAAGAGCTTGGTTTCCGCAGATTTGTGACTGACACTTCCTCATTGGTTGCAGCTTCTTTGTCCACCAATTCGTTCCCCCAATTGCCAATGTGTGCTTTAATCCAGCTTAGTTGGATTCCTCATGTTGTGTTTGGGTAAAAACACTCCTGGATGTGACGGATGAGTTGTGATTTGTGCACTGGGTTGAGCAATGATAGGAGAACAGACTAGCTGTCAGTCGATATTGTTGTCGGGGATAGTTTATTTGTAATTATGTGTTTTACTGCTTCTGTAACTGCTAATACCTCAGTTTAAAACACAGGGCTATAATTATTTAGTTCAAATTGTTGGGAGAAAAATTTTTGGTCTTTTTGTGTAACCACGAATGCTGCTCCTGTTGCCTCGTCATGTCTTGATCCATCTGTATATAGATTTATTGCTGTTGGTATAAACTTTGGAGGCTTACATAATCTTAGGAATTCTTCAGGTAGGTTGTATATTGTTAGGTTTCTGAATCTATGGAAGGGATGGATAGAATCTTTGTCAGCTGGATCTTCAAAATCTTTCAGATTGTAGTGAGTACCATCAATTTGTATTGATTTTTTAAGCAGTAAGAGTTTTGATTTTTGGGTAGCAGATTCGATTGTTAATGGTAAGGGTGGAATGCCTGATATAGTATTTAGAGCTATCCTAGAGGTTGTTTTAAATGCTCTTGTTATCAGTAGCAGGAAAAATCGTTGAATATTATTTAACAATTTTTCTTTCCCAGCTGTCATATGATTTGCCCAAGTTGAGCATCCATACATAACTATTTTTTCGTTAAGTATATTACTTTAGAAATTTTTCCTTTTATACCCCAGTTCTGGCTGATCATTCCACGTAGTCTTTGGGCTATTGGTATTATTTTTGTTTTGATGTAGTGAAGATGAGGTAGGAAAGAAAGCTTTGAATCTAGATGTGTGCCTAAGTAAACCAAGCATTTTGTATGCCTTAGACTCTCATTATTTAAGGTAATTTTTGTATTGGATTTTAGACTTTTATTTCTCTTACCAAGGATCATTACGGTTGATTTTTATGCGAAATTGTTAACTTTAGATCTTTGCAGGAATTTGAGAATTGGAATAAAAATTTGTTATAATTATGTTTTAGTTCTGCTTTTGTTGCGCCTCCAACTACTAACGTTGTATCATCTGCAAATGTTATAATATATGTGTGTTCTGACCAAGGAGCGGATAAAATTTAATTGAAATAGATGTTCCATAACATAAGGCCTCCTACGGAGCCCTGTAGGCAGCCTCTGTTATGTTCCATTTGTACTAAGCCAGAGAGTCATCTATTGCTATCAGTTCTCTATGTTTAAAGAAGCTAAAATACACTGGGATGCATTTTTCTGGGCGTTACATTTTGTAAGTGCTAATTTTAAACCTGGCCTTCACAGAGAGTCGAATGCTTTCTGGATGTCAAGGCTAATGAGAGCTGTTGTTTTCTTTATTTTTATGTATGCAATCCATTACTGCAGTTACAGCGTTGTCTGTTGATCTTTTTGCTCTGAAGCCATATTGGCTGTTATGAAAACAGTTATTTTTGAAAGGCATGTTTTAGGCGGTCTATTATGAGTCTTTCCAGAACCTTCCCAAATGAATGCAGAAGATATATTGGGCGGTAGGAAGAGGCCAACTTCGGGTCTTTTTGCTTTTTACTGAAGAAGATCACTTAACCTTTCTTAAATGCTTTTGGGAAGTAATTTATTTGTAGATATTTATTAAAATAGATAAGCAAAAATTTACTATTGGCTCTATGGAATAGCTTAACTATTATGTTTGTCTAATCCATTGATACATAAGGACTTAGAATTCTTAAGGTTTTTAATTATTAAACTAACTTCTTCTTGTGTGAAGAGTGAATCATTTGGATTTCAAAGGATTAGTTGAGTTGACCTAATTGCTGTATGGTATTGAATGTCCTCTTCTTGATACTCTCTGGGAAAATTAGCTTCCATGAGCTCTTTTAAGATTGATTTTATATCTTCATTTGTTGAGTTTTGGAGTGCAACAAACTGAGTTGGAGAAAAAACTTAGCAAGTTGCTATATTTTGCAATATGCTTGCTATTATTTGTATAAAATTTGGCCCAACTAGTTAATTTTGCTTTCAAAATTGATCTTTTATAAGTTGCTTGTTGATGTTTAAATTTTTGTAACCATGAAAGTTTTTCTGTTTCTGAAGTAGATGTTTTAAGTCTTCTTTTAAGTGCCTTTGTTTTGCTCTTTAGTTCCCTTAATTCTGATGTCCACCAGTGTATGCCAACTTTTTGGTCTGTAGTTCATTGCTTAAATGTTGCTTCTGCTGCTCTATGAACATTATTTAAAAATGTTTTGGTGAATTCATCCAAGTTCCCTACGCTTTTAATTTTATGCATTTATTTATTTAATGATTTTAGGATTGGTTTTATAGATTTTAGAAATTTTTTCTGATTATTTAACGTTTTAAATCTTTTATTAAAGGTTGTAATTATATTATTGGTTCAGCTATGACAAATGTTATGTAGTTATGGCCTGAAGGTGATTTCCTTTTTTTAGAATAGTTTTTGCCTTTTTTGTTTTCTTGATAGCAATTAATACAAAACACTACTTCTTCTTTGCATTGATTCGTGGTGTTCTCTTTTGTTTTATACTAAAAAACCATAGTTTTCAATCCAGTTTTGAAAGGTTTTAGGTTTTTTCCAAATTCATTTTATTAAAAATTTAAATCCCAAAATTTGAAATTGAAATAGAGTAAATTATTTATGACTCAAAAAAAATATTCATAAAAATTTATAAAGCCATAAAGGAAATTTTACTTACTTTCTTAATTAGGAAAATTGACATTCGTCATTATACGCAAATATAAAAAAAATTGCTGTGATCTTCATTACACATATTGACCAAAGTATATTATTGGTTCTGGTATAAAAGTGTGTTTTGTACACGCACGTTGACTTTAACAAACATTTCCACTAACAACACTGGTATGCTGTTTGTGCACTAATATTCTGTTTGAAGAGTGTTGAATTCCAACCACTGCTATAATATGCAAACTTTCTAATGAGATTTCAGAGGACTGGAACATAAAAATTATTCAAGAAAAATAAATCAAGCCTAAAATGTATATGGTAACTATATTTGAATGAAGAACTTCATGTGGTTTTGTTTATAACTTGATAAATTGTGCACATTTATTAAGTGGAAAAAAATATTGGGTTCTTTTTTAAACAATGAGTTTCAGTCTTTCTTCAACCATCATTTACCATAACGACGAATAGAGTGGTGATAAAGTTCATTAAGTAATGGATAAAAATGGATTTCTATTGTTTATATTATTCTTTATACATCAATTAAAAATACTTCAAATTAGCTGTGCAAGTGAGTCTTGGATTCGCCTACTTTGCTATGTAACTTTCTTAATTTTAAGGGTTTAATATAACCATGTAAGTATGCTACAAAGTTACGTAACTATGTATGCATGTTATGGTTAACGTGTTTGGAACAATCACTTGTTATCAAACACCTAGTAAAATTTTGAACTACAGTCACACACACAGTGGTCCAGGTCCAACTTAAATTGCTCAACTTTTTCCACATAATACTAGAAGACCAGAAGAGTGACTTCGGGCATCACAGATTAATGCAGACATGCCACCAACTCACGGAGCTTCAGCAACTCACTGAGAAGAGCCTGCTCACCTTCACAACAAGCGATGCTTTTCTTACGGGGAGAATTCTGAGTTGTTCTGAGATCAATTTAACAGAAAACGATAATAGTAAAAACAAAAAAGCAACATATTCATTAAAAGCATTAATATTTTCAGGATTTTAAATTTATTCATAACTAAAATCAATAGATATAATCATAATTGTGAAAAAGAATTTAATTTTTAATCATCTCTGATATATTTTAGGACTTTTATATGTGGGATCACTTAAATGTACATAAATTATCAACTTACTGAAAGCTTTAATTTTCTCATCTATTTAAATGCTTTTATAGCTATGAACTTGAAGCTTCACGGATTATTTATATATGAATATCGGTACTTATGCTCCAACGGAGGCTTTCTTCCGTTTTCACTGAAGTTCTAAGCAGATGGAAGAGGACTCTTTTGTTGAGTGCGGATTAGAAAAGTTTTGCCTTTGACGGAGATCTAATATCTTCCTACTGTTTTGTTGACTTTCCCAAAGAAATTTCTTCCAGAGAGCTCTCATTCTTTCAGTTATGAGTCTTTCTCCCTCTAGTGCATCTGCACCTCTTGTACTCTGAATTATTTTCTATCAAATCGATTCGACAGGAAAGCAATTACTTTCTTCTTTTGCGAAGGTTGAAGCAAAGCAGAAAATTTGTCACCGGAAAAATATATCATTGCCAAAATGACTAAGATTTACAGAGATGAGCTGTCAAATTATGTTACTTAAGCCTACTCCAAGAGGATATGGTAATCCACAAGCAATCTTTAATATATGTTCTTCTTTTCTGTAAAAATGAAGAAAACTAAAAATCCCAAAAGATTTAAATAAGTTCCCGCATTCTCATTCCCAAATGGAAACAATTCATGTTATTATAGAGTTTCTCATCTATAAAAACATGAATGTAAGCTATGAGAAAATTACTTATCAAAGAGTCAAATATGTAAAAAGATAACATAAAAATTTTAAACTATTCTAATAATAATTTAATTTTAATGCATTCTTGAAAACGCGTGTGATACACAGGTGAAATTTAGAACAGGCCTCTCACTGCTATAAAAGGTAAAAAGGCAAAGAAAGCCAAAATATTTAAATGTATTCTTATATTTTTCTTCCATGTGTGGAATATATTCTTATATATAACATTATATATAAAAAATTTCACAAGATCTTGACCATTTTATGAGCATCAATTAATAAGAAAAGAAACTATCAATGAACCTATTGAACAAAAGTTAAAAGAAAAAGAGACAGGGTATTCTAATGGAGAACATGAGCTTTGCATATTTGTTGTTGAAAGAACATTTTCAATATATGAGGGCTAACTGGAGCAAGAGAAACAATTTAATGCTGCTTACAAACTACTGCAGACAACCTCGCTCTTTCCCCGGAGCCTTACACTTCCGCACTTCTGAAGGAAAGTTCCGGTTTTGATCCCAGCCACTGTTGAAGTAAAGGAGGTGGATGTCACATCCTTTGCTTGTACATGCAAATCTAACTGGGCGGGTACTTCGACGCCCCAGGCGGACAGCCTACTCGCGTAGCGAGTGTAAGGCTGTTAATGTCCACTTCGTGGTAGAACCCATCACGGAAAGGCAAAGAGCCCCCCCCTGTCGGGCCTGGAAGGTGAGAGCTGATCCAGTAGCCGAGTTGTTAGCAGACGGGTTACTACTCTGTCTGACCAATACTGGTCTGTCATCTAAAGTCTTGTTGCTCGCCCTCGGAATAAACCAGGCAAGCCTATCCACCAACCCAACGTGTATGCACCATTCCCCGTTTATTTAGACTCTAAATTAACATCACAAAGCCCGACCACGAGGTGAGGCCCACACAGGGAGCGTCACCTTTACATGTGCGGGCTGGGGAGTGATTGCCCTCATGGGGGACTTTGTGGGAAGGTGATCCGTATTTACGCTAGTCTAGAGGGAAACCATGAAAACCTCTAGAACCCACCCCGAGCTGGCATGCAACTCTGCTGCGTTACAGGTAGAGCTGCAGCACGCTCTGACGACGATGGTCTGGATACAATGTTGGATTGATCACCGGAATAATAATTTAAATCGGCGTCATCCTATGACATGTTAGGTTGGAGGTCGCGGGTGAATTTGCCCTGCAATGCGATAGTAAATTTCGTATCTACACTGCCGGGTGTCTTTCTCGCTGACCCTGTGTTCCAGCGAGTGGTGCCGCTTTCATCTGGAACGAAAGTCTGTGTTAGCGGGCAATCAAATGCATAATGTTGTGGGTTTCCTTCTTCCCCACAAATGCAATCCCCTGTTGTAGCTTTCCCCAACCTGTGAACAAAGGTTGGTAATTGGCCGTGGCCTGTAAAATATTGAGCTAATTGTCGCTGGCCTACCAGTCTTCATAGATAGTAGGTCGTATTCACAAGTTGCAAAGGAATAAAACTGAAAAATTTCTAAATAGCCAAACTGATGGTTGGGTATGGAGAAAAATGGAAGCCTACCATTTGTCTGCCGTTGTTCAATAATGCCTGGGATCGAACCAAGAATCTTTTGGTCTGAACAAAAATGTTTTACTACTAAGCCACGTTGAAGGTCCACTTTTGGGAAGAAGGTATGTGTATACCTGCCTGTGTCTGCTGTATCCCACTCTTCTTGCCACCGATTTAGGATTTCTTTTAGTACCAATTTTTTCAGGTGCGACTGTGGTAGCTTAATTATTTCGTCCTGTGGCATTTGTGTTGCCCTTTTAGCTGCTTTATCGGCCTCCTCATTTCCTATTATTCCTGTATGCGCAGGTACCCAGTATAATTTAATTGTGTTGTTTTGTTAATTCAATTAGTAATTTTTGGGTTTTTGAATGTATTTATTTCTCTGTTTGTGTTGGCTAAGGCATACAGACTCGAAAGACTGTCCGTATGTATGTGTGTAGTTACTGGGTTGTTTTCTTTTATCCATGTAAGTGCTTTATTTATTGCATTTATTTCTGCTTGGTAGACCGAATTGTTCCTATTCATGGGCAGGTGAGTGGTGTTAATTAAGTGTGTGTTATAGTAAACGCAGATTGCCGCGCCAACACCGTCTTCAGTTTTGGAGCCGTCAGTGTAAATATTATAATGTGGCGATAGTGTTGACTGTGTTGATGGGAGGTTTATGAATTTTTCCATTATTTTATCAGCTGGGTGGATTGGGCTTATGGCAGATTTGGTCTGAAATTGCTGTTTTTAGTGTTAATGTGCCTAAGTTTACGTCCTCATTGTATCTTAGCACGTTTGCCACGGTCGCTTCCCTCAATACATGGAGATGTAGAGGTATCACACCCTCTAGGACGTTGAGCGCTGCTGTGGATGTTGTTCTGTAGGCCCTTGTTATTCTTAACAAGAATGGCCGTTTGTAGTTTTCGTGTGGCTTGTTTGCCTAAGTTACTTCCCCCTACTGATGAGGCATATGTAAAAATTCTTTCTGCTACCGTGTGATACCATGTTTTTAGAAGATTTGAATTTATTCCCCAGGCGCGCGGCGCTACTCTAATTAGGTGTCCATGCGATGTTATTGCCTTTTGTCTAAGTGTATTGATGTGTGCGAGCCAGTTGAGATTTTGGTCCAACGTCACACCTAGATATTTAATTGTTGTTACGGCTTTTAGTGATTTGCCTCCTATTCTAATAATTGGTTCTCTTTGTAATTTATGTGGCTTGGCAAACGTGATTATATTGCATTTACTGGCAACTGAAACTGAAATTTCTAACTCGTGCGCATTGCACCATGTCTCAAATGTTGTGACTGCCGTCTGCCCTATTGTCTCTATTATTTTTCTGGTTTTCCCTTTTACGCTGATCAGGAAGTCATCAGCAAATTCTGTAATATTGACTTCTGATGGTGTTGTTTTCATTAAATAATCGTTTGCTATTACTGTCCATAGTATTGGTCCCAAGCACGATCCTTGTGGGCAGCCTTTGTATATATTGTGTGTAGCTTTTCCAGTGCCCCAGTCGTATTGTATGGTTCTGTTTGTTAAGTAAGTATTTATTAAGTTTATTAATGGGTTTGTGTGTGTGTGTGTGGGTAGTTTAGGTCAATAAGTTTTGTGTTGATATCCGGCCAGTGAAATGAGTCGAACGCGCCCTTAATATCAACTGAGATTAGTAGTGTGTATAATTTGTTTTCCCAGTTGTTTCTTATTTGTTTTGTGATTTCCTTGAGTGCCATTTCACATGACCTACCTTGTCTAAATCCATATTGTTTGTTGCTTTGTTTATTTTCTGTCTCAAGGAAGTGTATTAATCTCTGACCGATAAGTCTTTCTAGTATTTTGCCTAGTGTCGGAAGGAGGCAGATAGGTCTATAAGACTCCGGGAGTGTTTGGTCTTTTCCTTGTTTTGCAAAGCTTATTATTTTTGCTGTTCTGAGTGGTGTTGGGAAGTGTTTCAGCTTAAAGCATTGTTTGCCCGTTGTGTGATTAGTTGTGGTGTCGCGTCAACGACCCGTCTCCAAATGAGATAATCTAGGTCGTCTGGTCCCGGAGCTTTGTTTGTGCAGAAGGAGTATGTTGCATTTCTAATTTCCTTCCTTGTTGGCAGTTTTTGTTCTTCTGTGATGTTCACTGGAACTGGGTGGGTACTTGGGAATATTTCGAGTTTCTACCCCTGTGAAGTGAATATGACTTACTGTCAATGAAACATCCTTCTAGAAGTTCAAGTACAGAGGCCGTACAATCCAGCATTAAAAAATGTTTAATATTTTTTTTTTTGTGATGAAGAAATGTTGGCAAGATGACGTTTGGTGACATGTGCAATGACATAAATACTAGTGCTGTCAATATAGTATTTTCTGCAGAATTCTTAAAGGTCACCATCTCTATGATGTAATAAAAATCAAGTTGCCAGACACTTAAGAAATACCGCCAAAAAATAATCAAATTCAGAAATTGCCATGCTAGATTATACGGCATCCATGCCGAAGGTAATTTACGAGGAATTTACGCGTCAACTTCAAGGTAATTAGCAACAGCCTAAGACCATTCTTCTCTGTCTAGTATTCAATATCAAACATTTATAACCGAAATGGGAGTCGAGCCTACGAATTACTGAATTAAACAAGTCAGTAATACATTAAAAATACAATTGTATTCTTAACCCCTACTTTTAAATTGTTATTCGTCCTATACACAATATTTGATTACGCAATTTGTAATAAAAGGATATAAATAAATCAGTTGAATTAAAAGCAAACACATTAGGAATTCCAATTTGAAGCAGAAAAACAGATTATTGAATGTTAAGTGTATGCATGTGCTAATGATTATGTAATAAAACACGATATATTTTTTCAAATCTATTAATGTATGTCATAATATTCCTTATTAATAAGCACAGTTCAAATTTAAGCCTCTTGCTTAAATAAAACGCCGAAATGTAAGAAAATGAGAATAAAGCATAATTTATACTCGATAAAAGCAATGGAAACATTAAATTGCGCCTTTGTAGCATCATTAACCTCACTCCAACGCACATCAAATAAATTCATTAAATGCTTTCGATGTTCAATGGTTTCGTTCAAAGATTAATTATCACTCCTCTTTACTTTCCACTGTTCATTCACTGGTTTTAATTGACTGTGTTTCGATTCTGTTATATTCAGTATATGCACGCACACATACATGCGTATATATATATGTGTGTGTGTGTATACGTGTCTGTATGTGTATATATGTCTGCGTGTGTGTGTTCTTTACCAAGCAAAAACCGAACGGTTAGGAATCCAATGTTTTAGTTCAGATTTACACCTCGAGCTTGGATATTTGCAGTAGTTCAGAATACTCTTTAAGTTCAGAATACCTTAATTTTTCCCACCGTCCTTTACACCATGCCTTTGGAGTGCTAGGTCTCAGACATTTTTTTTAACAAAGAGACATGAGTTTCATTTCTGCTTTCAGCATTCACACTTGTCGAGGTTGATGAATGGGAGAATTTTGAATTTTCACCTGGCAACTTTTTAATGGGTCCTCCTCACTGTGAAGGTTCCTCATCGAAAACGATCGGTGTTGTATACTTAATGTCTTAAAATTTTCTGTGGTTTGATTAATTTGCTATGATGTGAAAAAAACCGCAGTATGAAGTATGTTGTTTTTTAAAACTATGTTTAAAATACTGTAGGTCTCATCTACATGTTACCAGATGGAAAACTATAGAAATGTTCTTAAACACCCAACAACAAAATAATCGTTTGCAGAAAAATCAAAATCAGCAATCACACCTTATTTTTATATGCTGACTCTACTCTAGTATCGAATTAGTAAACTTTAATTCCTGTGCTTTATATCTTGGAATAGAAAAACTTTTTAAGCATATTTTACATATAAATGTTACAATACCATACTATAATTTTATTGTTAAAATTTCTTTGGGAGACACATTTCATAGACCTGATTTCGCGTTGCTAAACACAGGAAAAATGCAACGACAAATACCATATTTTTAAATGTTTTAATAACTATAAATTAACTGGCTATAGTAAATAATGTTTTCAGTTGGGAAGCGCAGTTTACTCTGGTGAAATGAAATATCTCGTTTTCAAGATTAAAAAATATAGCCATTCAGTTGATAATCAGTCCGGGTTTGTTCTTCATTTGAATATTAAATCAGCAAAAATGTATCTCTGTATTATTTTCAGCGTACTCTTTCCAAATTATTAAGTACATGGTTATTTTAAATATCCACGAGGGATTCCCAGGAAAGTAGTTGACTCTAAAGATTATGCATTTAGATATTAACTTGAATAAACATTAGAAATGCTAATACTAAAGTATGTAATAATTAACGAGCGATACAAAAACATACAACAAAATACATAAGATTAATCTCTCTCTCTCTCTCTCTCTCATTTATAAAACATTTGATTATAAGAAATATATTTAGTTTAACCATTAAATTGAATGCTCAATAAGAATCCTTTATGCAACAGTTGACGAGAAATAAATCTAAATCCTTAAACATTCAAGAGAACCCCCATAAATAATCAATGTTATGTGCTTGACCCTTATAACAAAATATTTTTAATCGTTGAACTGAATACCCATGACGAATTTCCACTCAAATATTTGAAGTTGAATAACCATATAGCTTTGAAATTACTTTCTCTGGGAAGAAATTTATTGCTGCTATTCTCAATGCAACACATTTACCAGTTAACATCACATGAGCCCATTGTTCTTCTAATGTTTGGAGTAAATTCATTCAAAACAGTCCTATCCTCTTGAGGTTTGATTAAAAAAGATAAAAAAAATGCTTCTATTGTCTTCACTTTTAAATTCCATCCACAAAGAAAATTACATTTTTTGGAACTCAATCTATTCTTTTTCTGGATGTTCTCTTCAAAAGAAATTTCCTTAAAATGCTGAGCATATCACAAAATTCCTTTTGTAATACAGTGCGCGTTTTTAAGATCCATAAAACTGCAGAAAGACAGTATCCCAGAACACAGAATACACTTAACAGAAATAGCGAGAGACAGAACACATTTTTCTCAAAACTTACTTTTTCTTCCTTTCTACATTTTGCTTTGCAAATCTGAGAAAAATGCATAAATAAACAGAAAGTTGAGAAAGTCGCTGTCTTGTAGAGCAGTTGGAAGTAGGGGGCAAAGAGTGATTCATGAATTGCATGATAGGAAAATGTTTCATTTTGGGTAAGTAAATAGTAAGCTATTTGATTGTGGGGATGTCGACGCATTTGTTTCGTGGTGAAGCTAACACAATACAGCGCTTACAACTGGAAGAAAAAATTAAACTACGTATTACTTCTATACGTCGTCATATTTGTGTCATTCTTTTTGCAAACCTCTTTAAACGTTTTCGATTGTGTCATATAAAATCAAAACTTTCATTAATATTATTCCCATTTAATTTTTTTTCTTCTAAAAACACACCAATATAATTTATAAACTTAACTACAAAAACAAAGTGCTTAGGCAAATCTTTAGGCTCATGATTATATTCCAAACAATGAGGATTATCAAGATCACGCATCGAATTCGAGGCTTTGCCTATCAATTTACCGTAGTACACTCATGTCCACAGATTAAGGATAATTCAGAATCACACACAAAATGAACTGTAAAATAAAAATTTCACATGCAGTATTATCAAACACATCTTCAATAATAATATGCGAAGTACGAGAAATGATTAGATGGCACCAATAGTACGTCACAATGACGAGAGTGTAATAGAAGGGTACATCAGGAATGGTTGCAAAGAAATAAAATTGTTCATAAGCGCTTTAAAAGCCTTTCAGTGTTATGGCAATGTTACCGCAATGTTATGGCACAAAGGAAGCATCTGGATGATGTTTAACATGGTAAAATTATAGGCCGTCTGAAATTGGACGTACCCAGATGGAAGTATCAGAGGAGCTTGGAATCGCCCACAGTGTCATCTCCAGGATTTTGCAAAGTTAACAAGATAATGATAATGTAAGTAGACGTTACAGTACAAGTCGCCGCCGAGTTACAACGCCAAATAAGTACCAGTATTTTTCAGTTACTGCCAAAAGAAAAAGATGGAGCACTGCATCAGACCTGTCTCGTCAGCTCTTCTTCGCTTAGGGTACATTGATTATGTGCTCATAGGCCTGTCAGATGTGTTCCATTTACAGCAACTCACTGTCGCCTGCGATTACCCTGGAGTAGAGAGCATGCATTGTGGGCACCGCAACAGTTATCTTAAGTGGTGTTTTCAGCCAAGTTTAGGTAAGATTTCAGTCTGATTCCCGTCGGAGTTTCATTTGGAAAGAGCCAGTTACCCATTACCATTAAAAGAACACCACTGAACGGCACCGTTACGGTGGTGCATGATTGCTCGTTTGGGGAGGAATAATTCTGGATTCCACATTTAACCTGTATGCTTAGAATGTAAGCATTACAGGAAACATGTATCGCGATTTCATTCTAGAACAACATGTACATTTGTTTCGGGCTGCTATGGGTGCAGATTTCCTATTTATGGATATCAATACTCGTCCTCATCGTGAAAACATTAATGACGAATGCGTTGAATCGGAGGATATGACACGTATGGACTGGCCAGCATACTCACCGGACTTGAATACAATAGAGTATGTATGGGATATGCTTGGCCAACGAACTGCAGCCCATCAATTCCCTCCCACATGTCTACCGGAACTTCGAAGAGCATTGCTTGATGACTATGGTAATATTCCCCAAAATAAAATCAATAATTTGATACTCAGGATGCCGCCTACCGTGTGTAGTAGTCAGAGTATCTGAATGCAGATAGGGAGGTCCTGAGTTTGAATCCCAATTCGGGCATGGATGCACTTTCTCTCTCTGTCTATCCTGTTTTTGTCCTTTCTTTGTATGTATGGGTTGTGAATGGTTGCTTATCATATAAACGAGTCCCTATGGATTGTGCCCTGAGGAAGTCGAACACCACATTAAAATATGGTTCAGTTAAAAAAAGTGAAGCAGTGCACCCCATATCTTCAGCCTGGATGGCACAAGACAACAACAACAATGATACTCAGGATGCCTAGACGTTGTACTGCTGGTATTGCATCGTCTGCGGAGCATACTATGTATTAACCTTCATACCAATCATGTTATATAAATTTTTGTAAATAGGTTCTTTTTTTAAATTTGCTCCGGGGAGTAGAAGTCGCAATTTTTATTTATGATGGCGAACATATTGCACCTTTTTTACTCTTTACCTTTTGTTAAATAAATAGACTTTACAAATAAGTCACATTTGTTTTACTTCTTTCTCTTTCTTTGTTGTAACTTGCATTATCCTTAATTTATGGACACGAGTGTATTTAAAACAAACTACTCAGCATATATTCAACTAACTCCTGAATGATTTAAGTAAATCTCACTTAGATGAATCAACTTGAAAAGGGTTTTTCATTTTAAATGATTCATTTCCTTTTGTTAAATATTTTTTTAAAATTGGTTCGAATTGAGATACATGTTGAAACACAATTCAAATAGTCACTCATCACTGTTCTGGTAATGACGAATATTGCATGTAATATAATGATTAAATTACCGCCGAAAATTCAAAACAATCACACCCAGGATATTTTCCAGATACTAAACTATCGTTGTATGCTTATTTATTAAAAAATAATGGTGTGTAGTTTACTCAATATATAGTAATGTATATAAATTTTGCATATATATCTTAATTTCTGTTTACTGTACTAAATTGCTTTCTGTTTCATAATAATTTATGTAATATATAAAAATTATTTCAAGTAGTACATTTTTCTTCTTCTTTATTTGTTGTTGATTGTTACATTTTTCTTCATCCTTATTTCTTATGACTGAAACCTTGATGAGCGCAAACAATTGCCTCGTAATTTTAAACCGTGATACAAAATAACGAAAATTACATCTGATTCATGAAAATGATATCTGATAGACATCTTCCCCTCCATCCCACAAAACACAACACACAGTAACATACAGCAGTGGAAGAACTTTGGTAGGACGTTTAAGAAAGACAAAAATTATAGAATGTCTTTGTAAAAGTTAGCTTTTTATAGAAATTTTATTGTACATAGAACGAGTTGTCATTACTGAACACAATGAGTGTTCGTCTGAATCACATAAAGAAGCCATCATCTTTTGGTCACAATAACAATGTTTTCAATAAGGCTTTCGTTAGCTCACCTAACCTGTTTTGTTGAGGAGCCATTCCAGTGTCAATAAGAATTATGTGAATTATCTGAAATTAAGATCACATCATCTAAAATTAAGATCACATGAGTTGGCACTCTTCTCACAGAAATAAGCTAAAATACGGCAAAGACAATGAATTTTACAGGTACTGAAGTGTATTTAGATTGGTTCAGAGTGTTAATTTGGTACTAATTCAGAGATTGAACTCTGTCGTGCATCAGCTTTTACTGTTGAAACAAGGAATTCAACCTCTCAACTTTTATAATCACGCAATAACAGCAAAATATTTTTCAGAAGTTAAGAGTTTTAGTTGAGCAACATAAATCATCTGTTTCATTTTTGCTTTCTAAATGTGGTATGAGTTTTTTGGAATCTATACTTAATTTTACAAATTTTTCTTTCTAAATGAGAGTGCTCTAATATAGAATACATATTCGCTCAGCAATTTCCATTTTGACCAAGATGCTGCAATGACATCCTAAATTGTGGTTTCGGAGTCTGTAATGATGTCAAAACTTATCTTCATAAAATATATTACGTGGAATAGGATGAGACAAATTATTGTTTTTCTTAGTCAGATTGAAGGGAGGATCTTAATCAAATATTTCGGTTATAATTTTGCTTGCAATAATCCCGAAATAAATTTTAGATTTGATTTACTTAGAGGAAAATATTTTCAAACAACCAAATCTATGTATGTAATAGTCAATACAATTTCACTTTATAGTATTACAGTTACACATTAATGTAAAATATAATTAAAATAAATATTACATTTGGGTATAAATATATTTATCCATGCTTAATTAGTCTGAATGCATGTGAAGTATTTGAACGCTTCGAATTATTTCAATCTCTAACATTGAATGTTTTAGCAGTTCTATTCACTATTTAAATGCCTTGATATCATGCAGTAAATAGTCCAACGGGTGAAGTCATCTTAACATCCCTCCCGTAAATAGCTTTCTGGGAGAACTTTTTATGATCAGTGATAAGTTTTCATGGGAAACAAGTGGAGAAATGCAGAAAGATTCTGAATCCACATCCACTAATAATCATATATACATACATAACTGTGCATTCGAGTTCCGTATAGTACCTTAGGGTAAACAGGTTTGAAATACTCACCCATCACGAAGGACTTCACCATTTTGAACCACGGTCAAATGACGAGATCACATCTGAGGAGGAACCTTACTCTCTACATACACACCACACCAGAACTGGTATTCCTACTTCAAAATGAATTACAGTAGTCTAACTCCCGTTGTTCAACGGTAGCTGGGATAGAACGCAAAAAGAGAGAAAACAGTGTCCTTTACAGTTAGCCCACGCTGAGGCTTCCCTTTATTTAAATGGTTGTAAGCACTGAATTATTAAAATATGCTTAGAATAATGGATAGCCTAACAGTTTCAAGACTTTAGAAAATCTTTGAATATTTGAAATGTGTTCCTTGCATCCATCACGGGACACATAGTCCTTTCACCCACGAGAATTTGACCCATAAATTATTCAAGTACCCAAGATCATAGGATGGGGAATAGCCTTGCTATGAAGACTTTGTTTATATTTTTTAGAATTTAACACTGTTCAATAGCATGCGCAACCGAAGACCTTTATAACTTATGAGCATTAAAATTATATAGTTTAATGTCCCCGCGTTGTCTTGGTTTGGAAGTTATTGAACAGTTTTTTTTTCTTATTTCGCCCTGTCTATCGTGGTTCAAAATTGGGATGTACTATAGACTAAATAGCAGTTTATGCTGTAAGAAATACATAAAAAATAATGTAGGAAAATGGTCACATATAGTAAGTAGGTATAACACAAAAAGTGATAATAACGCTAAAAATGTTAATACTCTTATTTCAATGTAATTGCTTGAGTAAGGGGATCAAAGGACAGAAATGTTTAATCCAGAAAGTATTGGGTTTTATATTAGAAGAACATCTGAAAACCAGCGAAATGAAAACATGTGATCAACTTAAGAGATAATTAGGGTCAATTATTTTCTCATTGTATGAGGTGTAAGGAAGAGAAGAGACATGCCACAGTGTTGTTGACCTCGTCACTTAAAAATGGTTCAAAACTATATAAATACGGACTATTTATAACAACTTTGATCACAGCAGAAATTAGAAACGTGTGGCAATCCCTTAATTCAATATAAAATTTACTTATATTAATAAAGTACATTACAAGGATTTAAAATTCAACTTTTTAATAAATAATAAAAACAAATGAATATATGTCATAATTGGAAAATGTAGTTTGCAAATAATCTTCTACACATGTAATTAAAATTTAGAGAGTATATTTCAGTTATATATATCTATATAACATGTACATGAATTTATTAAATTTGTGACACTTATTGCACCTAATTTAATTATTTAGAATTGTATTAAATGAAATATATGTTATATTAATATTTTTACCATATTTATCTTTCTATATGTATAATTTTATTCTCTTTAGCAAATATTAAATATATAATACACTTAAAATATTCATGAATTATATTTTTAATGCTATATTTTAAGAAATTAATTGCACCCGCTAGGCAAAGACGAAGAAAATAATTAATTTTGAACCCAGTGGTATTTCAGTTAAAAGTTTTTTTTTAAATATAAAGAACGTAATTATTCAATAATTATTATTATTTAATAATTAAATTTATTTTACTGGTTAGTTAAAGGCAAATATTTATGACAAAATGTCTTAAATATCAGTAAAAAGTTGATGAATTTCAAATATTAAGTATGAAAAATGTTTCCCAAATACTTTATTATATATACATCTAAGCTTCAGAGTTAGAAAACAATACATTGAAGCAAAATATTTTTGAATATGTTTTTGATTATTTGGTTGATTTCAAATTCTACAAAAACATGAGTGTGTATAAAGAAACAGATATTTACCTTTAGTCTAGACACATAATGTATCAGGAAATGATGTGATTTCTTTTTTGAAGATAAAATATCCTCTGCAAAAATTGTTATTTAATAAATTGTAATTCTTATAAAAATTATTTTAAATTCATCTTGAAATTTTAATTAAAAATGTATTGTAATCTTAGAACTTCTTCCTTTTGAAGGCTAAACAAATCTTTGTTCAAAATAGTCTCCGTGAAAAAAAAGAAAAAATAATATTTTAGTCATTTAAATATTGCAGTCGGTTAAACATTGTTTTCTTTAATGTGAAGTTTCATACCAAAGAATAACGCATATTGTTTTATTCTCTTATTTTTCTGTCTTACAAGCAAATGTCTTATAGTATTTAAGTTGAAATCATTTGCATCAAGCAGTTTTGTTTGAAATAAACAGTTAAAGTTTTTCAGTCGTTATGATTGATAGGTTTAAGATAAAATTAAGATAAATAAAGATTTGATAGCTTTTCTAATTTATAATTGTTTGAGATAATCGTTTCCATTTGCTGCCAAATGAATCTATTGTAGGAATACGACTTAACAGTTTTTTAAATAAAAAATAAAACAAAATTCATTAATAATGTTGACAAATTTTAGATACTTGTACTTTCACTGGGTGCGGCTTCATGAAATTATCCCATCTGGAGCAAAATGGGTGTCTTTTGCCAAGGATGAGATAATTAACCACCATGGTTGTCCCATCTTCCTGCAGAAATCTTCTGTAAACGACGGCAATGAAAACAATCATCCTTCAAAATTTCGGAAGGGCAAACAAACGCTTAATTTGAGCTGCCTTTACGAGAACAAAAGATATATAAAAGTAACAGCATAAAAGTATAAGAACCTTCCAAACGGAAGAAAGTTTCACCTGACATTGAGCTATCTCATGAAGTATGCTTGACTATTATGAATTCACATGTAAGGCTATCAAAAATCATGTCACTGGCTCTTTTAATAATAAATGCATGAATGGTGAGCCCTTACTCTTCAAATTGGAATAAACAGGATAGGATTCTGACCTGCGATTGACATTGATAGATGTCTGGAGTAGAACCGTGTACCACTTGGTTTGGCCATAAACTCTAATTTCTGGTAATCCTTGTAACCCTATCTTTGTATGGCTTTTGTACCGAAGCCATCTTGTTAGTCATATCTTTGTAGCTATCTTTGCTTCAAAAAAATAGCTAAAGGATTAAGAGGTACACGATTGTAAGCTTTTACCTAATGATAGATGTAGTATTTAATTAATTATTCTGAGTACGCAATATGTCAGTGTGTCTGTTTGGTAGTTTTCAGTGCTTAATCATCATGACCTAATTTCAAAATCTTAACTAGAATATAATAATAAACCATAAATATAATAAAGAAAACCTTGTAACATCATGAGAATCACAGTCAACCTATTACACAGTAACTGAATAAATAATATAAGTAGTTTCTCAAATACTATGAGTTATATTCTTGGATTTATTGTGTTCAGTTCAGTAAAAGCTGAAAAGAACTTTAGAAGATCAGACACATTGAAATTATATTTGAAAAGTATCCATGGGAAAGAAAGAGCAACAAAAATAAAATTTGAATGTCTAATAGGAATCGGAGTATAAATAAGTAAATTTAGTAAGACACATAGCGTTAGTTTAATGTTTAAACTTTTGTGTTTCATAGGATATAATGTGCAAAACTGCAAAGAGCGACATATTTCACTATTTATTCATAGTGACATGGACTTTATAGCATAAATTATTGAGTAATATCCCTGCTATTAGACCGAGAAGGGAAAACCCATGGTGTGTACCAAGCGCTACAAAACATACTCATTCCCTCCAAAACCAACTGGTTACTAATTAAACTAACTAGTAAAAACTGAAAGATATTAGATGGAGTCGATTAGGTTATGAGAACATGACTGAAGGTTTGATGTCGATTGGAACACGTTCAAGTCCAAGATCATGAGAGTTTTTCATTGTGTTGGTTGTGTGAAGTTGAGAGAATCTTGTATGTCTAATTCAAAAATGAAAATGTTAGATAGGCGGGATATCTTATGGGGATCTTAAAAAGTTTCTGGCTCTGATGAAGAATATACGTCGCAGCTAAAAAATTAGTGTCATCAAAATTCTGTTGATTTGTAAGGATGATTTAACATAACATTTTCATAACTAAAATCATTATTGTTTCTACTAGTTTCCTCTGTTTTTATCGTGATTAGATTATTGATGTATATTTCTTTTGATCAAAACTGTTAAATGCAATCAACTTTTCAGCTATCTATTATGAACGTTCAAATTATCAAAAAGCAAAAGGACGAAGACTGACCTGACATTCTCCTCTCCGAACTCAACATCTGCACTAATAAGTTACAACAACTATATGACTTTTCAGCATGATTGTCTTACGTTGTATCAGGTACTGAACATACTTCCCTTCAGCCACTAACCCAAATTGTTGCATAAACATATTTTTTAGTGAGAAGAGATTATGTTGCTGGATTAATTTTCTAGCTATCTTGACTGACAACTTACTTTTTCAACGTTTCGACCCAAGGTGAAATATTTAGGTCAGCACCAGAACTTACAAACTCTTAAAAAATTCTGCATTAATAATAAAGAAAAGACATTATATAAAGTTAGAAATTAATTTTCAAGTTCTTTTTAAAATTAAAGATTTGATCAAATATCGATACTACGATATACAAGACACAAGTAAAATCAAAGTTTTTATCTCCAACAAACAACGCTACAATTATTTCGAGTTTAAAAATGACTCAGAACAAATTCCTTAAATATAATGCATGGTAAACATGGTAATATGAAAGGTAGCATTTTTATTAAGTCACCTATTTAAGGAAATTTGCAGAGAGAATGCGAGTGTAAACTGTCAGACTTTCCATTATGTAGTCGTACGAAAGAACAATTTTGTCTGGCTACACATTTGAAAATTACCATTCATTGTATTAGAGTTCGTTGTCCTCTCTGGCGATAAAGACAACACAACCTCTGGATTTTCTTCAGTATGCCTCCAGATACTGGGAAGAAATCCGTCACTGAGAAGATTATAGATCACCAGAGGGTATCGTCCTGGTCTCCAAGGGAAACAAACATGGAGAAGGCAAAGCATGGCGGGTGATGATAAGTAATAAAAATATGACAAAATGTGAGGTAGAAACCTCTGGAATGAAGAAGAATAAATCAACAATATTCTTCCCACACTTTAAATAAATAATATTTTATAAGCAATTATGTAGTTGAAATCCAGTTCGAAAAATTACATTATTTGGGAATATATCGATGAGAGATGCCTCATTTTTTTAGGAATAGAGAAGCAATTTATACATTTTCGAAATTCTAGAAACTAACACAAAAATGAATTTGAATTAATTTTTGAGAAGAGTCTCCTTCATGTAATTAATTATTTAATGATTTGGACCAAGACTTACTAGATAGGAACGCTACACACCAGACAATTTATCATTTAACTGGTCATATTTTCAGCCATTTATATAGATTGCTTGACATCTCTTCAAAGACGTTGATCTTGTGGCAGGAGTTGCCAGAAAAAATCACACTAGAATATTTCTTGAAAACTCCTTTACTCAGCGTTTAATATTTAAGTTCTTCTGGGGAACTTTTTTTTAAATTTTCTGAGTTACAACTGGAATTAATAACACACGCATATATTTGCATGTAAATATGCATACATGTGCATTTGTATATTTCAACGTGAATGAAACTTTCATTAAATGCGTCAGCCAATGTTTGACAAGGTTTAAAATGAGACTTTGAACATAGAACAAATCGGAGAATCTATGGCACAATTGGTCTCAATGTTACTGTAAATATAAACTATAATTTAGTTCAAAAGGCTCATTAAAGCGTTTTAGTAATTTCAAATATTAATGCTGTTCTTACAGTAAATATTAAAAGTGTTCCTACAGTAAAGTGGTTTATATCACTTCGAAAATGAAAACGTATATGGATTTTTTCTAACTTTAAAAAACACTAGTCATTCATTCTAAACAAAAAGGAAAACATTATATGGGATTTCTCCTTCTTTTTATATCTCAATTCTTGTTACATGGAGGAAATAGTGCTATTAAAGTGTTCGTATTATTATTTTTTTCTGTTTTTGAAGAAGTATTGCTTTCTCCACCACAGGAAGTGTTTGTTTTTTTTTTTTTTCTAATTTGGCATTTCTAATATGCCACCCATCATATCTTCTTTATATTTCAGTGGACAATATTCCTGTAATTTAAATTATTTTGTAAATAAAAGTAAATTTTAAAAATAATTTGTTACGTATTTGAATTTTCTAGAGGATTTATACGATATATTTCTTTTCATTGCACAAAACACTATTGTCAATATAGTTAAGTAAATAGGAGATATTATTGAAAAAAAGTAAGTGTCCTTCTCGCAGCCCACGAAATCATGAATTTTCTTGGACATTTTTGGCAAATATGTGTGTGTGTGTGTGCGTGTGTGTGTGTGTGTGTGTGCGTGTGCGTGTGTGCGTGTGCGTGTGTGCGTGTGCGTGTGTGCGTGTGCGTGTGTGCGTGTGCGTGTGTGCGTGTGTGTGTGTGTGTGTGTGCGTGTGTGTGTGCTTGTGCGTGTGTGTGTGTGCGTGTGCGTGTGCGTGTGTGCGTGTGCGTGTGCGTGTGTGCGTGTGTGTGTGTGTGTGTGCGTGTGTGTGTGTGTGCGTGTGTGTGCGTGTGCGTGTGTGCGTGTGTGCATGTGTGTGCGTGTGTGCATGTGTGTGCGTGTGTGCATGTGTGTGCGTGTGTGCATGTGTGTGCGTGTGTGCATGTGTGTGCGTGTGTGCATGTGTGTGTGCATGTGTGTGTGTGTGCGTTCGTGTGTGTGTGTGCGTTCGCGTGTGTGTGTGCGTTCGTGTGTGTGTGTGCGTTCGTGTGTGTGTGTGCGTTCGTGTGTGTGTGTGCGTTCGTGTGTGTGTGTGCGTGTGCGTGTGTGTGCGTGTGTGTGTGTGTGTGCGCGTGTGTGTGTGTGTGCGCGTGTCTGTGTGTGTGCGCGTGTCTGTGTGTGTGCGCGTGTCTGTGTGTGTGCGTGTGTGTGTGGTGTATGCGTGTGTGTAAGTGTGTGTGTGGTGTATGCGTGTGTGTAAGTGTGTGTGTGGTGTATGCGTGTGTGTAAGTGTGTGTGTGGTGTATGCGTGTGCGTGTGTGTGTCATTTTATATATTGCGTTTGTAAGTAGAAGGCATCGTTGATTGCATAGAAACTATTAACAACCATTGCAAATTGTTTACTAGAATATAATGATTTACGCTGCGGAAACTAAAATGCTGTTCAATAATTTTAGACCGTTATACAAAGGGGACAAAGAATACCGTTAGACAAAGAGGTTTCAAAATTTCTTAGAATTGCTAAAAGCAAAAAAGCATATAATATCAGTTGATAATTCTTTACTTTTGAGCCACATATACAACTGTATGATTCACTTTTTGCTGTGAGTTTAGCTTTCGTGCATTCGATCTAACAGTGAAATAAAAATCGTAATCACAGGAGCAATGTAACATTGAATTGTAATGTTTTTTTCGTAACTGTTCTGTAACATGCGAATTATTTTCTTAACCATCAAGTAATTACATCTCAGTCATTTTAATAAACTAAAACTTTCATTGAAAGTAAAAATTTCAATAAATTTTTATAATAACAATAGAATCTTCGATTTTCTATTTTGAGGGATATTTTATTAATTTAAAAATTAAAAATATAGAAGCATAAATAAACATGATATTCAGTTTGAGAATATAGATAGATTCTTCTATTGTTGTGGTGATAGGAAAAGAATTTTTTCCTTTTTTTCATTCTGTGCCCCACGTCATCCCCTTTTCCTCCTTCTTTGATGGATCGATCTGTGGGGAATGATGTGACGGAGCGAGTGTTTATTTAGGATTTGAGTCTTTTACGTCCTTCGGTCCCCACCGTTGATTTGGAAAAACGTGTGCGGACCCGATGTTCCTCAACGGTATCTTTTTCTAAATGCTAGAAAATGTTCGTACTCAGTTTTTCGGACCAATTCTTCAAATCATTAACACTGCGAATTATGCTTTCCATAAGAAGAAGAAAATATCAAAGAGAGTAAAATAAATGTGTGTGTATAGTCTATATTGAGGACAAAATATATTCTTCACAATACTTATTCCTTAATGTCTATTTAATTTTATATGTATATATATATGTATACATACATACATACATACATACATATATATATATATATATATATATATATATATATTTTAACGATAAAAAGTTCTTAAAGAATTTATCAATGTACTGATTCATATAAATTAAAGGCAAATTCCATTTTTTTGGCAGAGTAAGTATATTTTTTTGAACTTTACAACTATCCAAAACACTTCAATACAACGGAAAAGAATACTTAACGTCTCAAGTCAGTTCTATAGGAAATTAATAACACAAGCAAATTGCATTTCCAAGGAAAACTGTCATAGATTGGAGTAAGTATTGACATGTGACCAGGGAGAAACCATTGAAATTCAAATCATTCATCCAGATATTCATAAACTCAGAGCAGAAACGAGTACTCAAAATATAACCGTAATTATTTGAGATATATGCGATACAATTCTGGTTGGTTATTTTTACCACAAAAATTGTTAAGCGCAATGAACACTTTCCATATTCCATATATAATTTTATTCCTAAAAGGTAAATTAAAAGCCAAGGCCTATTAAATCTGCTGATACACTGTTACAAAAAAGAAAACACAATTACTTTAAGAAATGTTAATAGAAATAAAATTAATCAAACAACAGTAAAAGTAAAATAGAATTTCAACTAAATTCACTATATAAAAATTAATATTAATTACTTATGATTTTAAAAACTACTACTATTTGAGAGAAGAAAAACTCAACCTCTAAGAATTGAGATTTGTTTAAGATTCACTTGTGAATTGGTAAACCTATAATGCTAACAGGATGATATATATATATATATATATATATATTTATATATATATATATATATATATATATATATTTTAATATAAAGATAAAGTAAAAATATAAATATACATATATAAAGTAATAAATAAATACAATACAGAAAATACAATACAATATAATGGGAAATCTAGCTAGCGCAAAAACAGCTAAAGAAAGATTTGCCAATATAAATAAAATAAAACATGAAAAATATGAAATTGGAAAAACACTAAAATATACGAAACAAATGAAAAGAATTAATAAAAATATTTTCACCTTTAAATATAAAATTTTTATAAATACGAAAATTATATAATATTTTTATTATATAATTTTTATTCAAAATTGCGGAATTCCACAGGGATCCAATTTTTCAAGCACACTGGCAAATTTATTTCTGCATTATTTTGAAAAAAACTTCTGTTATCAATATCCTTTTGCTTTCAGATACATAGATGAGTTCATTATTTTCAACAATTTAAAATTTGAAGATATTTCTAAAACTATTTACCCTGAAGAGCTTTCTCCAATTAAAACTAACTTGTTTGATACTAAAACAGAATTTTTGGATTTATTTATCACTATTGATAATTCTACTACATATATTGATGCATTCGACAAAACAAATCAATTTAATTTTCATGTTAATAAGTTAATTTCCTGGAACTCAGTATTTCTATAAAACTACTGAGTTCGCGATATATTATATTATATTATTATATATTATATTATTATATTATTCTATAAAATAATTGTAATATTTCTTTAAAAATTTACAGAAACGTTATAATTAATTAACTTAATCTCATTTATAATATCTGTAACAACTATGAATCTACGAAAAATCAAATTAAACGCCTGATAGCTCACCTAAAAAATTATTATATTCCGATTAATTTAATTTTAATTTAATTATATGTAGGAAGTAGGGAATCCTTTGTAAGATTGAAGTAATGAGTAGTTTTTATAACTACAGAAGGGCCACCCAAGTATTGAAGTTCTAAAAAGAATCCTGAAAACATCTACATTTATACTTTAACTTTTAAATCCAATTACTCGTGGCAACACTTCCTTATTCTAATTTTAAAATTATTTTTGGCAATTCTCTTACTATTTTCATATATAAATTCAATCTGATTTGCTGACTTTGGCTTTATGTATTTATTTTTTTACTGTATGTATGTATGTTTCATTTATGTGAGTATCTATAATTTATGTAATTTATCTAATTTGTTATATATTTTATCTAATTTTCTGCATTTAGGTTTCATTTATTAGTATTTATAATTTTCTGCATTTATATTTACTCAAATGTTTTACCTAAGTTCTTTAATACGAACACTCTTTAGGGGAATTGCTCGAAGATCTTTACACATTTGTCCTTCGAGCATGTCAGAAAAGAGTGTTCTTTCTTTTTGCATAGCTGGCCATCTCCCTCCTGATGAAGACGTGGTCCCTATGGCTTCATCTTTTCACTTGTTTCGTATGTTTTAGTATATATATATCGTATGTTTCGTATGTTTTAGTATATATTTAGTATATATATATATGTGTGTGTGTGTGTGTGTGTGTGTGTATATATATATATTAATTTGAGAGAGAATAGTTTCAAAACAATAAAATAATAGTGCTTGCTTAAATATATATTTAAAAAAAGAAACAATTAGCAATTCCATATGTCATTTATAACCGGTGTTAACAGGTTAGGGGATTTTGTCTTTCATGTATAGCTCTCGCTTTGTATTCACATTTTTTGACTTTGACAATATGTTATTTCATTTGCAATATACGGCATAACATGCTTATTAAAAGGTAGCTAGCGTCAATTTTTTTTTTCGTTTTGTTTCAATGCTTCTCTGATGTTAGAGCTTGGAAAAGTTCTTATCAGTTTAAGGGTTGACTTCGTCAAATGATCTTTGTTTAAAATGACAAGGGTGTATTTAAGGATTTTTATCTGTTACAAATATGTTGCCTGATACACATCAACGTAACCTAACTTAGCACAGTCAGCAAAAGCTCTTATTATTAGGTAGCCAAGGCTGGGTTCGGTGTAGAATCGTGTATCACTTCGTTTGGCGATACATTTTGGTGATGAACTTTAATTCCTGGTTATTCTGGTAACCTTATATTTGTATAGTATTTGTGAAGTGGGTATCTTATTAGTCATATTTGGCACTTCACTTAGAGTCTAAAAATTGCCAAAGAATCAAGAAGTATCTGATGGTAAACTTTTACCGTCAAGGTTTATTGTGGTCTAGTGATAAGACAGGGATTTTCAGAGTGAAAGGTTCTAGACTCAATCCCAACCACAACTGGAAATGGATGCTATGTAGAAATGGAACAAACGAAAATGGATGCCACTCCATCAAGTGTGCATACAGATGACTCTGTATGCACTTCTATGGAGTGGGCACTTGGAAGTGTTACGAGTTTCTCTCCTTGTTACACGTAAAGGAGGCCTAGCACTTACAAGAAATCTTCTCAGAAAACAATTACTGGATGAGAGTTAAATTGTCATAAGATATAGGGGCCAAGCAGCCCATAAATTTAAATATAAGATCACTACTGTTGACTGCCAAAACGGCTTCATTGTTGCGTATTAGTAAGAAACTCAATTGATCAGTTTGAAGCAGTTTTGTTGAAAGTCTTCGCACATTAATCTTTAATAGGTTCTTCATCTAACTTGTAGGTGTTGATGTGCATAATTGAATATGAGTATTTCATTTAAAGTATGGACCTCATCCCTTAACAATAATTTAGGATGAAAAATTATTAAATTATTGTAGCTGAGCGCAACTTTTCTGCCATTTTAAATACACGGGTAGAAACTAATCATATAGTCTAATCTCACTGCTGTAAATTTTATTTAATAACCCTTTTCAATTAAAATATTAATTGAACTCCATTAATTAAGATCAATCTCAATAATGACACCCGATGATTATCTCAAGTATTTCCATTTAATGTATGAAGCCTTTTAACTAAAGTTTGGTTACTGCCCGTTGAGGAAACCATTTTAAACGGCGATCATCATAAATTGTGGTATCTATTACTTTATCGATAACACAGTGAGATATAACAAAAGAAAAGAAACAGACTGCCATGTCCAACTTAATAGTTCAGAGAAGGAACAGATTTTCAGAAGATATATGTGCTTTAGTGCCCAATAAAATGTGTCCGTCGATATTTTTTGTGTGCTCCACAAAACTGCTTGGAAAGAGAGAAAAGTCGTAAACGAGACTAGAGAGTTTCTTGTTCAATGACGCAAAAAAGAAGGAACAGAAGGAGAGGGTATATCTGATGGCGATCAAGCAGCTATTCTTCTTAGACGTGAGTGGAATTCTGGAAGCACTGGTATCTCACTCTTTTCCTTTAATGACTGGACTGTGTTACATTTTCTTGTATTAAACAAATCATATTAAGCGTACTTCTTTGAGAGAAAACTGAACATCTTTCGAATACTGCAATAATCCATTATTTTCATGAGCTCAGACTTCCCCACATAAAGGTAAAGGAGAAGACAGTAACATGAAAATGTTTAATATTAGAATTACTTTGTATTGATAGTACATGACAGGTAAGGACGAATTTTGTTATATTTTGCATTTTGCTTGAGAATAAAAAATGTTCTCTAATATGAGCAACAAAATCCTTTCTCAAAAGAGCAATAGTTTAATATCAAATATGATTGATAATTTTGTCATACATTTTTATATATTAATAGTTAATTGATTAATTGCTTGCACATATTCAAACTCTTATTAATCTAAAGCATTTTTATAAATTAGATATTATTATGCAGATTTATTCAATAACTGCTATTTTTCCTCCTTAGACACTATTTCTTATCAATTTCTGTAACATATTTTCACATATTAGTTATCATCAGACACTAAATAACTTTATACTTTTTCAGACAATATTTATCATGATATGCTAATTATCATTACACACTTTCAGATGTAAATTACTATAGTACAATTTGAATTAAAATATTTTAAATAAAATTTCAATCATCCAAATGTTGCAATGGAAGGACTTCAATAGTAGTTTTATCCTATGATTTATCCGTTTTATGAGTTACGTTGTTCCACAATAATTGGAAACAAACCCAACTTTTTGTACTCCATGTTCACAGTATCAAGTATAAGTATACAGTTGTAAACAGGATCCCAAAGATAAATTTTATCACTGTGAAACCGAGAGAAGATTCACACACATTTTTCTTGACTTAACAACCTAATCTCTACTGGTTGGTATACATAAAACTGAATGCTCTGGAAAATATTTCTAGGAAACTGCAAATAATTTTGTACAGAATTTTCCCTTTTTGTACTGTCTAGCTTATACATTAATCTTTTATCTGTATTGCAAGACAAAAACACTGCAGAAATCTGATGCCTGTTACTATTATATATATATATATATATATATATATATATATATATATATATATATCTATATATATATATATATATTAACATGTGTCAGATATTCTTGAAAACATTAATTAACTATTAACACATAAAAAAATTTAACATATATATTTATTTATTGTATAAGTCCTAAGTGTACACAGTAGTTGCCACATATATACAGTCATATTGTAGTTCAAAGTGATAACAATTTTTATGAGTGAGAAAAAATGTTCTTTTCATCAATCAAAATATGAAGAATTATTATAAATCTTTAAAAATGCAACATTCGATTCTTTTCATTTCACATTAAGCTGAATTTTCTATTTTGCAATAAACTGAAAGTTAACTCTTGTAAGCTTATTGCGATACATTATCATATGACTTTTTCTCCACAGAGAAATGTGAATCAGAGAATTTTTAAAATTCTCAGATGTTTCTATTCCACAGGATCTGTTCAGGCCAAATATGATAAATTGCACACAAAACACTAGCAAAGTTGTAACAAAATCAAGTAGGAAAGTTATCACTTTTTCAAGAATCTTCGTCCATTACATTAATCTCTGATCAAGAAAAAATACTGTGGAAGTTTACAGAACGCTTAGCGTGTGAAAGCCGTCACAAAAATGATTTTCGTTTGGATTAAGCAAACCATCGATCTTTAGCAGTATTAGGTTTGATGTGACGCATTTCAACATCACTATGCTCTATTATTTTAGCTAAATAGCAATTACACTTATAAATGCATGGAAAATTAATTTAGAATACTGAAACATAAACAATATGATGAAAATAAAAACAATTTATCTTACGAAATTTTAATAAACATTTCTTGACAGCAAAATGAAAATGGCAAACATATTTGATGTTCTCTTGTATGGTGAATATAATTTATTCTCTCAATATATATATAGATATATATAATGTATATATATATATATATATATATATATATATATATATATATATATATATATATATATATATATATATATATTAAAATAATATATATATATATATATATATATATATATATTAACATACTTTTAAGTAATTAAATTTCGTTTTCGTATCATTTTTCCCAGATAGTTCTAATACAATGCAAACATTTTCTTGAAATTAATGTCGGTATAAAATTCTTCTCAAAAATAATTGTACATCCTTGATGGGTCCCCAAGCCTAAAAGGGTTTGATTATTAGAAACCCTTAGAGAAAATCCGTCTTAATCAATCAAAATATTAATACATATTTTTAAGTAATTAAACTCTTCGTGTGTGTGTGTGCTTGCGTGTCCTTTTGGATGATTATTCAAAGTGCTTTTTACATGATACGATACATATACATCAAACGCTCTTTTACATCTAAACTTATATCAAAATGTTTTGCTTCATCAGTTTATTTTCTTTTACATCAAGCTTCTTATATGATACTTATCACTTTCTGAAAAATTCGTATTCGTGTTTTTCTAATATTTCTTCCTCTAATTAACCAAAACTTTAATTTAATGCAAAGAAATGAGTCGTCAGATTGCTAATTATAAAAATGATGGTAAAAATATGATTTTAATTTTTTATGACAAATTCCTAACTTTTAGTTATTTAGATGAAAAAATAAAACTGTCATGCAATAGTTTAATTCCTTTAATTACCGCCAACACCCAGAAAGCTGGAATCCCTGTTCATTTGAATGTGTATCGCAAAGCAAAAATGTTTCTAAAAGAAGATTTTAATTAAATTGCAATCAACGCTATTTTGGGCTTTAATTACTCTCCCGCATAAAAAAGTTTTCAAAGCACATTCTTGTAATAACTTTTTCTTTGGTTTTCTTACAACAGAAAAAAACCTGAAAAATATTTAACAAATATTTTTTGACATAAAAGTGAATTTCTGTTTCATCTGAATAAAGGCGTAAATAAAAAAATGGTATTCGCTCAATTACCGGTTTGCTGTGAAAATAGAGTCGATTGCATTCATGTAAATGATTAAATAAAAAGGCAAAAGAATATTAATTTTTTCAACACATAAATTTACCCAGCTATTTTTAATTAAATAAGTTTGATGTAAATAAAAATGAAATTAAAGCTTCTTTGAAAATTCCTTTTTCACAGCTGTGAACTTTTGCAAATTTGAAAGCAGTTTTTAATGTCTAATAATTAGTTTTTTCTCTCGTTAAATAAATTTTTATGTCTGTTTCATCGATTATTATTACAAGTCTATCTTAAAAACATAATTGTAATTTCAAATTCTTTCGGAATAAAATATTTCCGTATGTATAGCAGATTTTCATGATAAAATTAAAATGTTATTTTACTTAAGATTTCTCTAGATAAACTGTATTAAAATTTCTTCAAACTGCAACTGAAAGCATATGTATGTAAAGTGATACGAAGAAACAATACCCAAGTCCATAACAAACATTTCTTAAAGTACTTTATATTTATAGCTTTAGTAACCTTAACAGTTTTTGCACTGTTAGTTTCCGTAGAATATGTTTTCCTGCTAGAATAAATCTCTGAAATTCCCAAAATGGACTAAGTATTTAATTCCAGTTCCTTATGCTTCTTGTTACTGCAGTAACAAGAAGCATACATGAGTGCACTTAACCACTAAATTTATTTTCGAAATTTTGCAGTATTTAGTTAAACAAATTATTTCCAATTCAAGAGAAAATTAAAATGTCTCTCTCTCTCTCTCTTTATAGTTTTGGAAATTAAGTGTCATTGATTTTAAGGTAAAAAACTCCTGTCACAAACTTTTCATCTACAATCAATTTCTGACAATATTTAATATTTATTTAAATGTTTAAATATTTTAAATCTGTTCAGAAATCTTACTGTGTAAATATGCACAGTTTTCTAATATATGTACAATTCTGAAATATCTGCGTACTTAACTTATTTTCTAATTTCGTAAATAAACTATGTATATGTGAAAAATATTTCTGAAAGAGATGACATGATGACCACAATAATCATGTGATCCTTCTACCTTCTATGTAACGTTTTTCTCCTCCAGGTTGACACGATACCTTATTAAACAACGAATTAACAAATCTATGACTATGATGAACAGCAAAAGAAATTTCTACTTCTTTTAACAAAATGGTAAACAGTATCTTCCATCGGTATTGAATATAATTTTCGACAAGTCACTCTTTTCGTTAATCTTCTAATACCTTCTGGTCCTCAATTAATTTGCTCAACCACCCTTCCAATAGTAACCATTAACAGGTTCTTTCGAGTACAGGGACCCAGATTCGTTCCAAGTCACAGGAGAGGGATGCTGTTATTTTATGGGGCGATACCATGTGAGATGTGAATGATCATACTTTTCTGTCTTCAATATAGTTTATGGTGTTGGATGGTTCTCACTAGCTACGCATGATTATAGTTCCTATGTGTTAAGTCTTTTCAGGAAGTCAAAGTCAAAGCGGGTAATCAAATTACTTATAAAAACATGCAGAAAATGTAGGCAAAATTATTTAAAAAAGTTTTCGTTAAAAGAGTTGATACGAAATATTTGATAGCATTTCTTTCATAAAAGTTGTTTCGAAGAAAACCATTTGGATCCGCTTTTCTTTATTATCATTAATATTTTATTAATTTTCAAACTTTCTTTCTCAGTCATCAAACGTTAACTTATTAAGTACTTACACACAAATATGACACTTAAATATATTGAAATGCTCAAATTTATACGCTTAACTGAGGTTCAAGCCGACCTGATAAATGAACTGAATGATAATCATTCAGTGTGCACCGATATACTTCCCTCTCCTTAGATGAGTTTTACCAGTTAGGAAGAGGCTAAGCTGCTGGCTGAGGGTCCTCTTCAGTTTGAAGCAGAAAACCAACCAATATTTGACCTACTGCCCCTATTGAGCCCTTTGAACTACTGCTGGCCCGAAGTTTTAATAACTGTTAAAAGGAGAAAAAAGTAATATATAATTATAAATTTCAAAACTCTATAAGAATTAATACATAAATTAGTAATATGTATATTTTTTCTTATATTATCATAATATCATTATTAAAACTGGATTTACTATGATTGAAAGATATATAAACTTTGAAGAGAACGTACGATTAATTTTATAAGAAAAGTATTTAGTAATAAAGAAGAATGTGAAATGAAATTTAATAACTCTACGAAAAACAATACAAATTGAAATATTATTAAATTAGAAGATCATATAAGGAACTCGCGTATGAATTAGTATTTAAAAACTTAAATTATTATTAATTATAAATTCAATCAACTTAATCGATGTTATTGGCATTTATAATGCGTACAGTTCCTGCTGTCTGATAGGAAAGGTTTTTGTGTCTATAAGAATACGCTTTATATAACTAATAACTCATTCTGCTCACAGGGCTTGTACTTTATAAAAGTTGCCTTCCCTTATTGTAGTGTATAAATTTTTGCTTCATTTCAGGTACATGTATACGGGATATGGCAAAATTTTCTATTGGTGAAAATTTCTAAAATTTGAAAAAAATTTCCATCGAATACTTGTGAATAGAAAAGATAGGAAAACTAGCTGAAGTACTATAATCCCATATATATAGGATGGTACTGATAGACATTGAGAGTATTCTTTGATTCATAAAAAATTTTCAAACCATAATTTTTGAAATAGGTAACACTGCTTCTGAAATAAGTATCACTACTACCCATTGGTAGAAGTGTGTTCAAACTGTAAGTCCGAAATTCAATTTTAGCCTTCTGGCACAATAAGAGATATATGATAATAAGGGATATCTGAAATGCATACTTAAGAGATTTTGAGATTTAGTTATTTGTAAAATGCATCAATGATCCTCATTATATATTGAAATTTCTTCTAAAAATTAAATTATGCTGTAAATTACCTTCATCTACTAAATTATTTTACAAACAGGAATAATTGATATTAATAATGTTACCTTCAGTATGTTTAATATAGTCAAGTGATAGAAATAGATGCATAAGAATGAAATAATCTGCGTTAAATTAGGGCCACACCTTAACAACTGGAAAGGAGAGTTTCTCTTTTGTTTCTTTCATATACATATTTCAAACATACAAACAGCGATAATATATATGAATAATGTTACTTTCAGTATGTTTAATATAGTCAAGGGATAGAAATAGATGCATAAGAATGAAATAATCTACGTTAAATTAGGGCCACATCTTAACAACTGGAAGGGGAAGTTTTTCCTTTGTTTCTTTCATATACATATTTCAAACATACAAACAGCGATAATATATATGAATAATGTTACTTTCAGTATGTTTAATATAGTCAAGGGATAGAAATAGATGCATAAGAATGAAATAATGTACGTTAAATTAGGGTCACATCTTAACAACTGGAAGGGGAAGTTTTTCCTTTGTTTCTTTCATGTACATCTTTCTAGAAGGTTATTTAAGAGCGTTTTGTGTTTCCTCTCCGTCTAAATAAACATGATAGTAATGAAAAGGGTTACTATCTAAGAAAAATTATCCCGGAAGACAATAATGATTCATTGAAGTTAGAAAGATTTTTAATAGTCATCTATTGTCAATTGAATGGTGTCTTAATATCATAAAAAAATCAAACAACATATAAAGGATATTAAATAAATGTAATATTAATTTGTTTTCTTACTTTTTCTTCAAAATGATAGACATATACAAGACAACTCTAAACTCAGTGAGAATTTCGTATAAAGTGTTCTGTTACGCAACACACTCACATAGTTTCATATAGATATTCTTAATGTCAATGTTTAATAAATATATCTTTAAAAATAACTGTTTACTTACTGTTTTATATGAAAATACTTATTATGAGAACAATTTGTAAGTGAGTTTCGTTCATATGTGGGCAAATGATTCCCAAGGGGCCAGTTTGCTTCGTTTGGTGAAAAGATGCCATTATCCACACATAAAAATGAGTTTTTTGTGCTCAGGCAAATGTCTTGAGGTATTGTTTGTCAATCCTAGCTTTCTTTTTCTATTGCTTCTCTATTGTCGAGTTAGTGGAGTAATCAGTATCAACTTTCACTTCTTCCATATCAACCTCCAAACTCGATCGATCAAGAAATGATTTTTTATTCCTTTTCTTCCAAAGCAACAAAAAGAAGATAGCAAAATATTCTCTGGTAAGCTGGTACACGAATGTCTTTTATGCTGAACTGAAATAATAGTCCAAGGAAAAATTGAAATAAAATTAGGAGCATTTTCAAAGAAACGATTTTCCCCCTTTTAAAAATGAGTCTTAATTATCTTGGTACACGTCCGAAGTCATTAATGCCAGCTATAAGCAAATATATTAAAGCTTTTAGTTATTTGTACAGATTTCTTCATCACTAACCCGTGCTGTGTGTATGACGATAACACTATGGTATTTAATTCATTAAAATTTATAGATTTGATTCCCATTACGTGTTTCGAATTTTGTAGTGATTTTTAATTCAATTCAATAGATATTGGTAAAATACATCATTTATTCATTTACTTATTGATAACTTATTGTATTCAGGAAATATTTTTAATGATAGTATGTTAGGTAAACTCGTCCAAGGCTTGGAATCCAGAAAACGCCCAACCTCTTATTCCAACAAATGTGTGAATGCAGAAAAAATATAACATTCTTCTTCTGGTACTAAATAAGTATATATATGATAAGAAATGAATTTACATAGACTGATATTAAAACTGCAGCACCAAGAAGAATTGTCCAGAAATTATGCCAATTTCAGGGTTATGTAAGTTATGCAAATGTCGTGAAATTCACGACTGTGCAGCGCAAGTAGAATAGGACATAAGGTGAGGAACTAACAGAGTGGACAATAGTTGCATCGTTATTTCATTCTGGACAATAATCATTGAAATTTTGTTGTTATCGTAAGGGATGCCTGTAAATGCAAAGAATACCAGGTCATCTTCTACGGAGTCAGTTCCAGAAGACAGACGAGTTTACGACGGGCATGGTGATCGGACTGAGAAGAGCAGATTCATCCTTACGGCAAATCGCAGAGAGCAGACATATGGACACATCCGAGGTGCACTAGATGTGGCAAAAATAGTTGGAACAATAAACTGTGGAATGTTTGTGGTGTGCCGGGGCAACAAGAGTGGCGTCAGCATGCGTAGATCTACTAAAATTCCACAGCATGTGCAAGACATCTTTGATGCTCACATAGGGAGCAGAGCTATTTGCTATCATTGATTGCTAGTGGTCTGCTGTCATGACATCCGTTAAGAAGACTGCCATTGATCCCACATCATAGATGCCAACGTCTGGAATAGTGTCGGATTAGAATAATTTAGATCACGGAATAGCACAGAATTGTTTTCTCATTTGTGACAAGCTTCTGTATCTTTATTGATAGTCACCACGCACAAGTGTGGCATCGATGTGGAGACAGGTCCAATCCTACAGCAATTGTGGAACTTTCTACCTCGTGAAATTAGGGCATCATGATTTAGAGGGTCATTGCGTACAATTCCAGGTCACCTCTAGTTCGTATTCAAGGTACTATTACAGCCCTAAGTTACGTAGATGATGTGCTGCTGCTGGTGACACTGTCCTACCTATAGGAAGTGCCCAATGCCCTTTATTAGCAGGATAACACATGACCGCACATTGCTCGCATCAGCCAACATGCCTCGCAACGCGTAGAGCTGCTTCCTTGGCCTTCGCACAAGCAGATCTCTCACTAGTTGCAAAGATTTGGGAGATGATGTGACGCCATTTGCAGACCTAGCAATTACCACTTTCATGAGACACAATTTGGGAAATTTTTTATTAGAAATAGAAAGCCATACCTGAGGAAGACACCCGTACTCTCATTGACTCTGTGCCCAGACGCGTTTCACGATTTGTCGAGTTTCATCACTTTCTAACAACTCCTTCTTGGCGTTGCACTTTATATGTTGAGCAGATTATTTATCTGTAAATAATACAAATGTACAATTAAAACGCAGCTAACGTGCATGAAGAATCACTTGATATCTTATAATAATTCATATTATAACATTAAAAGTATTCTTAAAAATTGTTCTATTGAATCAATCCTTACATATATACCAATATAACATTGTATATCAATAAAAATTTTTATTTTTATGAAATTAATCCTCTAATGATACCAACGTTAAAAAGTTTGATTATACTCCTATAAGAAAATCTTAAAGCTCAAATCATGTCGCATATTTAAAGTCTGCATGAGAAAAAATTTAAAAAAAAGTTATTGGAATGTGGGGTTAATATGATTCATTTTTTTTACAGAATTGAAGTTATTCTTCATAACACACTTCGAAAAGTGTATTAAATATCTAAATAATTTGAACTTTTTTGACTTATTTGTTGAGAGAAATCAAAATAAATTTTATGTCCGCAGTTGAGTAGATGGCTCTTTTTCTTTTAATAAAGTAAATATTCAATTTACAAACTCTTATAAATAGAAATTACAATCAAATAACTTATGTACTTGTATATAGCAAATACCGTAGCATTAATCGAGGAATACATTATTGATAAAGAAAACAATCATAAATATAAGAATTTTTCTATTTATTTTACATCAGAAATAACCCATGAGCTTTGCCGCATCATTAAAGCATAAAATAAAAAATATTAATTATAAAGATAACCCACTATATACTAGAATAAATTATGGAAAATATTGATTGAGCTACCCAGAACTAAGCTTTTATTTGGTACGTGAACTTTCCTTTAGAAGTAAGGTGAATTTTATGATGATTTTCAGTGACACATTACCAGTGAGTTATAAATGGTAATGTTATGTGCAGGAATCTTAGCAGCAATACTTGCAATGACATTATTGAATATCTCCCAAGAAAGTTAAGTACAAACAAGCAATTTTAACTAAAAAATTATATTGCGTGACTGTTATGAGATAGGCATGATATTCAACTTGGGACGTTTTACTTGGTGTGACAAATTAGTAAGACATTTTGTGATAGTTTTATTAAACTGCATTGGGCAATTCCACAATAAAATAACCTTTCACTTTAAGAAAAGGGAATTTTTAGCTTCATGAATCTACTCATTCACATATCACTAGCTATTTGACATGAAGTACTTCAATTTAAATTTAACTTCTGATAATTCATTTATTAATAATACGTTTACTTGTCCACAATATAAACTATACGTTAATTTATATATTGCTATCAACATTGGTGGGTCAAATCCATCAACGTTTGTTGATCGTGATTTTCAGTGGAAAATGTGCATAATGCTTTGTGATGTGGAAAGGCAATCTTATTTACATTTTCCTTTATTCATAAAATTGATTTTCATCACGAAATGAGGATTGTTGGGTATGTCAGCTGAAGCAATCTGAATGAGGTATACAAAACGTAATAAATTATCGTAGTTAGGCAGTTATTAAGCATTGAATAGGGGAGATTTTCCTCTGTGTTCATACTTTCCTATAGGTGCCGTATTTAGAAAAGGGAAAGCCCATACGTTTAAACATATAACAACACAACTTCTTCAATGTAGAGATAAGTAGTCGCCCTCCCAAAGGTTACACACACACACATGGATGTCACATTTATTTTTTAAAAAAATGAAAAGAAATATAAACATCAATTTTTAAATGGATTGCACATCGCTACAGAAGTATTTTTAAAAATCCTGTGGTTCGTCGATAGGTACAGATGCGAAAAGACAACTTAGAAGCCTCTGCTCTTGATGACGTCACTTGTAGGTATGACGTCACGATAATGATGTCAAATAAATATCTCAACATTTACTTGGATACATTTATGATGTCTGTAATGGTCTTGAAAAAATTTCCTTTCCCTCCAGATCACTGCCAAATTGAGGGATATCCTTTGGTAGTGACATGTATTGGAGGAGCGCTTAGAGAAAAGTCACACTTTCACTTTCCTGGTGTTCTGGTTAGAAACGAATGACGCAACCTACTGACTTAAATTCTCATAGCCGTCGGTAGAGTGAGCTTAGCTTGTGTAAATGCCATAACTAATAAAACAACGAGAGCATTTTTATAAATTCAAATTTGCATTCATGATGGTTCTAATTAATGACAAACACTAATAAAAGTTTAAAAAATCAAATATAGCTTTTATTTATGTTATCCTGAGAAAAAATCTTTATTAAGTTTTATTTCCTATAATGAAGCCATTCTCCGATACTAAGACACTTGGAAAACTTTTGTGAACCACAACACAAATATATTTCTTACATAATGGTGTGCAACCATATAATTTCCCAATTTTCGCGATTTTATGTAGACACATTTAATGACGTGGACATTAATGTTCCTAAGTTTCAATATTTTTGATAATCTCAGACAGATTCATGTTTGCATTTAACACAAGTTTTTCCTTGTCAGAAACCAATATGTATATTGCATCGTACGTAAAAAATAAGACTTTAGCGAGATATGTAAACTTTTTAAATACTTTTCACAAAAATTCATTTCTTGATTTCAACAAAAAAGAAAATCAATTATAAGTTTCCGAAAATGTCAGTCTAATGATATAAATACAAATTACAGTGACATGTCAATATTTCAATGGAGAAGTAAAGATACACATTTTTGAGAATATGGCACATATCTGCTGGAAATTATCTCGAGAGCATATTCTTTATGGAAAACAACCTTTCATCCTCCCATGTGCTAAAGGCAATTTTTTTTTATATTTTATCCCCTTTTATGTTCTCTACTTAGAAATAAATAAAGTACCGTATCTTCTTGTTTCCTCTTGTTTCTCCGTTGTTCCTTTTTATCATTTCAGAACAGCTGCAATGCTGGAATAAAGGAAGAGTTTAAAATATTAAAATCAAGAATAGTAAGAAAGCAATCTTATCACCATGAGAGAATAACAGGAATCGGATTGAATTCTAAATGCAAGAGTGCATCTCGTGTGTGAAGAACAGGAGTCAAATGTTTTCACTTCTAAAATTAAACTCAAGAAAAAAAAAGTTCTTACAAAATATGTCTAGGAATTTCTGTCTAGACTAACAGAAGAATGTTACATACTTTTCAATATCTAAAGAGTATAGTTAATGCAATAATTATTTGACATATCTAATGATCAATCAATTAAAATATATAATGGGAAGAATCAAATGTTAAAAAATATCACACTTAAGAAATTAATATTATTTATTTTCCGATACTTTACCCCATTAAAATAGTGACATCAAACTTAAAATAAATTTTAAAATTTTTTAAATTTCTATTAGCTTTTGAGTTGTAACGATGCTGATACCTTTAATGGGATCATTACTCATGTGAAATATCGAAAATTCTTGTTCTCGCATTTTCACTGAGCATAATACTTTTCGGCACATTAAATTAGTAAAAAATGTATGATTTTTTACTAATTTAATGTGCCAAAAATTTTTTAGCTAAGCTAAAAAATTTATAATTTTTTAAGCCTTTTTTTAGCTTTACTTATTTTTTAAGCTTTAAAAAATTTATGATTTTTTAAGCTTACTTTTATTTTATTTACATAAACAAATTTCCTATACATTTTTACTTTATATTATATTATTGCTATAATGCTACAGAACTTTGATTTTAATTCCATCTTTTTTTCTTCAATTCCTCTTACTTCAAAATTGCATAGAAAACTGTATATATCACTAGGTAATTTTTTTTTTTTTTTTACACACCAGAATATTTGCAAATTTTTACAAAGAGTATAGATTGGCATACACATTGTTTGGGTGTGTATGTGTGTTTAAGTGAACACAAACACATAGCAATGTGCAAAGATAAAATATGTATTTTAACAACCGAAAAAGGTCTTGAGCTTCCTGATTCATCTGAATATCTCACTGAAATACTCGTATTTTAAGAGCTTATATTATTAATGATATAAATAAAATTTCAATGATTGATTTTTTGTTCATTTATGTCAATATATAAATATTGGAGTTTCTATTTCTATAGCTTAAAAAATAAAATCTCATATGGTAGTTTTTTCCTTACACTTAAGATGTAGAGACAAAAAGTATTAAAATAACTTCATTTCATCAAAATAAAAAGAAATATTTGGTTATAATCTTTTTAAGGCATAATTTTTAGTCTAATTAGATTAGAAGTCAGACATGGTTCTCATAATAGAATCAATGCTATCGCACTGAGTATTTTTTATAAGTATAATGCTTCATTTTATAGATTATGAGTTTGATTCCAACCTAGAAAACAGTTTTTGCGTTTTTTTTCCTTGAGAATTGAATTTAATTTTCCTTTGTGTTTAAAAATTAAAAATAGAGATACGAATAAATCATGATTTACCTTAGAATCGAAGCTTTAAACACTATTGAATACAAAAAACGATTATTGAAGTTGAAAATCGGCTTAATATGGGCAAAAACATTAATGTGTACAATTTTGAAATTCTATTCATGGCAATTGTGACAGTTTAAATAATATTTAAATAATTTATGTGACACATTCTGGCTTTCAACATTACATCAATAATTTCAATTCTTTATTTCTATGTGCAAAATGTTACTCCATTGACTGTTATGAAAATTTATTTTCTTCATCGTTGTTTTCAAATATCTTTTATTATGTATCATTCAAAAATCTCAGAGGGGTAAATAAAATATCAAGTTGGCAAAAATACACAGTATGAATTAAAAACGGAGCAGCATTCGTTTAATTAATTTCAAAAAGCGCATGAAAAATGTGGTAAAACTGATTTGCATTTTATGTCCCATAGAAACTTCTTTCCCTCCCTTTTTCTAAACATTAATTACTTAAGCAAGGCGCATTTATTTGGAGAACACTGAAAAATGGAAACTGTGTCTCCAGGGGTTTGAACAGTTTATTAATATTTCCAATCATTTTATCAACAGAAGACAATGTAATAAACTTTCATCAAAGAGAAATTTTGTCGGAATAAATTTGGGAAACCAGTGAAAGACTTTATTTTTCGATTTTGGATTGAAATTAAATGCATCGCGGAGAAAAGAAGCGAACTGGATTCCTTGCATTCGCTTCTTCTGCAAATATGAATGCAATGACGGAAATTGATACCCTAACCACAAAGGAACTAAGAAAAAGAACTCCATTTGAAATCGGATGTAGTCAGAAAATGGATTGATGGCGAGGGAAAACAATGTGTTTTCTTTTTATCTAATCTAGATTTCGATATCACCAAAGTCTCCGTGCTTGGCGGAAAATATGATGCCTCATATAAATGGGCAAAATATTTATGGTGAAATTTAAATGCAAAAATATCTGAAAAAAATAACAAGAAGTATATAAAAAATTATAAATTTTGTTTGCAAATTCTTCAATTAAGCATTCAGGAAAATAAATTATTTCTAAATTTATATTAATGCAAAAATCATTTAAATGTTTGAAATTATCTATGTTCATGTAAGCAAAGAAAACTCCCACCTCCTTAATTGCTTCAAATTTCAAATTAAACTGGTTATACGCTACAATCAATAAATTTTAAGAAGTTATATTCATTTCAAAATTAAGATTTTGCACTTGTTAGGTAAATCAATAAACTAAATATTTCATTGTATGCTATAATTTTATAAATGATTCTATTCTTTAACTTCCTCTTATCATGTAAATTTCTTTCAATCTTAAAATACACTTATTAATTTAAGACAGACATAAACAATATTTATAATTAAAACACCTTATACTTAGTTATAAAAGTGATAAAAGCTTCCTATGACTACTAAATGGAAAAATATGTTTGTTTTTTTTAATTTTTAAATTGATTAAATTATCGAATTTCTTTCCTTGTGACACATGAAAATGGTTCACTCTTTATGAAACATTTCTCTTAGCGACAATAATACTTGATAGACATTAAAAAAAGCTTTGCTCTCATCTTAAAGTGATAACAAAGCAGAAAACGTGTAAAAAAGTGTTATCCATAACAAAGCGCATTCCCATGAGACATTCATGCAACTTGTGAGTTTGAAGAAGTACGTTTATATCTGTCATTCGGCAGATATTCAAGGAAATGTTCTGATCTCGTACATGCCTCACTTTGAAACACAAGCAAGCGTCTCGTTACACTTGTGACGCCATTCGCTTTCCTCAGTCATTGACTGCTTTTAGATGGATTTGGAGTTTCTTGCTTAATACTTACTGAGGCAGGTTAATAGTGGTGAATATTTATGTTCATTACAACTTCGTCAAAGTAAATCAGTAGGCCCCGTGATTACTTGATGGCGAAATCCATTGCTCCCGTGAAGTAGAAGGTTAAGCGTCTAACCTAACAAAAGATCATGATGTTGGGGCATTCACTGAGGCGTTAAATGTTCAATAAAACATAATTTTGCTACTGACGTGGTATGATATATTGAAGAAGATTCATATTCAAGAATTAACCTCATCATTGACATTCCAAAACGCTTTCTGAGTGTTCAGCAGATCAGATTAAAAGATAAAGGTAGCTGGAAGTGAGTAATATTTTAATTAAGAAACTAAAATTGTGTCCTTTTAATTTTCAAAAAATTTATTTCTAGTCTCAATGTGGCCAATCCCTCACAGTGAAAAGTATCAAGTTTAATCCCAACCACTGTTGAATTAAAAGAGAATGTTCAAATACTTTGTTCTACTTCAGCCTTCTGCTTGCAAGTCTTTTTAGTTAATAAATTGCTTTTTTTTTCTTCAAGTAGGCTTTCCCATGACTCATGAATATATATAAGAAACGTCAAAGAGAGTCACATTAACGAAAGTGTGAATACCACCTGCTGTTCATGAAAAGTTCATTCGTTAAGGAATTCAGCAGTGAATATTAGAATCCCTTACAAAAAAAATTAGGAATTTAGATTTACCGCAATATGATGTCGAATTTCTATTTGTGAAACCACGTTTCTTGAAAACGAAATTACATTTGTGTAAACACTGATAATCGTATTTTTAATGAGGGAAGGAAACACCTCACTAGAGTTTTGTGTGAACTTGATTTGGTGTCTACTTATCACTGCTGACCTTGCAATTAATTGACATGTATTATGTCTGGATCGTAAAGTATAACCCATTACTTCTGATACCTTCTTTAATTTGTGTATGTAACAAGTTTTCAGCAATACACTTATATAATGTATAATATTCATTTATGATTTTTCATCATGGAAAATTTACGAATTTATTTTAATATATTTGAAAATAAAATAATAAATAGTCATTAAATAAATATTTTATAAGTTATGACTAATTAACTTCAATTAAATCATTGCCGAATAAATTAGTTTTGATAAAAAAAAATAACAAATCATTATTTCATTGAAAATGGTGTTCTGAATCCAGTTAAATTTTCTTTGCTCCTGCATTTGATGGCTTAATGAATAAAGATATTTGAGTGCTAAACTCATTTTCATATACACTAGAAATTATTCTTAATAAAAGAAAAATTCAAGAAAAAACAAAGACACATCATATTTGCATTCTCTTAAACTAAAATGAAATTTATTTCATTAGAATACATTTGAAATACAAATTTCTAGTCGATATTGCTTATGCATCTTTTAATTTTAATTTATTCGTATCGGTGTAACTCATAATTTCATTTTTATCTGCTTAACACATATTTTTAAAATTTTTTCAAATGTTTATCAAGTTGAAAATCTCGCCATCAGGAAACATTTTTCTGTAAAGAAAACTTTTACATTAAATTTTTTTTTACGCATAAAACACCGAATTTAAGCTATAAAATTCCAATCCAAAATTCTTATAATATTTCAATCGCAGATATATTTAAGCAAAGGTAGATGAATGTTGCACCTTCTGTATATACATTTTTTGAGGTGGATGCTTGGTAATTCTCCACGTTCCCTTTATATGATATTTGAATACGACTCTGCTTTTCCTAAATGTTCATGAAAAACCCTTTCCGAAGAAATATTATTTAATATACATTATAATATCTTATAAAAAACAAGGAACATTTAGATGTCCATGAAACAGAGTTAAAATATTACGATATTAGATCTTACCATAGCTTTGTAGTGGTATGTCCCGATTCCAACATACATATTGTGAAATGTAGGTTTTAAGATCAATTCTACCGGCTGTGAAATAACAGGAAATAATGTTGTGATTCTAATATCTGATTTGTCTCTCTTCTAGTGACATGTAAATTAGACCCGAATGTCAATGAAAATCCAATTGGAAGAGCAAATGCGCTAAGTGTATTTAAAAAACTTATAACTACTTTTAGGTATTAATTTGCTCCATTTTACGATATTGTTGTTACAGCAGCATGCTTCCCTGTTCCTAATCCTCAGTTGTGCCTTTTCTGTTTGATAGAAGCAGCTGGGTGGAGTCTTCGTGATTTTGAAGCAAGGACCAAGCAGAAGACTCCCAAAACGTGGCCTGTGACATATCCAAATTTTTCATTTCCTTTGAATGCCATTGCGACCATGCTCAGTTTTAACATACTCCAGCCATCATTAGCGAACATAATGGATATTCGGTTAAACTGGTATTCAAACTCACTACCTTCCGATCATGAGAGTGACATTCTAATCAATCAGACACCACCACCATTTTATTATGTTAAAATATTTTATGAAAGAAAATTACGATGAACTAGTGATACGAATTCCTTTCTTTTAAGGAAAGGCTTTGGCTTCGATCCTAACCATTGCTGTATAATAAAGGAGTTGCAAGTTAGTGAAATGCGTACAAAGTTATTTCTTTCCAATTATAATTGTAATAGTAACAACCTGAAAATAAAATTAATATTATAAATCTCTCCTTAAAATTTGTCTTGAAAACTAGCAGCATAAAACGTATACTCATTTCCAAAACTAAATTCATTTACGAAATAAAGTTTAACATACTTATGTACACGTGTGTGTGCACGCCATATTAACTCAACAGTTCATGGGTTCCAATCCTACTTCAAATGTTAGAGCTTGCTGTTGTTTAAAATTTATATTGAATTATGAATTCCTTTTCATTTACCTGTTTCATCTAAATTAATGGCTGCATATTCATAATAATCCAAACGAGTCATCATATAGCGCTTATAATTTCTCTTAATTCAAGCGTAGCATAGTTCATTTTTATTCGTATTCAGCTAGTTTTTTCTCTTGAAAATGACCAATGAACACCAAAATGCACCTCAATTTTGAGGAGGAGGTTAATACTGGAGCTTTTTTCCTCTCGTCACAATGTCGTCTGTATAGCAATAATGAATTCTGTGTGACGAATACAAATATCTACGTTATAAGAATATTTACAATTGAAATGTGACTTGCTTAACGTAAATGCAGATAAACGAATTGTTCATTTGTAAGTATGAACCTTCCCTTTCAAGGAAGAACAATATATTTTAATTCAATCATATAAGCTATATCATTTTTAGAAACTGAAAATGTAGTGATTTGTTTTGTTTAACATGGGGTTCATTTCAATTCTATGTTTCAAAAAAATTTATTTTTGTTTTCCATTTATTGTTCAAAAACTTGAAGTACTCAACAAAGTTTCTAAACCGTTATTTGATCTTCCATCAAGCGTCGTATGTATTCCACAAATACGAGTTGTGTCTGAACTCTGGGCAGGACAAGAAAACATTTACATCCTTGTGTGGGCACCGCGGTTTGATAGGAAATGTAGTCTACTATAGCTCATTTTTAAGTCATTAAATTTCCTTCTGAGTAGTTTTGACTCATGTGGACAGTCTAAGCACTCAAGGCTGTTTCTGTAAGGCATTTTATGACCTTCCCCGTAAATTGTCTTCTGAGACAATGTTTTACACATCCTTTATTATATTCACTTGTCTAGAGAGAGAAAGTCTAAAATATTCTCAAACAGCCACTAGGTAACTGTGCATTCTATAGGCAGAAGTGAAACATATATTTCACACATTATACAGCAATTGCAAAGATCAAACACCGGACCTTCCGATCTAAGGAGTGCTGTCCTGCTACTAAATCAAGATGAGCTTCTTTCTAATTGATGTGCACTCCTTGTTATAATGCAATGGCATTAAAAAATTAAATTTAACTTCAATGCTATCCTTATTGTAAGCGCTTCAGAAAGGTAGCCTCTTTTATATAGTCAAGCATGTCTGATTCATATACGTAACTGTAGATTAAGGTTAAAATCAATAACCCCTAAAAATCATTTACTTTAAATATTAATTATATATATATATATATATGTGTGTGTGTGTGTGTGTGTGTGTGTATATATATTTAATAAAAATATTGCACAGTTTCAATTAGCATTACTTATTATTATGTCCAATATGTTTAGTGAATTAGAAGAGTATATTGACAATAGGAAGATTAATGCACTTTATTTGCCTGTCATTCAGAAAAGGATGGAAAACCGAAGCACACATTCTAAACAGATGAATTCATTGACATAATGAACATTTAGTAGTGTTCATAATACAGCAATAAATCAAGATTTTAAGTAAAATAATCTGTGCCAAGCTCCAGCTTATGCTTTATCTGATCTAATCTAATGTCACCAAAAATTTAGGAGAAATTGAAAAATACAACAAAAAAAACATACTAAAAACTTCTCTAAGACTGTATATTATTTTGTCAAATGTTTATTCTAATTAACAGTTTCGCGGCAAATGTTTTCGATTTCTACAATTTCCACATTGTGTTACTTAAAACTAATTATCCTTGCATAAAAACTAAATGCTCTTTTTCTTTTGCTAAAAACTTCTACGATAAATTTTACAAGAAAACTGCATAGTCATTTCACAACAATATCCTTAAAAAATTTTTAGAATCATAACATTTGTGCAAATAATGTGCTGCATCAGATTAAAGCATTATTAATAATTTATATAATATTCACACAAAAATGTCATTCTTGAATCATACCAGAACTTTTTATAGTCATATCTCAACTCTTAAAACACTCCGGGCAGAGCCAGCCTATTACTGAGAAAAATCGGAAGCTAATGTGAGAAAAAAAAGGCTTTAAAGTATCTATATTACTTAATGCTTCTTAAATTTCCAGAATTTAAGGTTTAGAAGCTTTTCATAAAAGTGATTTTCGCCTGAAAAAAAACTACTTGAACAGAAACTCTCACATTAATTAAAATTTATGTTCAACACTAAATAAAGAATTGCCAAGCTCTCAGTTTACATGCCATCTTATGAGAAGCAATTTATAGCAACATATTTTTGGATTTACATGAATCTGCTTTTTTATACTGAAAAATCTCTTAAAAAAACACCAAATAGTTTCTGGAAAAAATTACGATGATCATTAAGAAGGAAATTTTAGTTAGGGAAAGAATTATCTAGAAAAGAGGAATAATAGAGAGTGTGTTCAAACAATTTATGAGCTTCTGGTATTATTTCTTTTTTAATCTATCTCTTCGCAGCTACTGGAAAACAGAATAAAATATTTTGATTGATATTGTACTTTTTCTCTTTTAATAGAAAACGTAATATTTTGTTTTTTACTTCATTTACCATATTTGATTTGTTAAGCGTACTTTCTATTTTTAAATAATAGAGAATAATAAAGTAACTTTTTTTTTCTTAGTATTAAAATGTTACGCTTCGATACATTCTATCAAACGCAGTAGTTTCAAAGTTTGTTATCAAAGAACTTTCTTGCCAAAGTTATATTAAGAATGGTGACATATTTTATCTATAATCATTATTAAAATTTAATATATATTACAATGCCCTATTTACGATATCACATTACAGAATTTAAATTTGAGTGGTACATTAAATTCATTTGCACAATATTTCCATTTTTTAATGCATGGTTAACTTTTCTGAAGTAATAAAACATTCAAATATTTATATTTATGTACTCTAATTATAATTCATTTTGAGCCCACAAAATTTTAATTTATTTCTTAAATTATACCCGGCAAAATACTTTCATATTTTATTATTCTACTTGGATACAATAAGGAATCAATTTAATGATCAAACAAGGTATAAAAATGAAGTGTTATGAGATATTTTATATATTTTTCTTTTTTCATTTTGATATATAAATAAATAATCCCTCATTGATATCAAAATCCTTTGCATAATATTTATTCAGTTTGTCCGCTCAAAGTATGTCGTTTCTTAAGTTTTTCAGTGATTGTGCTATTCATGTTTACCTGCATTTTTTAATATCTACAAATTTAGTTCTTTTTATATATTCACTCTTTTATGAGTTAAGAATAATTACGTTAAGGAATTTTCAAATCATAATATTATTGTATTTAAAATTATTATTATATCATACCACTTTTAACGTTTGTCTAACATTCTTATAGCAGATTACTGTTCCTATTAGTAACTGACAGGAGAGAGAAATTTTTTAACAAGTTTACAACTTCCCATCTAATAGTTTGATGTTGCAGTCCGATAAGCAAAAGAAAACTTTCCACTTAAATTTATATAACAAAATAAATATACCTATTTTTGTACTCCAGATTTAAATTCAAAAATTTAAATTTAAATTTCATTAACAGAATATAATTTTTTTTATTAAGATTTTAATGAATTGAGAAGAAAATACCTAAAATATATTGGATAGATAAAAATAAGTTCAAATAAAAATTATTGTCATTTACCTCAAAATTATATTTACTTTAAAAAAAAATTTTTTTTTAATTGTTGGAAGAAAAGTGCCAGGAAAATAGATTTATCTTATGCAACTTAGTAATAAAAATAGGGGAACTGTGTATTCTCTGGATGTACACAACTAGGAAATAGAATAGTATGCCCCAAGCATATTAAAACTTTAAAAAATAGAAATATATATTATTTTTTCACAAAAATATTATAAAACGGACTCTACACAAAAGTATTTTTTCCATTCACTCTGAGATACCTAAAGAAGCCATTTTATGGATCGCCTGACACTCAAGGAATCATTTCTCATTCTCCTCATGGACTGTTGGTCAGAACAAACTGCACTGATGAAGAAAAGGAGCCATCAAATACTGGGAGAAAACTCTCTCTCTCTCTGGAAATTATTTTATATTATATATTTAGATAATAATTTTTGGATAGATAATACGTGTAATAAGATATTTAGTAATTTATACTAATTACTCGTATAATTAAGAACGGATTTCGTACAATACAAAAATCCGTACTTCTTTTAAAAGTAACTGCAAATTTTCAGATAATAACTGAATGTATCTTGAAAAGTGTGAAAAATAGTAATCCAAGATTAACACAAATTAAAATAAACAGCAAGTAAATGAAAACATTTTGAAATTAATATTACGAATAATAAAAAATTCTCAGGAAATTTCATATTCGAAGAAATATTATATTGCATTCTTGTGTAAAATTAAACATATTTTTAAAAATCTGCAAAAGTTTTACGTTGATATTGGACTAATATGTTTATGTCATGTAAAACTCTCAATTCACCAAAATATTTCCTGAATTCTAAAAAAAAATATAAAGAAAACTCTTTTAGAATCCCCTACAATAGATACAAACAACGAATTTCTGCTATTTAGAGCCAAAAATGCGAAAAAATACTTTTAATTATTTCTTTTATTACTTTAATTATTACTAATACTAATAACTACTTATACTTAGACAAAATACTATATATATATATATATATATATATATATATATATATATATATATATATATATATTGCTTTTAATTTCTTACTAAAGATTGTTAGAGATATCATTGAAAAGAGAAGGATTCCATTAATGTGATTTTTCAAATGCATGGTTTCTTTTGAAAGGTTTTGTATTGCAGCTATTTATATTCTTATTGATCCATTGTGTCAATTAAGGGTCTTCATTTGCTATAATTACTTCCCTCGTAATATGAAAGCTCATTAAGTAAAGTCCATTTAGAACCGAAAATAAGCCCACGAATACTTGAAAACGTAAGAGATATCTGAAATTTACTATTAGATAAGGAGGAAATGATGGCTATAAATATTTTTTTATCAGAAAAAGAAAATAGAAGGACTCGTGTGAAAAGATTGCAATAAATGCCATTTTAGTATTTTCAAATGCATAAATTTAGTAATAATATTCAATAAACTATTACAGTAATTTATTCACAATTCTTGTCCAACTTAAGAAAGTCGAAATATTTTTTCTTAAAAATGTATATTATATATTAAGAAATATTTAATATATATAATATACATTTTAATATATAATATTCAGACAATATAGGTTAACTAAATTGCATTTTAAGCATTAAAATTGTATTAAAAATTTATTGTGGTTGCTTAATTGCGGTAAAGGAAACTGTGATAAAATAAATTATTGGCATGATTTTTAAATGTGGAATGACAAATTACTAAAATATCTACTAGAAATAAATGTTAAGAGATCATAAATGTGGTAAAACAACACGTAATTTTTTCGAGATCATATGTTTTAAGGAATTAATTCATTAAAAATGCTGCTTGTTATTTTTTGCTTACATTACAATGTAGCCAAGTTTTCAGGAAAAAAATGCAGCAGATTTAGCGTTTTTAAAAATATTTTATCAGTACGGCATTGACTCGAACCTTAATTTTATGCAGTTTGTAAAATGGGCTTTAAAAATTGGGGTATATTGTTACATTGCCAATATATTGTTATATTTCTAAAATTCGAAAGCTATATCTTTAGGTAAAGTAGTTGCACACAGCCACATATATGAGACACAATGGATTTAAATTATTCAGATTGCAGTTTGATCAGGATTTGCTTTATGTGTATAAATCTGTTTATAAGGAATCAGATGTTGAAGTTTTCCTTTCATATACATTTTGATGTAATTATTTTTAGAATAGAATAAATTTTATTTTATTTTAATTTCATTTAATAAACCATTGTCGTGATATTATTTATAGCATTATTTTTAGAACACAGTTATGCATATTTATTTGTTTTTCTCACTAAATAAGAGTACATTCATAAGCTTGAATAAATTTTCAGCATTTCTCACCTACAATTTATATATTGGTTACATATTATTTTGAGCATTTTATAAATAAAATGCTATATATCATAAAACATGACCCAAGATCTAGCGTCTATAATGCTGGTAAATATTATGCACCCATTAATTTTCCCTTGTAACTACATGTATCTCTCTCTTGAAGTATTAAATCCCGAAATTACAATATATATATTTATTCACCCGGATGTAGTGGTAAGACTTCGCACCATGAGATCTCGATTTCAATCCCAGGCATTGTCGTACAACTTAGGATAAATGTTTCCTTCTTCACTTTTCTGCATTCATATACGTCTGGCGGAGTGGGTACTTGAGAATTTTCTGCGCTTTCACCTTGGGACTCGTGAATGTGGCTCACTCTCTATGAAAAATCTTGCTGAAAAGAAATTTACGAGACAGATGATGAAGCACCGCACTTCGGACTTCTTCCGGTAAGCTTTCCATTACTTGGGGTTAAATACATTATATCGGTCACGATTGCTATTATCCATGAAAATTTGTCATGATTATCCATGAAATTTGATATCATTTTCTTCTCCTTCTTTTAGCTTTAATTAATAAATATATTTTAAAAACATTTCATTTTTAAACTTTTTTTTTATTTAAAAAAAATGCCGTAATATAGATGCAGAGGAAATTAAAGTTCATTATTAACAAAGTTGATCAGGACTTAAGATAATGTTTATTAGATACGTAGAAATATTCAGGATTTTTTAATCAAATTATGAAAATTTAAGAAATGGAACCTAGTTTTAATCACCGCATGTAGCTAAAGTTATATACTATTATGTTCTAGATTGAAAGAAAATATTTTAAATTATAACGGGAATGTTCCCATTTATCTTCTAAACAAAACAATTAGAAAGTGTTTTGACATTAAAAAATTTTTTTAATCTATAAATAAATCACACTAGAATGTAAAAATGTTTACCAAGTTTAAATCTGTTATCTTTACAAAGCCAGAACTCTTTAATAGAGAACATTATCTGAAAGAAAACTTACATAATTTGCCAAGAAAAAATGAAGGGATATTAATTACATTCTTGAGAAACTCATTTTTTTTCTTCCTTCAAAGTAACCACAGTTATCGATTAAATAATTTCTTTAAACTTCTACGATAACAGTTTATTGCTAATATTTAAATTCCTCCCAAGTTTACTCTTTAGGAGCGCTGATTAGAATCAGAAATTAATCAGTTGTCGTAAATTAGTTCAATACGCTAATGAATAATAAATTTTTCCGATCTGAACTTATCCATGAGTCGTCAATAAGTGAAATTAGGTAATTAAAATGAAAATAGTTTGGTAAAATGCATCTTCATGAGTGTTATTTCAATCAATTCATTTAAAAATGGTTCAATTAATTTAAGATAAAGCATATTTTATCCATTCAGGACTTCATTTCATATTTAGAACTTCCATTTAATAAAGTTCTGTGTTAATTAGATGAAATCATTTATTTTAATAATGTATTAAATTAATTTGAAAGGAATTCTTAATTTTTCTAATAGGAATCATCGGTTTTTTTCGCATTACTGTGCTTTTGTCTTTGGAAAAGGATCATTTTTGAGCTAATCATTAATAATGAGCTGAATAATGTATGAAGCAAAACTGTCTTTTTGCTATATACAACAAGTTTTTATTACTACAATTTTCAAAAAAGGTTCTTTAAGTAAAAGAAATTTTAAATGATTGAATTATAAAAAATTGTAACAAGGGTGATTTTTATTTGATTGCTTTATGCAGAAAATATACTTTAAAAACTCTATATGAAGTCTTAAAAATATGCATTTAGATTTTCGTAAAAATATTTTAATTTTAATGACAGAAAGGTAAAGGAGTGTGTTTGACAAATGAAATATACAGAGCTCTGTATATGGCAGAACTCTGTACAGTCAGATTTTCTGTGTGGTCAGGAATTCCTTAACACTAAGAATGTAAACCGTCCCATCTGAAGGTTTGAGTCAATATAAATCAGCTCCGTAAGCTGTATATATTTTTAACTTTATGCATTTACTTGCTTTACGCTCATTTGCTTGAAATATCTCAGTTAAAGATAAATTTTCAGTATGAAATAATGTCTGTCATACGTGAGAAAGACCGAAAAAATGAAACTTATCACAAATATTTAGCAAAATAACTAAAAAAAATTAATAAGGATTTATTAAAGAAAAATTAGGTAAATACACAGGAAGAAAAATTTTTAAAAAATGGATTGCAGAGCATAAGATTGGAGAAACATTCAAGTATTTTATAGACCAAATTAAAAAATATATATTTTTGTTAAATCTAAATTAAGTGATTTAGATTTTAAAAATTGCTCCTCTTCTAATATAAAGTTAAAATATATATATACATAACCAAGTTTATTATCCTTAAAGATTTTTCAATAACAAAGAAAAGGAAAAGTCTTTACTGCTTTATTGTAGATTGACTCGTTGGAAATAATTTTATACTATAAGTCCACAAGAAAAAGAGAAATTCAAATAAATTAAATTATGGCATATGAACCTTACAGTCAGTTTAAATCATCATTAATTATAATTGAAATTAATTACACAATTACTGTAATCAAAATAAATTCGAATTATATATATATATGTATATATATTAACTTAACTAGAGACCGTTTTCCTAATATAATTTTCATTTCATTCGGCGCAGCCATTATCAATCCAAACGAAAAAAAAATGGAAACATTTTAATGCTATTTTTCTCCCCTCCCCAACACACACATATTTACTAATACTATTTTACCTATTTCTTAATCATGAAAAATTGTGTTTCTGACATCATTTATTAATTTCTTTCTTGATACTGAAAATTTTTTGCAGTTTAAATAAATTCCTTGATAATTCAAATGAATGATTCAGTAGTTTTTCATTAAATTAATTTCACTAATTTTCTAAGAAAATAATATTTTATGAAACCAAGTGATATGAAATGCAATTCCTTTTTTAGTTAAAGGTATTATGGAAACGAAAAAAGTTTATGTGTAATGAGATATGTCGAATGAAATCCATTGACGGTAAGATTATTTACCGAATAATCGTGACTTTTTGGGATAATTTATTTTTTAAGAATATGTGTGCTTCATTAACAAGCACTGAATTCTAATTGTTCTCATATAAAAATAATACAAATGATGAGGCTGCATTCAGAAATTTTGAAATGATTTATGAAAGAAATTTGTAATATTGTTTGGTTGTTTTTCGAACTCCTGTGTATTTTTGTAGAGGAGATTTGAATAAAAAAAATTAAATAGCGAAGATTTTTGACATTAATAGTTTGGAGTAAATGATACGTTCCCAATATTTTATGAAAAAGTTATTCCAATATTTTTTCAAATAAGAACTTCTTCCTTTTGTATTTTAGCCAAAAGACTTGTGGATATAAATAATCCATTTAAAATAAATTTTTAACTTAAATCCAATACTATTATTTACTTAATCCAATACTATTATCTACTGATTGAAAAAAGAATGTATATTTCAGGTAAGCGATAGCTTTTAAATAAGCTAAAAGATTTATTTGTTTCTTATAATGTTTCTTTATTTAATGCATGCAAATGTACGTAAATTTTTGGTTTGATGATGCTGTTTTTCACACCTTTTACATTTGAACTTGTTTTAAACATCATCCGAAAAAGGGTTATAAGAATAAAAAAACCATTAACAACATATAGAAAAATGCAAATTAGAATAAAAAAAACATACCTGCTTTTTACATTTTTATGTAATCATTATATTTATTGAGATGTTTATCAGAACCTCCTTCGTAATAATTGTTTAACTTCTAAACTATTGTCTTCATGCCAATTACAAAAAAAAATTACTCTGTTATTAATACAATTTAAATTTTCTCCATCTTTTATATTTCTTTTCACATTTCCTGTAAAATTCTCTTCAAAGTTCTTTGCAACTTTCTTTGTCATCACTTCTTTGCGGCAAGTACTATGGCCATATTTAGGTGTATTTCAAATACCGATTTAAACTGCATTACCAAAGCCTACTCTTAGGATTGTGTGTTAAATAGCGGAATGTAAGTATTTCAATGCAAAATTCATGTCTGTTGGCAAGAGTACTTGAAAGTTTTTCCGTGAAGCGCCAACGAAAGACCCAGGTGTAGTAGATGCTCTACACCAATTTTCAATTATCATCCTAAGTCGAATAAAATTTTAAAAAAAAGATTGTTATGTGACAAACATGGGTTATATTAAATAGGTGAATTTGTTCTGGAATCATAATGAAAGTTCTTGAGTGTGACGAACAGCATACGAGTAGCATTGATTTGTAAGGGGTTAACATCATTGCTAAATATCCTAGATATTTTGTGTGACTTAGTTACGAGTCCCATAAATGGATTAGTTCTTTATCCATAAGCAGTGAATCACGTAACACTAAATGTTCAAAACCAATTAACTAATCATTCTAAGCGACACTAATTTTCCTGTCATTTAAACTGCAATCTAACTCACGAGATTGAATTTCTAAGCATTTATTTACGAAGAGGAAGTAGGATACAAAGAATTTTTTGTGTCCGTTATGAATGAATATCAATGTTTACTTCTAAAATGGTAATATTGTCGTAATTGTCCAGAACATGCATCTGAATAACCAGCTGGTGCGTGGTAAAAACATGAATTCTTGACATCGACCATTATTATTGATATTATTAGTTGTCACGGAAAGATGCAATTCCTGTGATCAAAAATGCACCATTCAACTCTAAAGAACAGGATATTCTGTATCGATTGGTACTTTCAATCATGAAAATTTTTATTGTGATAAGATCATATTTGTTTCTAAATGTATACAGCAATAAATCACATGTATTATTCTTTGAGGTAAAAGCACCAAAGACTGATAAAAAGGGTAAAGGAAACTGAAAGATCACAGACTGCAACTATGACAGAATACCATCATTACAATACAGCTAAGATTCTTCGCCATTCTTATCCCTTCTTATACACAATCATAGGCGAAAAGTTAGCTGGGAACATTTAAACATAATTAAACCATTTCTTTTGTATTCCAGTTCGACAGAATACTTGGTATAGTATACTATTAGAGGCAGACCTTGAAAACATAATTTTTCGAATTTACATGCATAATTTCGAAATCGCACACAAGATTCTAAACATTTCATTCCCATTTTAATGTCAGTAAGTTTAATTTAAATTGGTAATCAAACTGTATTGGTTAAATTATATAAATATGTGAGTAAGACAAATGCAATTTGATTAATTCGAAGATAAAATTTTATGTCATACTAAATGGCTGGTGAGTTATATTGTAGCAATTTTTAACAATGTTCACTAAAAAGCATCCTTTTGAAAAGAATTTCTAGATTTTGATTTAATTACTAGAAGCTACGTGAACTTAAATTTTCCACTTCGTAATTAGGAGGCTTTAAAAGATATATTTCCAAGCAATTTGGTAAAGAGCTTGGGAATTTAAGACAAATTATCAGATAAAATCAAAGTCATTCCAAATTATTTTTGTTTGTTTTCAAAAGAAATACTCTTAATATATATATAAAATAAATATAGTTTTAAATTGGTGTTGAGATGGAAAATTAAAATCGTTGCGATAAATTTGTTTTCCTAACCCAATTTCAACTCATTTTACTTAAATGAAACTTTCTTTTCAAGCCTTGTTTTATCTTCCAAGGATTGTGCTGAAAATCTTACACAATTTTGTTTTTCAATTTCTTTACTTTTAAATTCCCAAATCAAGAAACATCAACTTTTGCATATCGAATTCTCTAACTTTATTTAAAATACAATTATTTTTAGTTCATTTAACTATTAGGAATAAAATGTAAATATGTTTATTTACTTTAATACTTATGAATTGTACTTTCTCTAAGGTAGTTTTTAGTAATAAAAATTCAAACATTTATTTAAAATTAAAAAAAATGAAATTGTAATTAAAACATTGTTGTTTTATGTGAAACGTTCCTAGATATTCTATAACAAAATGTATTCTTTTATGCATAAATTGAAGGTTCTCTTTCAAAATGTTAAATAATTTACTCATATATAAAATTATAAACAATTTACCAACTGACTACTTCAAATATTTTTAACACTCTTTTCTCCTAAAATTTGTATGCTAAAGAAAATTATTGTTAAGTCATTTAACTTTAACTAACAATCTAATTTAAACCCGAACCCTTAGATTTAAGCACATTCCAAGAGTTTATATTTATTCTTATATTTTATTTTAAAATTCAATTTTTTTATTTTAACAAAATTTGGTTTAAAAGAGATGCAATTTTAATAATATCAACTCATTGATTGTAATCAATCATCTGCATGATATGGGATAAGAAAATGTGAAATCCATATTAATATATATACATTAGAGCATAAAAATTCATTTCATGAAAGTAAATTTAATCGAAAAATATGTGAGAATGAACTATTATAAGTAAAGTAATAGTTACTAAGAGCAAGTGTTTTCATTTAAGATACCAGCCGATAACATATTAAAAATAAACTAACAAGGAATTGAAACAGAGTCGCTCACCTAAAATTATTGGACAAAGAAAAGTTTTTTGCATTAGCATGCCGAGCCTAAATTGGCAAGAAGTCCAGTTAGAAATGGAATCGCTTATCGTAAGTTATGAGGGAAGAGAAAAAGTTTTAGTATTGCTTTCAGCATTGCTATTGCTGCAAGCATACTTGCTCCTCATTCCAATATAATAGATTAATGTTTAGTATTGCAATTACCTAGTGAAAGCAACATGCTTCTAAAATGATGCAGCGTAATTTGACATACGATGCGGTGAAATCATGGAAACATGTTTACGTGGTATTGATTAGAGAAATGGCAAATTTAAAAGAAAATTGCAACAGCAAGTGAATAAAAAGCTTAAACTTTTTAACCATGGGCCCTCATGAAATGAATATAAGAAATACCTGCATTCTAAAAAAAACTTGCTTATAAACATTCGAATCATGAACATTCACCGCAAGTGGTGCAGCATTCAACTTTAAAAATAGTGCAGGAAATGCTAAATGGATCGATCTATAAAGCCGCCATGGCAACTATCAATAGCAAATATTTTGCATATTAATGAATATTCAAATACTCACAGATAACAATTACTGTCTATCCAGGCCCAGAATTAATCATACCAGTGTTCTACTCTTATTTAAAATCTCAATTTTTCATAGATAGAATAATTAAAACCCAAATCAAGATGTATAACAAACAAATAAATAAATATAAGAAATACAAAAACAAATAAATATATAAGAAATACCTGCATTCAACTTTAAAAATAGTGCAGGAAATGCTAAATGGATCGATCTATAAAGCCGCCATGGCAACTATCAATAGCAAATATTTTGCATATTAATGAATATTCAAATACTCACAGATAGCAATTACTGTCTATCCAGACCCAGAATTAATCATACCAGTGTTCTACTCTTATTTAAAATCTCAATTTTTCATAGATAGAATAATTAAAACCCAAATCAAGATATATAACAGAGAGGCCATAATGATTAGATATGCAAATTTATTAAAAAGTTACTATTACTTAAAAAACTTCTAGAAAGCGTTTTTTTATGATCGCAATTGTTACAAGTCACTGTCACAAAGTCTTAGTCCGAAATAAATGTTATATTTACAGTCCAAGTCGTGAAGTGGCATTTCTTAAAGAAAAGAGTTGAAATGGAAATTGTTATGCGGTAGTGGCCTCAGTCATGCACTTTCGAAACTTGTTGACAGTTTGACGAACCACGGAATAAAACATAAATAGTTTAATTTTATAAGGTATGTGTTTTACTAGAGAGTATATTTCTCAGTTCTTTTTTTTCTCTCTCTCTCTCTCATCATGAAATCAAGTTACTTCAACTCTACACTCTTTTTGGAAATTAAAATAGTTTTAAATCACCAGTAGATGCATGCAAGAGAAGAATTCATGCAACCTTATCGGCAATATTTTTTGTTTCACGATTCAAATCAAAAGTACGCTCTTTGTGTAAAAATGTGCTCTTTTTGAAGTAACTTTTTAGTTTAAGTAAACCAGTTTTTGTAAAATGATAATTTTCTTTTATGCAATATCTTTTGTTTTCTATAAAAATGACTAAAAAATAGCTTGTATTTTCTGTTATTTTAAATTACTGATATCTGTAAGTTATTAACTACACGATGGAAGTCTCCAAAATGTTTAAATTTCGTTTTCATTCGTATTTAGATTTATAATTGTTAATTTTTTTTTATTTTGCGAAATTTAATAACATTTTAAAAGCCCATTTCTGAAATAATTTATACATAAGTTATGATGAAAAAATCCACACGTGAGCTTTCGATTTTCAGTTAAACAACTCAAAAATTTAAATATGATCCGAATATAGTTAAAGATCTTCAGAATATGTTTTTCCCACCACTTAAACCATAATTTCATACAAAAGCTTCATCCAATTTAAGCGAGTGTAGTATTCGAATTTTTTAAGGAACTTTAGGATTTTTTCTTCATATATAGTGATTTTTTACACTTGAATTTACATAGACACATTAAAAAGCAATACTAAAACAAGGCTTTGCTTCGATTGCGCTCACAAATTGATAAACTAAACACCAGAGCTCCAGTTCTGTAATTATGTAATTAATGACCAGTTATGTAATCACTCATCAGTTTTAATAAGAATCCTTAGGATGCATTATATGAATCGCTTTAATACCAAATTAAAAATATCAGATACATTCCTTCTTTGCGAGAAAAGGTAAGACTAACATTTTAAAACAGTTTGTTTTTACAATTTATACTTAAATAGAAGCTAAGTTACGAAAAACTTAATGGAAATATATTCTTACGATTTTTCTTCTTGAGTTAATCCACTGTATGAATATTTTGTATGTCTAAAATTATTAATACAATTAATTGGAATCACATTCAAAACATCTTCAATCTTCAATTAAACTGTAACCAAAATCATTGCGAAATAATGCACGAGTTGTTGGCTGTAGAATTAATAAATTCTTTCAGGGTAGGTGATTGGGAAATCTCTTTTATATTTTTTAAGCACATGAATATGGCCATTAATCTATTAAAGTACATACAGCAGTCAACCCATGACGTATCTTCGAATGTCGTATGACAATTTTCATCTGTTTGGCAATTCCTATCGAAGTGTCTGTAATTTAGCTGAATGAATACTGAATCATAGCTTATGAACGCTTTTTTTTTTTTTTTTTTTGGATGTCGAAATACAATGGATCAATAACATCCACTGCTGAATGGCAGAATATGAGCATTTCTAATTCGTTTTCTGCGGTAGATGAATACGGCTCACAGTCTATGAAAGTGATTTCTTCTTAGAAATATTAAAAGGTATCACTTAAAAAGCCATACAAAAGAATTTGTTGTAGGGACAGAGTGTAAAGATGGATTGATATTAAACATTTAACATAATACAGAAATATCTCTCATCACTGTTAAACTATGCAAATAAATATTATTTTAATAGTAATTTAAGTTTATAAGAAATATGTTGTTATAAGTATGATATATACACGCAAAAGATTTCTCCCCAAATCTGTCATCCTTTGTTGTTTTGTTTATAGTATTACTAAGTTGAGTTTATGTTGCTTTTCGATTTTTTTATGCCAGATTTGATTTTTACTCATGTTTTACGTCAATTTTGAGTCATATATTAGATTTTTAAAATGGCAACCGAGTTTAAATTGCATAGTAGTGGAAGAAAGTAACAAAGGTCACCAACTGGGTGATATTCCTTACCAGTTCCATTATCACCTGTATATTTACACAGCATTTTGTTTGAAAACAAATATTCCTTTTAAAAAATTCTATGAATGAAAATGTAAGCAAAGATTTTGGATCTTAAAAAGGATGAATAAATAAAGTGACATAAAAAAGGCACTGTCGCTATCCATATGAATGCGGGTTCCCAGCGAAAACAAAATGCAATCCACAAAAGTTTTGGCACATAAAGAACAATTTTATCCAATTGTGTGCTGCAAATATCTCGTGCCTCTTAAAGGATAACGGTTATCCATTCATCTTACTTTTACAAAAATGCTGCGACGAACTTGAGCTTTTTTTGTTTACCAAAAGATGAAATACTTTTTAATATCTGACATTAAGGCAAACATTTTCTATATTGGATTTTAGAAGAGAATTAAACAACTACAAAAACATGTACAAGAACTGAGAAATATTAGACATTCATCTAGACTATACTTTTTATCAGAAAGTACTGATGAAAGACAGGGAATAGATTATTATTTTGCGATGAAATATATATATATATATATATATATATATATATATATATATATATATTTATATATAATATATAGTTCGGACTGTGAACAAATCAGACAACAAACACTTTCACAAAAGACTTTTGTGTTCGGGCAACGAATACATATTCGGATAGCGAACTAAAACATGGCTGTCGGAGCATAATGAGAGTGTAATGTCGAAGCATCGGGTTGTCATACTCAAGGCATCAAAAATCATTTATTATCTCTTTTGAATTACGTTGCTAGCCTATTGAACTTCAAAGTTCTATATTGGAAAATAAAAATTTTTTCACAATAGAATATGGATATCAAAGTAGATTATCAGTTTCGGTTTTGATTTAATTCAAAACTGAGACTGATTTCATTTTTGAAGCTGCCCCTTCTCCGTTGCTCATTCAATTTCTCATTCATAGTCTTGAATAACGAATTGCAGACGGTAATATCAGCAGTGTTATAAATAACTTTACAACGACATTGGACATGTTCTTTAACATTCTATATGTAAAATATAAAAAGGATTGATTACTATGCTATACTATGCGTATGTATTATTTTTTCTAAACTAAATAAAATATTATATATGCTTTTTTAATTTCATTTTCTTTTGTCTCCAGAATACATTAACCGATTTAAGAAAGAATAATATGTGGTAAATCAATGATCGGTTAACGACTAATTGAGATAGCCAGCATAGTCTTTCAGTAGGTTATGATCGTTAACCTGTATTATATATATATATATATATATATATATATACATATATATATATATATATATATATATATATATATATATATATATATATATATATATATATATATATATATATATATATATATATATATATATATATATATATATATATATACATATATATATATATATATATATATATATATATATACATATATATATATATATATATATATATATATATATATATATATATATATATATATATATATATATATATATATATATATATATATATATATATATATATATATATATATATATATATATATATATATATATATATATATATATATACATATATGTAGTGTAAGACTATTATTCATAATTCAATAACTCTGCTAATCAACATAAAATACATGTTAATATGTTAAAAATATTATACAAAATAGTATTAATAACTTTAAAAGATTTTCTGCGTGCTGACTTAAATAATTTTTTGGCATTACACAAAATTTATTATTTCTTTACTTATTATCATCTTTGCCTATTATGAGGCATAATTTCCGAGGCAAGCACAATAAAGAAACTCATAAAGTTTTTTTTACTGAAAGTCTGTTCCTAACTGAAAAAATTGATAAACCTGAAAAACAATTAAAATATTGTTCTAAATGTTTTAAATGATGTTTAAATTTAATTTCTTAAATAACCATAATATTATAAATCTGAAGAAAATACATAGAAATATGTTATTTACAAGATTTGTTTGAGAATCTTTATTGTATACTTAGAATATTAATGGAGTCATATTTTGGTTTATGATTTTGCTTCTATATTCAACAAAATAGCACTGATATATCGATGAAACATTAATTCCTAAAATTAATAATCCTTATAGTCTATAAAATACAATAAAATCGGGATCATTACTTCAATAACATTTTAATATACATTCTTCAAGTTGTAAAATAATGTTAAAAAGTGCATTTTTCAGAATTGACATGCTTAAAAACAATACATGAAAACGAATTTCGTCATTATTTTTCTATCTATCTGTAGTACTTTCCTAAAAATAAGAAACTTATCCTTAATCATTATTTTAAATAACATTTCCTTGTTTCTTAATAAACCTCAAGCTTTCAGCTTCTTGCTTCGATGTCTCAAAGATTTTATTCCCACAACAAAGCATCAGACTTTCATATTAAATGGGAATTCTGCAAGCCGAGCTGACAGTCGAATGGTTAGTGCTTTAGTTTCGGTTTAGCAGTTCGTGGTTTCGAATTTCATCTTGGTCATGGATATTTGTTGTGGTTCAAAATCCACTTTAAACTGAAGGTCACGGTCTAATTAGCACTCGTGTGCAAAAAATGACCGTTCAGCGAGAAACAAGCCTAACAACCAATTGTGCCTGTTTTGTCATTACAAAATGGAATAAATTCTTGAGGATAGTTCTGGAATAGAATATTTAGAAGTAATTATAGCAGAATTCAATTACATTTTCTTTCAACAGTTGGAAATTGTTTCTCAGATGAAGATATCATGGAAATTCATAAATAAATATTGACTTTTTAAATCTTATCTGAAACAAAGCTTTCTTATATATATATACATATAATACAACGAATGTGCATTTTAACTATAGTATATTAAACATTATTTACAGTTATTTACAATTATAATTACAAAATATGATTATGAATACAACATTTATTTTTCAGAACCGTTAAGGTTCAAAGTACGTCTTAACATGACCGTCTTCACTTATGAACCCTAGTTCCTTCTCTAACCATTGACACCAGAATCGCTGTTGAAGATGTCATGAGTAGAGGTGTGTCATCAGGTACACCATATCTCACACTTGGCCATTCTAAACGCTCAGGTCTTCCTGGTGACGAATGTAACAGCAACTGCAAACTACATAGAAAGAGAGGAAAGCGCAACCAGCAAGAGAAATAACTAACAAAGCAGAATTTTTTGTTTTCGTCTTAGTGAACAGCAAATGAAGGAGTCACGTCGTTCAATGTTGTGAAGATTCTTCCGAATTTCTTGAATGTTCCTCGTAAGCTGTATGATGAATCATCTTCTTCTTTTTCATTCTCACTTGTTCGCATTTTTATTCCATTGTGCTTATTTTTATTCTATGCAAATGTATCACAAACATCTTGATGTAACACACAAGAAAACATATTTACATTCATACTCTAATACTTGAAATAATGCTAAAGAAAAAAGTTATATATAAAAGAAAATTTCTTCTGGAATAACGATATGTATAGGAGAATAGTACAGCAATTGATACAATATATATTATACACAAGATAATAGTTTGATAAAAATTATTTACATCTTTGACTAAGGTTTCATTAAATCTGCAGAGAATGATGTTGTATTGGGACCTTCATGATTACCCACTTTTTCTACATCATATCTGTCGTTACCTTTTACAGATTTAATTTTGTAAGGTCCAAAATATTTCAGCTTAAGTTTTAAACCTGGTCCGAACTGTGTTAGTGACTAAATCGCTAACTTGATATATTTTGGGAGGCTTTCTCCGTTTATATCATAATAATATTTACTTTGTGTTTGATATTGTAAAATAGTAGTTTTAGCAATATTATGCAATTTTTTTCTATCATTTACTACATATTGAAGATGTTCTTCTTCCAGTAGTTGCTTAATATAAATGTCATCTTTATTTCGCATTTTAATGCCTAGCCTTAATTTGAATGGTGATAATTTTGTTGTTTGTGAGGCAGTACTGTTCATTAGGCGTTGGACATTAGACACATGTTTATAGCATTTTGTGGGTTCTTCTATAAATAATTTAGTTAAAACTGTAATTAGGGTTTGATGCACACGCTCAATTTTTCCGTTTCCGCGAGGTACTCTAGTTGTGATAGGTAGGTGCTCAATACCTTCTTCATTACAATAAGATTGAAACTCTTGGGAGGTAAAAGCTGATCCCTTATCTGATATTATTCCACGAGGGTTACCAAAAACAGTTTGTTGCAATTTTAGCTTCTCTTATGCACCTTGTGCAGAGGTAGATTTAACAAGATATATCCAAATAAATTTTGTAAAAGCGTCCACTACAGAAAATAAGTGTTTGTACTTTTTTTTTGTAGATGGCAAGGGTCCTAAAAAGTCAATGTGATATGTATCGAGAGGAGTGTCACCTTTTGGGATTGGAAATCCCAAACAATCCTCACAATTGAATCCTTCAGGTTTACCTGATTTTTCGGAAGATAAGATGCATGTGATGAAATTGGCGATGAAAGTTTAGGTTGACTTACCTAAATTTGGAATACAATAGTCTCGTTTAATAATTTCTGTAGTCTTTTGTACTGAAAAATGACCTTTAGAATGCGCATGTTGAATTAATTGATTGCATATGGCTTGTGGGACGACTAAAAGTTCTTGATCTTGTACCAATTTGTATAAAATGCCGTTTTTAACTTTAAAATCAGAATTAAGTAATTTTTCGACTACCTTTTTCATATTTGTGATAAATTCATCTGTAGATTGCGACTTTATTATCTCCTGTGTAATATCATCAGGAGAAATAATCATAACAGGGTAACGACTTAAAAAATCAATATGTTGAATTTATTTACTTGACCAATTACATAATCGAAGTCTTGTAACAAAAGAGTCCATAGTGCGATTTTTGCGCTTAATTCAGCTTTATCCATTGTTTTTTGAAAAGCCATACAGTCTGTAACTATTTTAAATTTTGTTCCGTGCAAATATACGCGAAATTTTTAAGAGCTTTTACAACAGCGAGTACTTCCATTTCATCATAAGTGTGTAATTTTTCTTCCTGGGGAGATGTTTTTCTGCTCATATAAAAATTGGGTGAAAGTTTCCGTTACCAGATTTTTGAAGAAGCGCTGCAAGTTTAGATGCATCTGTGTGTACTTCTAATTCCGAACCTGGCACAAATAAATGCATAACAGGATGTGTTGTGAGTAAGTCCTTCAATTTGAGAAATGCCGTCTTTTCGGTGGAACCGAATACAAAAGAAGGAGACTTTCTTAGTAAGTCACTAAGAGGTCTAGCAACAATGGCATAATTTGGAATATATTTTCGAAAGTACCCAGCTAAACCCAGAAATGATTGCAAGTGTTTGACGTCTTTGGGTTCAGGAAAATTATTTACTCCTTTTATTTTTGATGGCGAGGATGAAATAGTATTGTTTTCTACAACATGGCCTAAAAATTCAACTTTTTTTGCAAAAATTAGCATTTCTTAAAATTAGTATTTAGTGCATAATTTGAAGCAGTTTCGAGAGCAGTTTTCAATTTAATAAGTCCCTCTTTTTCAGTTTTAGACGGTATGATAAAATCATCCGTGTACATTATTAAAGTACAATCTGCTATTAATTCTCTGAAAACACAAGATAAATATCTAGTGAAAGCGGCTGGACTAATTGTTAAATTAAATGGAGCTTTAAGGAACTTGAATTGCCCGTTATGAGTAATGAAACTAGTGTATTTGGTACAATTAGTGTCAATATCCCCATGAAAGAAACCATTTCTTAAGTCAATAGAAGGGAATAATTTTGCACTTAGTAACTGATCTAAAATATCATCAATATGAGGTAATGGATAAGAGGTAATGATCTTTAATAATTTTCTTATTTAATTTATGAAAATCAATACATAAACGTGTAGAATTATCCTTCTTTTTTACCAAAACAATTGGACTAGCATATTCGCTGCAAGAACGTTTAATTATTCCTTCTTTTAACCAATCATTAATTTATTTGGATACAAATTCTTTTTCTGGTATGGACATTCGACGTGCTCGTTGGCAAACTGGGATACCATTTTTTAAATTAATAAACATTTTCATTTCTGTTTTTCACGTCTTATTGGGCTTGTAGTTGTTAATTAAATTGTATGCCTCTAGTTTACATTTCTTATTAAGTATGTGATTTAAATCAATGTCTGATGTGTTGTCAACAATATTAATTAAATTCATGAAAAAATTATTATTTTCTGAGTTACGTAAAGAAATACCATATTTATTGACTGTTAGTGTTCCTTGAGTAATTATATCTGTACCCATAATTAAGAGTAAACTCATCTGATGTTGAGAAATAACATAAACTGTTGTAGAGAAAATATCATTATCGATTTCTATATTTGACTGAAATGAACCAAGTAGCTGTAATGTAGAACTACCAAATCCATTTAGTGTTAATTGAGAATCGGTCAGTTCAGAAAATTCAGTTTGACGAGACAGATCTTCGCATAATAAAATTGCATGGCTTCCGGTATCATCTATCAAAATATCTGAAATTTTAACTATTTTATGCATGTTTTGTCGAAAAGTGATGTGATTGTTAAGAGTACGAGCTGTTGAATTGTGGTTATCTTTATTATCACTGAACATTTATTATCACTGACTTTATGCCCAAAAGAATTACAACGAAAGCACTTAAAACCCTTATTTTTGTCTCCACATTTAATGGATTTATGTCCATTTTTTCCACAGTTAAAACAACGAATAGGAGTAGTCTGAATTTTGGTTTTGAGTTTGATTCTTAATTGTTTGTTCTACCACAGGAATTTTAGTTTTAAATTTTTGACAACTTTTTTGAATTTCTTCATAATTTTTTTATTTTGTTTTAAATTCTATTAAATTAATGGCACCATACAAGATTGCTTTATTCTGAGGAGGATCATTATTGCCTTGAATTACATAATGAATTAGAGCCATATCATCGAGTTGAGCTCAACTGGCAATTTCTCTCATAATTAAAAAATATTCATATTGATTCATTATCTTTAATTTTCGACGATTTAATGTGCCATGAACTTCTGCTGAATTAATTTGTTCACCTAATTCCGGAAGTAAAGCGATTTTCAATTCAGAGTGGCAATGAGTATTGCTTTCACTTTTGATAAATAACAACGCAATTCCACTTAATGCTCTTAGAGCAAAAATAAATTTTTGAATATCTGACAAATTAAATGAAATAGCAAATGCTTCAAATTTCTGAAGCCACAATTTCACATTTTCATTTTTATCCCCTGTATACTTAGGAACTGAATAATCAATATCATTGAAATTAAATGCTAATCTTGTATGAAAAGAATTAGCATCAGAAATATGACTATCATACACTTTATGTGCATTATTATTAAGAGAAACGCTATTGCTTTGCACATTCGACTGAGTAGAATTTGGAATCGCTTCAGTTTCATCTGAAGCGATTTCATTCAAAATTCATCATCAGTTACCTCCCAATTTTTTACATTTTCTTGAAGAGAATCCAAATCAGTAAGAAATAATAAAGTTCTTTCCGCTGATTCACAGGTAGTGTTCCATTAATATCGATTTTCAAAGTATTAGCAGTCGAAATTAGTTTGATTAAAGAAAATATTGCTATTATAGTATCAACTAATTTAGATTTAAAATTTTCATCACCTTTTTTGAAATCAAATCCATGAAAGTTTCTTATTCGAGAACGATTTAATCTATCACCTTCTTCGATTTAATCTATCACCTTCTTCGATTTAATCTATCACCTTCTTCGATTTAATCTATCACCTTCTTCGCCAAATAACAGCTTGTGAAGAAGTTTGATTTTTTCTCTTTTTTCAGTCTTCAGTGCAAGTGCGATTTCAATTATATCACTTAGAAACATCTTGAAAATAAGAGTGACTCACCCTTCTTCAAAGTAGAAATCCAAAGCAGCGAATGCATGAAAATACATAAATCGAAATCAAAAAACAGGCTCTCTTCAACTTGTCGATGACTCGACGGCGGTAGAAGAATTTAAACAGGAATGATAAACAAATCTCTTTGGAATATATTTGAAATAAAAAAGTAATTGGCCAGGGCCCCTATGTGGATTAGTTTAATACACTAATAATACAACGAATGTGCATTTTAACTATAGTACATTAAACATTATTTACAGTTATTTATAATTATAATCACAAAATATGATTATGAATACAACATTTATATTTTGGAACCGTTAAGGTTCAAAGTGCGTCTTATCATGACCGTCTTCACTTATCAACTATAGTTCCTTTTCCAACCATTGACACCAGGATCGCTGTTGAAGTAGCAAGAACTTGATGATGTCATGAGTAGAGGTGCGTCATCAGGTACTCCATATCTCTCATATATATATATATATATATATATATATATATATATATATATATTATAAAAAGCTAACTACAAGAAAAAGAAAATGAAGTGGGAAAAAATGATGTTAAGCAAAATTCTAAGCCTTCATATTGCTTGCAATTGTAGGTGTATCGAATTAAATTAATCTGTTTATTTATTTCAAAAATCCCCGTAATGAAATTATTTCATGATCTTCTAAGTTTCCTTAGCATAAAATAAATCAGAAATTCACAAAATGCGATATAATTATTTATTGAATAGTGTATATGAAATTTTCAATTGGAATACAGTTTTACAAAAAAACATTCACAAGTTATATTTGTAACGATGAAAGAACTATTCTTTCCGAAACAATTTAAATTTTATAATGTCGTACATCATATTATATTTTGGGAAATTCATTGTAATTATTTATTTAAATTAGAGCGTAGATATTTTCCTTACTTGATCTAATAATTTTTCTTTAATCTTCATTTAATTAAATATTAACTACAATAAAATCATATTAAAAATGAAAAAAATATATAAAATATTAAAATTAAATATACTTTTAATATAAAATATTAAAAGTAAATGTCTCTTAATTTGTTTTTATTTGACTTTTCAGCGAAGGTTGTACTAATACTCAAATGCAAGTAAAAGTCAAATAAAGAATTTTGATTTATTTTTAATCAAAAAATATTTCTGTTTCTTATTCTGAGAAGTAGCGGTATACATTGATTTCTCGATTTTTGTATCATGGGTCCTCTGATTTCTGATTTTAAGATTCATTATATATCAAAATGCTATTCAGAATTAAGATGCATTCTTAATTTATGTTATATTCTCCTATTCATGAAAAAACTGTTAACAGTAATTCCTGGCTGAATTCATCAAGTAACTAGAATAAAACGGCCTGCTGACGCTACCTTAATATCAAATTATTACAGCATGTTAAACGTAAAATTTCTGTCTTCCAAAAAAACAGTACAACAGTTTTTCCCATAATATTTCTTGCAAATTCTGATTTAAATATATGATATAAAGAAAACTTTAAAAAATACAGTTAGGTTAAATATAGTTGGTGATCAGTTAACAAATAGTTAGATCTGCGAACAAATCAGACAATATACCCTTTGAAGAAAGATTTTTGTGTTCGCACAAGGAACACAATTTCGGATAACGAACTTAAGCAAATTCTGGCGAACATTTCTCGGTTCTAGGAGCATAATGTGCAGGGTTTACAAAACTCAACGGACCTATAATAGTTTTTCATTTCTTTTGAATTATGTTGCTTGCCTATTAAACTTCTAAATTTTTTTCCAGTAGTATATTTATAACCAAAGTAGACCATCAATTTTGGTTTTGATTTCATTCAAAACTGAAATTGATTTAAGTTTGCACCCCCTTCCTTTCGTTCATTCGTTGAAGAAATGGGAGAATGTCAGAACAATAGTCTTAGAATTGTACCTAAATCAAGCTGATGTCAGTAAGTTTTGGGATCTTTGTAACAATATTGCTAGTAATCACTTTCGGACAGCATTAAAAAAGTGAGAAAAGCAATCGACATTGGACTTGCCTTTAATGTTCCATAAACAAATATAAATTTCTGATTAATATATGCAAGACTATACATAGGTATTATTTTTTTAATAAACTTACAAAAAGATACCTTTTTTAAATTTAATTTTTAGAGTCTCAAGAACGAATGAATCGATTTCACAAAACATTTACGGTAAATCTCTGATCGGTTAATTAATAAATCGGATACCTAATATTGTCTCATAACAAATTATGTTTTTCAACCGATCACCCAATATAATTAAATGGATGTTTTACATTAAAATTGATGTAATAAATGAGCAGATAGCAAAGCTAACTTTCTCTGATTCCGTTTCATGGGTAGCAGTGTCCTTACCGTGGAATACCTATCTAGCGACTGCGTTATAAGTTAATCTGAGAGCTCATAAATATGAGCAAGCATTCTTAAAGCAAATTGTTTTGATTGACTTCAACAACAACTTACTACAAGCTCTTTTCTCTGTCATCATATACATGACAACATTAGAGGAAAGACAAGTACATCGTGTTCATACTCCTTTTGATAAAATCGCTCTCAAAGTTACTTCATGATGTCGTTTCTTTTCCGCCAATGAGGTGCTCATTTTCTCAAACAATTCCTGCAGTTTCAATGAGCAGGGGGGGGAGTTGCTCCCTAAAGAAACTAAAAACGATCAAAGTTAAGCAGTTGTTGGAATTTGCGCTCTTTCTGATGTATTTTAAGAAAAAATTGGTTTCGGAAAAGGAAGTAAATATTTGTGAATTCTGCAAAGTGATTCGACCGGAAGGAAGGTTTGAGGTAATATGAAGTTCACTTTTTTCTTGATTTCGGGTTACTTTTTTCCAATATTAAGGAACACTTTTTGCACAAGGAAAAAGCTGATTGCTGAATCATTTTATTTTGGAGTTATTGGTAACGTTTATCAAAAAATAGGAGAGTATAATTTGAAAATTGATTAAAATTGAATGTGAATGAATTTTTTACTACTAACTGAAAATAAGAAGAAAGGGATAAACAACATCTAATACATTACATATAAATGCCTTTTTCAAAAAGCTTCTAAACTTTTTTTCTAAAACTTTTTTTTATTTCTGTTCTTTTCACACTATATTATTGTAGCAAAGTTTCTTTTAATGTCTGTAGAGTGTATAGTATAATCAATATTCCAAAATGTCCAGTATACAATTGTGAACAAAAAGTCTAGATATAAGCATTAGTTTATTCGAAATTTTCTGAAAAAATCGTATGGTAATAAGAAATTCTAAAATAATTTCAAAGCAGCAAAACTTTCAGATGCATTTCAGAAACATTAATCCCAAGTATTAAAAGGGATAGAACTCATTCACTGAAATGAAACTCATTCACTGAAACTTCGCTTGAGTAGCCTTATAATTATTACTTATATTATTCTGCTTTTCATCACAAATAATTAAATAATTCAGTGATATTTAAATACTAATATAGTTTAGTTGAAAACAATTATTTTTTAAAATTCTGAAATTTCATTTATAATTTTTTCTTTTATTTTTCTGATAAAATTACGTCTTTGGAATTAAACTTTGTTTTCATGATTAATGTAATTGAAATTGATATATTCAATAGATTTAAAATGAAATTTATATATTGTAAAATTATTTTTTATAAACAAAGTATAAAATTACTTTTCTAATTTTTAATCTTTCTATTAAGAAGATTCTCTTATAAGAGAAATAATCAAACATAGTTTTTAAACAGTGTACTCTCAAAATATTTTAAAAAATAATATCTTGAAAATTAATACAGTTCGAAATTCCTCATTTGAGCCTCTAGTACAATTACTAGAAACGGAAAAAGAATGTGATTTGGAAAAGTGGAGCAGTGCACCCCACATTGACAGCCTAGATGACACAAGGCAACAACAAAAGAATAAGATAGGTACCGACAAAGTATTTTAAATAAATTCAAAACAATGTGCTATGATATAATTTCCCTGAACATTTAAACTTAAACAAATGTTAAGAAAGTATGTAGGAAACCATTAATTTAAAATACGTTAATTTTTATGAGCGTAAACATTTAAAAAGTGTAATTTTACAAAAGGAAAACAGAATGTTCCATAATCGTAGTTCGTATGCATTTGTTCACATATTAACTTGAGAGCAGAGAATAAGCGAAGAAGTGAGTAGAAGTATTGAATATCAACCGTAATAATCGAAATAATTAATATTTATCAAATGTTAACAACAAGTCCAGTTATTAATACAGTAATCTGTCAAGGGCTAAAAGGGAAGAAACTAAGTTCTTTGCAAGATGATATTCCCTATCATATTAAGATTTAAACTATCTAAAAATAAAATCTGAAAAATGGAATTGTTTATCAAGAGTTACAAAAAGAAGAACGTTTTTCAGTCATTGCTCTGTGGATGATGGTTGTAGTAGACATACAAATTCGATACAAATTCTTATACAAAGTAATTGAACACTCTCAATAAAAAGCATTACGTCTCTAAAATAGTTAAATGGAAGTTAGAGTTCGATTCGTCATCTAAACATGAGATACAATCAAAAGTGGAAGCTGCATTTCTTATCAAGTTCAAAAATTGTGTAAAATATATAGAAACTTGCATCAAAATTTAAACGAATTAAATAATAATTATGATAGAGAGGTCATATATTAAAATTTGAAAGTAAAAACAGGTATATGATTATTTATAAATATAATATGATGTGTGAGTGTGTTCGATGAAGTGTAATGTAGTGTAGAGCACTGCATTGTAATTAATGTAATGATGAATCTATATATGAATCGAAGAAACTTGTAAAAGGATAATGAAGATCACTCTGCTTTTTGAAAATTTAACATTATATTTCCAATGGTGTAAATAGTTCGAAAGACCAAAAATACCAATATCCAATTCTTTTCCCATTTTTAATATCTGAATAACAGTTATAATACATACTTTGATAGAAAAATTGGCTAATTGATGGCAAAGTTAAATTCGCAAACACACTTTCAAGCTTGTAGCAGATAATAGCCGGTTCCACTAAAGTCAAATTTTCTCTGTTAACTTTTGAAGCCGACTTAATTTTCCGAATGGAACTTGTCAGAGCGATCCCTCCGGATTTCTGTCAGTCGACTCCGTAATTGGAATTTAAGCAGCAGTGACAGCAACCACCACACGCTGGATGCAAATAATAGAATCAATAAAAGAGGATCTTTGCCTTGTTGGCTGTGAGCAAATCTATGTTTTCTCTTCACAAATGCTATTTTTTAATATTTTAATTGCTTTTTAAGAAGAGAGAATAGTTTGGGGGATTTTAAAACTGGTTAAATAATGTAGCGAGAAATGTTTAAATCTCGTTCTTCCTCAGGCGTTAAAAAATCTTAATTATTCTCATCTCAGTATTTATTATTGTTATTTTATTAGGCAGTTAGGGCTTTATAATACCAAAAACTGAGATAAGTTGATATACATGTGCTTACATGTTGTATGGGCTATTTCGAGAAACTTAATTTCATCAAATATTGTGAATCAAGCATAAGACCTGTATTTAATATCGATATTAAATTTCTATTGAAAATCAAATTGAATTCGGAACTGCTTTTGAACTTCATTTGTAAATTGTTAACAATGAATACATTACTTTTAATTATACATTATGAGTTTGATTTCAGGCTTAGAAACTAAATTTTAAAATTGTAATATATTTCTGAATATTTTCTAATTTTTTTTATTTAATTGCACTCGAAAGGAAATTATTATATTTTGACTTTTTGCATGTTTATCCCCAATTTTTAAAAATAAATATTTTGTTTATTCGCACGTTTTCATTTAACAGTTTATTATTATATACATCAGATAGTCCTAATTAAACTTAACCTATAAATGGCATCTTGCAGTTTAAATGGGTGAATGATATGCAACGATATTTTGTGTATGGGCAATACAAGAAAGGAGCACATTTTAGTTTTAAAGTGTCTGCCAGAGAGTGCCTATTCGGATAAAACATGAAATTTAAATAAGATGAATACAGAAACAAAATTAACAATCTAGAGACAAAAATTTTGAGTAAACAGAAATCAGCTCTCAGTTTTAAAAGAAAAATGTTGACATTTACATTCTTGCAAAAAATGTTAGAATATGAAATGTTTGCTGAAATAATGTTTAAGTCGATGTTTCCGGATGCACTAATGACCGTCTCTTTAGTTTAACATGCGTTTTCAGTGAAGTTGTTTAACAAAAACAAGGAAAGGCTTCTGCTACAATACATGAATCGCTTCGTAAGATTAACCTAAAGAAAAAGATATTCGGCCTATGATTAAAGAGATTCGAAATGGTGTGAAAATTAAGAGTTCAACTAGGACGAAGTCGTAAACATGTCAGATAGTACTTTTTGATTCCGTTGAGACAACCTTTCGACCGATATCAGAGTTTGGGGAAAATAACACGAGAGTAGTTTCTTGACCTATAGGCTATACTCACAGTACCGTCCGAAAAGTAATCAGAAATATAAATCACTGTTTTCTATACAAGATCTTTTTTACCTAGAAGTGGCTTGTTAGGGACAAGCCACAACGTGTCTCATTCATAATCAGTTTTCTTATTAGAATGACGATTGATCTATCTTGGCCTTGGAATATTCTGGTGTAACGAGGCTTGTTTCTACCTCAATGGGACAGTCTATGAACAAAATTATCACAATTGGGCTATGAAAATTTTACAGATCCACAATGAAGTTCCCCTACAACCTCCTAATCACACTAACTGATATGGATTCCCAGCTACATTTATCTTTGTTCCATTCTTGTTTAATGAAATCGGCGAAAGTAGGCCTGTCACATGTTCCGTTATGAATTGCTCGTACCATGACATGCTGCAGATGTTTGTTACCCTGAAACTATAGCAAAGGCAAATTCTTTAACCGAATATTTTCACGCAGGATGATGCGTTTTCCGTGAATCACAGATCCGTGAAGACGCTATGGCTCCAAAACTTCAAAGAAGAAAGTGCTATTAGCTGCTTCTTTCCTCATACATGATCACCACATTCACCCGATCTATCTCCGTTCAATTTCCGTTTACGGGGATGTTTAAAAATTTAAGTGTCTCGTGGAGATGTTGTGACGTTAAATGAATTAAGTAACTCTATAAAGCTTCATGTACATATCTTCGCCACTGATCAGTTTCGATATGTTGTTGAAAGCGTTCTCCAACAACTTGAAATTTTGTCGGTGAATGAAAGTGGTCATGTGGAGAATTATTTTTTATTTCCTGTATTCTTCGTTCTGGACACGATTAACAACGACTCATCTTGTGCAACTGCATCTTAAACTAATCTTGTTTCTACAAACTGAATTGTTTTTGTTCCCTTACCTTTACTTAATGTTGTTCGTTGACAATGTGATTTGAAACTGACCAATAAATATTAATATTGTTTCTGTATTCCATTTTGATCGTTCATTAAATTTCCTGCATTTCACGAAATGATGCCTTCATAATATTTCTCAGTTTTTTTAAAGCATCTTCTGTATACCACATATAGAAATTTTCGTTGCATTCTGTTCTTCCGTTTGTGCTGTAAAATGACGTTTATCAGGGAAATTGATTAAAACCACTCTGTATGTACCGGAGAATTTACAAAAATACAAAAAAAAGGAATAACAGTGAATAACGTTACATTGGAAGAATATTTCTTTAAACCCATAAAAAAACTTATGGGTTTAAAATACTATCAGCATACAAACTACATCAGACAACCATATTTGAGCATAAAAATTTTTACCAAGATAATATCTTGTTTCTTATAAAGAATCTGATAATTTTACATATTCATATAAATATCCAATGGAAAAAGTGTGTTTATCAGCACACTGTTTTTCGTTAAAATATTATCGTCACAATTGAAAACTATATATTAATCATTTTGCATATGTTGTTGACAAACACGAATCTTATTTTCAACTGCATCATGTCAGAGTATTAGTCCCACCTAACTTTGTGGACACTTTTACTGACTTGATAATTCTAATACACCGTGTCCTAGTAATAGGACATGGTTATTCAGAGTGAAAGATTTCGGGTTCAATTCATATGTTTGCTGAACGATGTACGATGGATGTTATGTACCTGCACTTTGCATGCACATCTATTTACGGGTTCTCAAATTTCCGGTCTTGCGGAGAATTCAAGATTTCTCATTGCTTTTGATAAAAAAATCAATTTACGCTATGTATAGTAAAAGGGTTTAAGAGCTTTATCCCACTGAATTGCTCTATATGCCATGTCAAAATGGGTAAGTTAAGGGATCATAATGCTCTTGGTAGAGATAATTACTGTATTTGTTTGTTATTTAACAATGGAGGATGAATGATGCTTTCACATGTACCTCTATCCTGTTAGATATTCAAAATTTATTCAGGTTTTCATTCCTAGTATACAAGTACACTGCCTTCTCTTTCATGAAGGTATTTTAAAAGGATATTTTATGATGTCTATTGTAAAATACCATTTGGTCGTTATTCATTCATATTTTATGAGAATTAAAGTGTCCACAATGTTTCCCCTATTGGCACTCATAACAGGCTTATAATTAATGCTGGTTATAAGCAGCCAATGATTAGGCTTTCGACAACAAACTTTTAAGCCAAATGCTCTGATGATGGAGCTTTCTAAATTATTCTAGAAATAGTGATTTGTTATGTGATCTCATGTCTTTTGTTTGATATTCATCAGCACTTTTTAATCAAGTGTTAAACCTGTTTATGTAAATTCTGAAAACAGATGCTATTTATATGTTAGACTATATTTTGGTTTGGCTTTTAAAGTTACTAAACTTTTTTTTGAATGCTTCAACAAATTTCTCATCACAAATATGAGCTATTAAGATTGTAAAAAAGGCTTTGGATTACATACTGTTTCCTTTCTTAGAAAATAAGAATTCTTCACTAGATGACCAAAATCCATTATCAAGTTTCTTTTAGATTCCTGAACATATATTAATTTCATTTCATTGCTTATATCTGCTCAGAATTATAACAACAACAGTAAAATTTCCTTTTCCAATAGAGGCTAAGATCAATAGAGATCGTTCAATAGAGGCTAAGATCGTATTCAGTATCATGTAATTTGTAAGGAACAGAATACAATGCTGTATTCAGATTAATTTTGAACTTTCACAAAGCTTTGTTTTTATTAAAATTGTGCAAGTTAGATACAAAATGTTTGCGCTAAAAACATTTAGGTTTATGTTGCTTTATATTTATCATGATATAAAATACTTGTATTATATGATCCTTGTCAAATCCAGACATGGTATAGTTATAGTTTTGAAAATGTAAAAACCTTTATCCTAAAATTCATTTCAAATGGTGTTGACAGTACCATTGAAACTATTGAAATTTGTGCACGTTTGACAACATTATGGGAAATGAAAATAAGTATTGTAGAGTTCCCATAATCATTGAGCTTGTGGTATTTTTAGTTTCAAAACTGTACATTTGAGCCATTATTATAGAGATTGGGTAACATGTACGGAAATTTGAGACGCTACGTGAATTACAAATATTAATGTGAAAGATATGCACTTCTGCCACCTTTATGGGAAGATACTGAAAAACACAAATAATCATTGAATTCCTATGTGCTTTGAAATCAGTATACATAAATACCATCCTACATTATTAAAATTAGAAAACTTATGAATAGAGTTCAAAAGAGTTTTAGTAGCTACTTGCATTGAAAATAATATTTTTAAAACTATACACTTTTAAATCAATATTATGACAAATTGGAGAAATAATAATGCGAGTTCACAATTAAATATTTACCCTACATTCATTGTAAGTTATATTTTAAAAGCTGCGTGAAAGCTCAAATATAATGCTGATTCAAAAATTTCTTATGCCCTTAACCAAAAAAGAAGTCTTCTCATTTTTTAGTTCCAAAATGGTGTTCTAATTTTTTGATGAGTTTCGTGAAAAAACTCAATCCTACTCAATGCGAGCTATGAGCCTACGAGCATAAAGCTCCAAAACTGTTTCTATCATATTAACTAAAAATTTCATTAACCTCAGTTTTCAGTCATAAATAACATTTTTGAATAGAGGGAAATGAGGCCGGCCTCTTTCACTGAAGCGCGATGAGTTCCGGAAAGCAATAATACAGGAATAAAATGAATTGTATAGAAGCTTGAAGCATCATTTTTCAAGGAATTTAAAGCAGTGTTCAGTACTTTTTAAATGAATATCGGGATTTTTAACCAAAATTTCCAGATACTAAATATCATTACGTAAACTTTTTTCCATAGTTCAAATCGGCCAAAATAAATGTGAACACGAAGAATAAAAATTTTATATTGATATGGATTTTGTCTTAAACTTTAAAAGTCTATGAACGTCGTTCTTAAACGAATGTGTTTCCTTCAACCTCACGGACGCATTTAAATCTTCGTTGATTTTCCCATTCCATACTTAGGTTATTTGCTTGCAGCACTTAGTTTGTATTGCACTCATCCGATATTCCTTGGCTAAATGTAATGACGTTCGAAAACTTTACTTTAATTTTTATAATTGATTATTTATTCAAGCAGCGCAATTCTTGCAATTAAATTGTAAACAAGTATCTTTTTCTCCCCCTTTGGTTTAATTGAATTCAGTTCAAGAATAATTTTTTTTAATTAATTGATCACAATTAATATTTTTATTTCTAACATTCTTGAACAGTCTTAATTGAAGTAATATTAGTTTAACTATTTTAATCTTATTTGTACACAGTTTTTCCACATTTGAAGAACAGAGAAAAAATCCGATTTTTTGTTTAACATTTCAATTGCGCATTACTTGAGTAAAAATAGTTTATGAAGATTTTCACTTAATTTAAAATTAATTTTTGATTTTCTTCTCAGCCTTTAACTGAAAAAATTCTTTTTTATGCAGAACTAATATTTTGTTATAAAATATACAGCTTTTTATAGCTATTTTATGCTTTTAAAATTGCAGGAATAATTTTGTGTTGATTTTAAAAATATTATTTTCTCCTTATTCCAGTCTGAGTAATAATATTGCGTAAGTTTTCTAAAATTTCATAAATTTCAACAGAATTCCCAGTTAATTTATTTTTGCTCTGAAAACAAACCAACAATTTATCTTTCTGATTGGATTATCTTTTCCCTGAAACGTTAATATAAGATTTTAGTTATATTTTTTAAATTAATTTGCGTACACACATATAAAGATAAGAACACCAAAACCACTTTTTCGATTCAATTATAAACTTTCATTAAACAACTCGAAGGTTTAAATCTCACCTTAAGAAAGAATGTTGTGGCTTGGAATCCACTTTTAAGTAGGTTCCAGTTTAATTAGCTCTCGTATGCAATATATTGTAGAGGGGTAAGTAAACCAATCTTCTATAAGGCTAAGTTCATCCAATATTTTTCCCTGAATATACTCAGTGAAATTTTAAATTCTAATTTATTCAATATATAGTAGTAATGTTTTTGGAGCATTTCACCAATATTTGTTTATTGACAAATTATAATTTATTGACAAATAGAGTGTTTATACGAACACTATATTTTTATTTCTTTCACTTAAGTAAAAAATTTAATGCACGTATATTCACAATATATACAAAAATATCATTAGAGTTCGTCAATTTTACATTATATTTTAAGAACTGTAAGTTCAAGAATGGAAATCATAGAAGGATGTCTAAAACTATATTTTTAAATGCTTCACTTTTGTTTGGAAATAGAGTTTTACTCTTAATGAGACATTTTTATTAATTTCCAATTTAAATCTCTTCTGGTTTTCAACTTTTATTACCTGAAATTATTATAAACATTTGATTGTCTAACATGTCCTCTCTTTTTCATATTAACTGAATGCAACAAATTTTCAACAAGCTTTTTTTTTTTTTCTAAAATTAGAATAGGTACAAGTTTCCGTGTTTTGTGCATTCGCTGAAATTTTAAATTAGAACATTTTACAATATTAAGAAAGAAGATGCAATCTTAAGTACATATTGATGAACAATGACATAAATAAGTTGTTAGATCATTTTAATGAGTCAATAAAATGAATAAAATTTATAATAAAAATGTTTGCTTACAACATGCCATCGATATTAGAAAATAGTTTATATATTGCTTAAAGAAAACAAAAATAAGGGAAATGAATTAATAAATACATTCAGAAAAAATATTTTCCTATTCAAATATACTTATAAAAATATAATTTAAACTTTTATTTATTTTTTTATTTTTTTTTATTTTATTTTTTTTTTTAACTTACAATATTTGCTGTTGTATAAGACGCGTTTTTTCTCTTTGAAATCTGTCAGATGAATGGTAAAAAATTCAATTTCATACTGTAAGTTAATACGGTAATTCATTAGAAATATCAATAATAAACATTTATTATTAAAAAATGTGTATAAAGTATAGGAGTGCATCTCATACATTGCAAATACGATAATCAGTTTTAACTCGATTTGCTAAATAATTTATTCATAGATTGAAAATTATTATTTTTGAATAGCTTAACATAGCACTGATATTAATAAATTTACATATCGATTTTAAATCTCATCTATTTATGAACAATATTTTGAAAGAGAATATAAATGTACACACACACATTGATTTTCTCATCATCCAGCAATCTAACGTTTCTTATTTCGACTGTTACGCATTTTGTATAAGATTGTGTATTAACTATCATTAAGAAACCAAAATAAATTAATATTTCTTAGTATACTTCTTATATATATATATATATATATATATATATATATATATATATATAGATAGATAGATAGATATAGATAGATAGATATAGATAGATAGATATAGATATAGATATATAGATATATTTAAGAAATCATTAATAAATGTTTTCCAAAATTTTTCACCTGTTAAAGTATCTGTTCATCTCTGTTAAACTATAATTACGCACTTTTCAGAAAAAATGCTTTCGGGTTCGATTCCAGTTAATTTAAAAACCGAAAATGAGTAACATACGCTCAGTAAAACATCTTTATATTTGAGTTCCCAAAAACGATAGCTTCTAAAAATCATAGAAAAATTTTTTATATTTTTTTTAAACTGCTTCCACGAAAAGCTGAGCATGCATAAAATCCATAATAAAGTAATCATAAAATTTAAATTTAATAAAGAAATTTAATATATTAACGAATATTTTCCTTATTTATTCCGATTTGTACAAAGTGAGATTTCTTATAAGTATAAATGGGATGGAAGTCCTCAAGAAATAACAGATAAGATCGCAAAATAATTTTAATAAGATCCTTACAAATAAAAACCGTGAATATTTTTTTAGAAAAAGTATGCACTTTTGAAAGAAATCGTATAAGACGATTTTTATAATTTTGCTTCTTTTCAGTTAGAAGAAACTGAACAAATGAAAGACAATTAATAAAATGTATGTATGGACGTCTATTTCTTGAAAGAGGGGATAAAAAGTCCAATGTTTGACAGTTAAAATTATGAATGACGGTTTATCGATTTTTGACTGTTATAGAGGAATGTGGTCCTAATCTAGAATGTATGTTAAGCAATTGAGAAAAATGTGTCGATAAGTCGACCATTTTGCTTAATCTCTTTCAAACATTTTTCTGTAGAATGATTACACCCCTGTGTTGTAGAATATCCCTGTGAGAGAATATAATAAATACTAAGTGCACTTTAATACAGGGTTGGCTTCTTGTATGTCCTGTACATGTTTTTTCTTCTTCAGTTAAGAAACCTTGTGATAGGATCGGCCATCCCTTATCATCAGCAGAGATCAAGATGGTGTCTCTCTCTCACTCAATCAGAATACTAATCAGAAGATTCTTATTCCTGGTTTTCGGCAAACTGCTGACGTGGGTTGCTTCTAGTTGCTTAACAAAATTTTATTAATCCAAGTAACTTCATAATGTCATAAGAATTATAAATTTTATTCTGTTGCACAGAATTTGTGATATTTGTCTTAATGATACAGTACCATTTTGCTAATGGCAAATTACTATTGATAACACTCTTCAGATAAACCTTAAAAAATAGATAACCTTTCAAGTACTTATTTTCTCTATTTTGAGCTGATATGTCAGCTTTTCCTCAGCTACTGTTCAACAGTTGGTAGGTTCAACAATGGCTATATGAAAATTTAAAGAAGTTCAAAATTCACTGAATTTTTCTATGGAATTGTGATTGAAATTCATCCAGTTAATTACATACAATAAAAGTATGTACATAATATATACATTATAGTAAAAATAACATTTGTTTTTGATAAATTTATAATTGAAATATTTATATAATATGAGAATAATCAATAAATTACCATTACCAAAGAATTCACAGGTTTAACTCTAATTTTCGACGTTATTTTTGTATTGGTTTATAATCATTTTAAAACTGTCGATAGATAAACAATTAGTAATCTAATCAAACTGTTTAATAAATATTTGTTAGTACTTTGAAATAAATATTATAAATAACATATTTTCAAAAATTTTATGTATAAATAAGAAGCTAAGTCAATGTTAAGTAATGAAGAAAATAAATTTATATATTTATATATAAAGGATTTTGTACGAATTTCTATAAATTCATAAATTAAAAGAATGAGTTTCTAAACATTTATAAGCAAAAACAAAAATATTGAAAATATTTCGTCTTGTGGAAATGAAAACGAAACAATATAATTACTTATTTTGAATGATAAGTAAAAACTATTTGTAATTAATTGAATCGAGTAATATATATGTAATTTTTCTATAATACCTAAGCCGTATATTCATTATTAAGAAAACATTTGTAGAAAACGGTATCAGTAATTATTCGAAATATATTACTAGGAATAGTAAAAGAGTAAATAGAAATAATAAAAAAAAAATTCAGAAATCATAGCAAAGTATAAAAAAGGCTCATCATATGAGTAATTTGGATAAAAAAACTTTCGTTTATAAATTCTCAAGTGATTTCTTTGATTATGAAAGGAAAAAAATATAAGCTTGAACAGAAATATATATTCGAAAATAATGCAAACACAGAGGTTGCCATTACAATAAAATTTCCTTTCTGAAGAGTTTTTGTAATTGAGAAAAAACAATCCATTTCAGATTTTCTATCCAATTTGTTGTAATGAGATTGTTTTGGAAGCGTAGAATAACGATGTTAATGTAATCAATAATGAGGTATTTGCCTCCTTTCTGAGTAGAAATAAAAAATAATGAATTCTTTGCATGAATTTAAAAATTAATTATCATAGCAATTCGTAGTTAACGAAAAGATTTCTTTTCCTGGGGCAATCTATTCAAGTCAATGAGTGGGTACTGTTGCAATCCTTTTTGTATTTCGAAATACTCTTTATACCATTCATCAAATCTATATTCTCTCATTTTTTACTAGAGAAGAATAGGACTCCCTCTAGTGGGAATTTTTTTCCCTTTTATGGTGGGGAATGAAATTGAATTTCAGAGCAGTGGATGATTCTCCACTCGTGTGAACCCATACTTAAAAATTTTACACATTGACGTTATTTAAATTCATAACACATTGACGATAATCCTGAAGTAAATAACTGTGCTTAAAAATTTCAAATTGCTCTGTCCCAATACCAAATTAGAAGTCAGGAAGTAAAGAATTCTATTATAAGATGCTTCGAAATATTTCAGTATTAAAAACAATATTTGATTTCAAAAATAAAATATATCTAATAGTTAGAAGCAATTGACGAAAAGTTTTATTTTAAATATATACTCCTTAAACTCTTTCTTTTCATTTAAATGGGAATATTATTTTCATTTGCTCTAAAAATGTAAATGACTTAAATTTGGAGTAGCATTAAGCAAACGAAAATTTCAAATTTTTAATGAGAATAATAAATATATAATGCGATAAATAATGCACTTATTTAAATGTCTGGTAAGTTAACAGTAAGTGTTGAAGAAACTTATAATTCTTACAAATATTTTCTGCTTAATTTAATTGTATCCAAAAATATATCAGGTATTAATTGCCTTCAACAGAAACAATCTTTAGATTGCTTTCCCTGAATTGTGTAGAAATAAATTTTTTCCATAGACTTTTGCCTTCCTATTGTGTGGTTGATTCAAAAATAGAAGAACGATTATTTACCTGCTAACATAATACTGTTTAAAATCCCTAATATTGTGCAAAGATATTTTTATAGAACACAATAGTTCAAAACACTTTTATTGATGAACAGCATAAATGAAGCTGGATGATGGAAAGTATAAAATATAATCAATTGTGTTAAACTTTCCTCCATTTCATTCAACTGCACTGATGTTGTAAGACAAGAGATGGATAAAATTTAACAGCAAAAAACTTCTTGACTAAAATAAATGTAGATGAAAATATAAAAGATTTAATGTATATTTCATGTAAAATATTACATACTTCGCAAATATGAAACATACATTTTTTTAGATAGTCATAAAGTAACATAATATTCCTTAATAAATTTTAATTTGTAGTTCAAATGATTTTTAAATGTTCCGGTATTGCATCGAAATATTCTTTTTATCGTTTCTTTGTTTACCTCGAATTTAATATTTTAATGCTACGTGTTTCAGATTATCAATGCGATTAAGATTTTTCCAAGAACGAAGCATTGCTCTTCTAATATATGTCTCAAAACTTTGTGATAAATAATTTTTTATATAACTGCAATGATTCACTTACATTTATCACGTAAATCACGAGAATTTCATTAAATTTATCACACAAAAAAAATTATCTATGCTCAATCGCTTTTATTTAAAATATTTAAGAATATTCCTTTCTTAATTTCTGAACAGTAATTTCTGAAATTTCCTTTTTCATTTTAGTTCGTCTTGCTTCATCTTAGACGGTGTCTCTTCTGAATTTTTTAATGTAATAATTTTCTTTAAGTTTAAATTAAGTTTTATTTAAACTTAAATAAAACAAAAGAATGTGTTGGCAGAATTTTAGAGCTCAAAATTTTAAATAAATTTTAAGAAAATTCTACACTTTTTCTATTTTTTCTTCTTTTTTTAATCGTGGTCTTTTTTTAATGTGGTTTCTTTTACAAGAATTGTAAAAGATTTTCATGGTTTCTTCCTTTGTAATATATCTATATTATGGCTCTTTGTTTACTTGTTATTCGATATCACAAGCGTAAAATAGCAGCATAGTTGTTTGCAGTGGAAGATCTTGAATTCAATTGTAGCCATTGATGAGGTGATTGTATATTTGCTTTCTGTTGAAGTTTATTTATGCTCTGTCTGAGAAACGTTTGTTGAGATGGGAAATAAGAGTTTTTTTATGTTTTATTTTTCCTTATTCGTGAATTCTACAATGCTCAAACCTCCTTTAATAATAATTTTTAAATTCCTCTGGTAAAAGAAACCTTGCAACTGTTTTCAAATTGTGTATTATATTAATTATCTGCGTTAAATAATAAGTAAGATATTTTATATCTTTAAATATTTGACAATTGTTTTGCTTTTCACAGACACAGTGAAGTTCATTTTAAGGGAAATTTTCTACACAGTTTTCCTCAAAAAAGTAATATTTATACAAAACGCTTTTAACAGCACTGGTTTGTATCAATATCAGATGTATAGTGTTAAATATATTTATGCTGCGATTGTAAATTACATTAAGGCTTGTTAATTAAAGTCTATTTGTAAATATGATAAGTTGAACAAGTTCCATAAAAAGTTTAATGAATATGACTAGTTCAATAAAAAAAGTCGATTACTTGCAGTTTTTGAGAAAAAATGGTAGATCAATGTATTTTTACTTTTTAAAAGACATTTTCACAAATGGCTTTTTGTTTGTTTTATGCAGATATTTCAATAAAACAAAAACTAAATTCATGAAATAGTAGTTTATTTAAATATCTCTTAAGAAAAATATGAATATAATTCACATCATTAAAATATATCTATTTTTTATACAAAAATATAAAATGTTCTAATTTTTATCGGCAATATACTTAACAATTTCTTAGCGCATCTAATTAATGGAAAGATAATAACGTTGAAAACAAGCATTTTCTCTCTCTCTCTCTCTCTCGTGATTAATTTCTCAGTATGATTATTTTGCTATTTTTTCTTCTTGAAAAAGAATACAGCCTTTACACAATAAAATAAAAGTATAAAAAATGATTAAAATAATTAGTTCTAGTTTTAACATTGTGCTCATTATTATAAGCACTTAAATGTCTGAATCATTAAAACGGGTAAAAAATAAAAAAATAGATAAAAGGTACAATTTAATTTACATTTTTGAAAAACAGTATTCTGATAACGGTGAAAATGCATGAAGGTTAGTTTAATTTTAGCGATTTTCGCTTGATATCTTCATTTCATCCTCGAGGGATTTAATTTTTTTTCATCATCACGAAGTAAATGACATGTTGTAATAATACAGATGAATGAAAGAGAACTATTATTCATTTCATTTTAAAGAAAAGCGTAACTCAATCAGTATATATAAATGAAAAGCTAGATAATTCTATGTCTTTCTCACTCTGTGATTATTTTATGCTTATTGATATTGCAAACAATACGGAATTTTCCAACACATATTGATAAAATGATTTTAAATATGTTTAATCAAGGTTTACAGTATATTAAATTAATTTCAGTGGAGTTAAGTTAATTTCCATGTAGCATAACACACACACACACACATATATATATATATATTATATATATATATATAATATTTTGTTTTAAATCAACAAATTCTTTTCTTCAAACTGTAAAATGCCTTTCATTATATGAATTTATTATTTATTATTAAATTAAAATCTTTGATATACTATCTTCGCTGTACACTATTAAAAGTCCAAAAAATACTCATTTTACTCACAAATTTATATTCATGAAAGAAATTCAACAAATGGATATTATAAAGCGACAAATTCAGGAAAAATTCTTTTATCGGTATTTCTTTAACGTTATAAAAATTTACAAGAAATAAACAATTTATTGTTTGATAAAGAATGGTAAATATGTTGGAATTAATTTAAGAACTCTTAAACTTATACTTAAATTTTAGGTAGAAGTTTAATTAAGTAATTCAGAGAGTGCTAAGCTTATTAAATTATAGTTTTTGCAAAATAAATCCAACAGGTTTGTTTTTAAGTATCAAACTGTTTTAAGAAAGCAACTATGACATTTTTCTTCTGGTAACACTCTACTTAAACAGCGGCTCGTTTTCACATGTTACTGAAAAGAAAACCTTGAAAACTTCTAAATATCTGTTTGAGCAAAAGTGCTTTTAGAAGGCAGAAAATGTAACCTCCATCTTTTGTTATTTAACAATAACTGAGATCTTTTAAATTAAGAAATGTAATCATGCCCTGAAATACAGTGAGTCTTTATATTTAAACAGTAAAAATTTTAAATCTCCCTTTATTTATTAAACACATTATTCACTCACAAATATAATTAAATGGTCTAGTTGCATTAAAGAGCAATTTCAAATGAGTTGTATGAGTACAATTTGCATTGAATTCTTAATTAGAAATAATATTATATGATTTTCTTATTCTTGCAGAGTTAGAATTCATTAAAGCAATGTGAAAAATATTTATATTATCTTACAGGTGCTAATTATATCAAAATTAGTAGAAATAAAAATGATGTGCTTGTTTAATACTTATATGCTTATGAATATAGCATCTGCTAAAGCAAAAGCTTAGGAGCTAGACTAATTCCAGCCTAGAGGTAACACAATGTTCTTCTTACTATAAGATGCAGTGTTCAATCAATCCAAGCTACTGCTGAGCAATGAGAGAAAGATCTTGCTTTAGTGCATTTTGCATGCACACCCGTAGAATTGGAAGCTTTAGAATTTTCTGGGTTTTCTCCCTTTCGACTCGTGAATATCCTGCTGCAATCTACGAACATTTCAACAAGAAGTCAAGTAACATGACGGATGCCAAAATTTTTACAACAACAGTCGGTGATTAGGCAGCCAACAACGAAATCTCAAAAGTTTAGGAACATGTTTAGAAGTAAATCTTAATTTCAAAAAGAATTTTAAATTCCTAAAATTACTATAGTAGATTAAAAAAAATTATAAAATTCACTTATTTTTTCCATATGTAAACAATAGCTTCAGTGTCATAATTGGACGTAGTGTTGATAGTTTAATATCAGGCTTTTAATACGTCATTCACTCTTGATACCAATTGCCTTACGCTTGTTACAATTTTTTTATTTAGTGATTATTCCTTAATGTTTATGGAATTTTGTTTCTGTTTAAAACAGCTTCATTTCAGAACTAAATAAAAAATCTTTCGAATCAGTTTCCATTTTCTTATACATAATTTACATGAGACATGAATAAATAAGAACTTTTGAATTATTGAATTTCTAGATACATTTTGAAGTAAAAACGAATCATTCTGTAATATTATATTTTATAAAATTCAAAAAAGAAATACAATCGAATGTCTAGATTTCTTAAAATATGCGCAGATTTTTTTTCTTAAATCTATTTGTATTTTATATCATGATACGTAAAGGATCAAGATGCATTTAATATAAGAAATTCAACATTGAATAAATGGAAAATATGCTCATTTTTGTAAGTAATTTTATTATTTAATAAAAAAAAAACCTTAAATTTCTTTATAATCACTTGTGAGTTGGATTTTATGTTTGTAATTTTTATTAACTCTATAAACAGTCATCTTGTTTCTTTTGAAAATACACCCAACAAGTATTTTATGACGAAATTTTTAACTGTTTTTCGTTACAATTTTATATTGGTTTAACAAAGGAAAACTGTTTCCTTGTGCATAATTAATATTAAATATAATGAAGTCCATAAAGAGGTATTTTACGGTGGTTTAATTTCCACTTTTCTATTAACACTTATTAAACTATACGTAATACTATTTTTTCTATTAGTTAATGCTGAGATAGAATCAAAATGTCATCGATTTAACCATCGGTACAATAGTTCGTCTGTTTAATTCCTTTCTCTTTGTTTGATATTTATGTGGTTCGGAGTTCGTTTTAAATTGTCGGTTCCAGTCTAATGAGTCTTCATGTGCGGAAAAAAAACCGTTAAATGACAATGGAATCAAATTTATAAAGGGATTTTCAGCTATTTAGAGAAACACATTAGTAAATATTGCTTTCTAATTAGGAATATTATATTGTAAGAGATTTTACCTATTGCAAATTTACCTAAAATATGTTATTTATTTCTCCAATGATCTAACATTAAAAAGATTTAATATCTGTTATTATAAGCCTTTTATGTTAACATTTCAAATCAACTCCCAATATTATATTTAAATTTTTATTCGTTATTAACATTTAGATTACTTTAAAGCATACGAATCACGTTTTCATAGAATATTTTAATCTTATTTCTACTTCACTTACTTTTCCAGCTTTACTTTTAAAATTTCTTGTATATTTTCGGTCTTAATTGAACAAAAGTATTTTAGTTAAAATTGATACGCTTCTCTCTCTCTCAGAATTTAATTTAACTTTGTTATTCTTTTATTTGAAACTCTCTCTAAAAATCCCAAACAACTTTATCCTTAAAAGTAAATTTTGTAAATTTTTTAATATACTTTTTAATAGTTTGAGGTATCTTTTTGAATATATACATGCATGTGTACATGCATCCAGTACTAACAATAGAATTTCATTAAATAATAAAATGATATACTAGTAAATCATTAGCACTTTTAAAAACTTAATTTTAATATTTTGTAAATTCACACTTAAAATGTTAACATAAAACGCCTGTGATCAGGTATGACAAAATATAGTAAATAACATAGTGTTTGGTTTTAAAATGAGAATATTTCTTAATTTATGATTTAAAATAAATTTCTTCCGTGATTAATTAGAATGATATTGTTTATTTTTAAAGTAAAATTTTATCAATATCATTTTAGGTACCTAGGAAACAAATAAAAATTAACTTTTGCATTTTTTGCAAAAAATATCCTAGGATTTAAAATTTATCACTAATAGATTTTTACCAATATATTTTAAATTAATTCCCATGAAAAGTTTATAATCTTTGATAAAATATGATGAAAGTATGGGTTACTGAAGATTTTTAATAGGACGTACAGTGTACAAATGTATAATTTACCCACGACTTAATTTCATGAGAGAAGGGTAATACATTTTATTCATAAAATTTGGCTCCAAGTAATATATGATATTTTATATCATGATTTTGATTCATGCAAGAATATATCCAGTTCATTATGAATATTATATGGTATATGAGGAAATTATACAATTATAACTCTTCTTCTACAATTAGCTATGGTATACTTCTAGCTGCCTCTTTTGCAGAACAGAGCCATTAAAATCACAGTTAATTAGTTTGCTATTTTAAGTATCTTAATAAATAACTTCATTATATTCAATAGTATGCTTAATATTTTGACTGTTTTATGTAATAATTTAAAATTGCGACATTATTGTCTTGGATTAATTATTATTTTAATAACAAGTTCTGAAATTTAGAAGCATTAATATAATTAGAAATCATGGTTGTGCCCTAAATAAAACATTTATTCCTTGAAGATTTAGCTAGTTTTGTATCGCTATTTGGAAAATGTTATTTATTTATGTTTCAGTTGGACTAAAAGTACTGTGACACCTCTTCGGTTTCTGTTAATTGTCGAGAAAAATCATGCAAATCTAGTCTAATCAGTATGGCTTTGTGCTTCGCTAGATGAAAGGATTTATCTCTTGAAACATGGGAGACGATTGTTGCTCTGAAGAATGGCTGCTCTGAAGATTTTCAGGTCTTACGACATGTGAACGTAGCCTGCTAACCATGAAATTCTCCGGGAAGGCAGTTTATGCACTGAATATTAAAATGATTTAAACAAAGTACGAGACCACTGTGTCATATACATTTCAGTGTCAAAGGCAGAAGTATTGGCATTTGTATTAATTATGTGATGGAGTAATTTATAAATTTTCATTTAATACTAATATAAATTCAATACTTTCTCTTTGGAAATGCTAAAATTATCTACGAATTCATTAGTGTTGCATTTTTTTGCAATAATCTACCTGCAATATCATAAAAATATATGAGCATTTTCCAATTACTGTTTCATAAGAACTATGTTCTTTTTTCAAGCTTTTATAACTGCTTACATCATGGATTAAAAATGAAGTTTGGTTAATTTAATAAATTTTTGATTATTAATAAATTATTAAACATTTAAATAAAATTTAGCTTTAGAAAATCTTGAAAATAGATCATTTAAATTTTGTAATTGTAAAATAAGAATATAAAGAATATTGCGATGAATATAGATTTTTTTATTGGGCAATAAATAAAATATTTTAAGGTGCAGATATTAATATTTAAGAAGATAAACAGGGTATCTTTTTCATTTCTCCTCCCCCTCCCATAATTAAAAACGTGAAACTGGAAACAGAAATGAATATTCATAATATCCAAGGTATAATAATCTTATAATTTTGCATTTAATATTATATCGTTAATGATGTCATAAAATGGTGCCTGATAGCAGAAGCCATCGTCTGTTGTAGAATACAAATGACCACCCGCAATAAGCAAATTTACCGGCTGAAAAGTGGGATTCTCAGCTTAATGCCTTTTCGAAGAACCGTCAACAATACAAACTCTTTCAACGGTTTCTCCTGGATTGAAAGAGTGAGGTTTTTTCAAGAATTATTTACTGCATTTAATACACAGGTAAAATTAAAGATTTTTTATTAAGGCCGAATCAATAATAAAAAAAATTTAAATTTTTAAAAGAATTAACGTTAGTGAAGTTCATATACCTTTCTTTTTTCATTGTACACTTTTTTTTTTTTTGTAAAATCTTATTTAGATATTTATTTTCATTTTGTTTTTACTTCATCTTCTAAATCAGCACTTTATTGATTTTAACATCTGTTTATTACTAAAAAGGCATTTTCGTACAAACATGTATGTAATAAAACCGACTTAAATCCATATTTTGCAAAATGCATTTTATCAGTTTTAAATTGAATTTCATATATTATTTCTAAAAAGCTGTACAATCGGAACCTTGTTAATTTGTGAGTTACTATGATCTCACCAATCATTCTGATTTTGGAAGTGCTTAAAAATAAGTTGGTAACGGCAATAAATTTTTATGCTAACTGAATGCATTTAGCTCACATTGATGAGAGAAGAAATGTTTCTTCACATATTGGTTCAATCAATGGAAATATTTGAAGAGGTCAGTCTTTGTAATTGTGAAGCAAAAACTAAGCATAACATTCCCAAAACTTTATTTGCTGTTACCAAGTACTTAAAAATTATATTTAGATAGCAATTGTTTCTAAAAGACTCTTTTGCAAACCGAAGCTTTCAATCGCATGATTAAGTATCGAAGTCGACACCTGAGCCAGCAAATGCCCTCCTACTGAACACCACATCAAAATTTGTAACGAGTATTGAAGTTATCTTCTTGATAAACTTCGATGGGGTCAGATTTTGTACTTTCTACCACAAAATGCAAGAATATTGCATTTCTCCTATTAAACTATCACGGTCCGAAATGTACTATGTGAGTAAATAATCACTTCACTTCTCTAACGAACTAATAATTATGTACACATGCACCTAGTGCATAATTATGTACATAGATGTAATTTCACTATGTACTTTACTTCTCTAAGGAAACCGAGTTCCATTCCAAGTGAATTACGATTGAATGGAATAAGAACTATCTAAAACTAATCATGAGGTTTATATAATATATGTAAATTTGATAGAAAAATCATGTTAGAGACTTTATGCTTACAATCCCTAGAGAAATAACGTTACAGTAAATCAATAAGACTTGATGATACATATATAAAATTTATTTTCCATTTTTTTTAAACATATTGCTCTCTTTTGAGCTAAAGTAATGTCAACAACATTAATCTCAAAATGGAGCAATATAAATCAGTTTACCTTTTTCACAACTTCTATAGTAACACAGATATAAGCCAACAAGCTTAATGGTTAGGAACATCGGTCTGCATTATTATATACATTGGTCTAAATTAAGCTACACCATCCAAAATCTAAGATAGATGTGGAATCTATTGCTCATATATTGTCATTATTTAAATGTAAGGCATTTTGCTTAAGAAAAATTAAAATTCTATATAGAGTAATCAGGAATGTAAGAGCATCTGTAAGTGTAAATTTATGATATAGAGTGTAAACTCATGACATTTTAAGACCAGAACAGTCGCAGAGAAACACTATATAATAAATACGATGTGAACCCAGAGAGCTCTTAAGACAAGACTAGATTTTTCAGTTGATGTTTAAAAGAAATCTAAAAGTAAGACAACTATAAAAAATAGGAGGGTTTTTATAGTTGTCTTACATTTAGAATTTTAGATTTGAGTCAAGATTTGGTGAGTAGGGAAAATTTTGATGATGATCTATCAGCATTATAAACGCAAGATAAGTATAACGAAATCTTCTCTAGGTAGAATACTCGAGGATTTCAACATTGATATATCAGGTTTCTAAAGATCAGATAATTTTATAAAAAGCTGCATACTCAACTAGGGTTTTAGTTAATAATGTTTTTTAAAACTGATCACCGGTAACCTTATTGTAAAAAACTACATAAGAAGCAAAACATCAAAAGACAATAAATATGTGTAATTTTTTAAAATTGTTTAGCTTAGTTTTAAGAACTTCAATCAGTAATACGTACTACAATCTGTAATAATGTGTTTAGCATTAAAATTTATTTTATTAAAATTTAAAATTGAATATATTGATATTTTTATTTTGACACACACAAATAAACAAAAACCACTATAACGAACTCTCCGTCATTTCAGATTTCCTATAATTTTCAAAACATTTCTGTACCCAAATTTTGACTATATACATTAATATTTTCCCTATTATAAGAATTGAGACATTTCTAATGGGCTTGTTATGTTATTACTCATTGAAGTAATTTTAAATTTAAATTTTTCTTTCCTTTATACGAATATTGCCATAAAACTCTAGCAAATCTTGCTTAAAGATTAGAGATTTTTAACCATAAAACTACGTTTTATGAAGGAAAAAGTTCCAGATTAGTTTTAAAAACAAGAAAATATACTAATGGTTTGAATAAAACTGTCAAAAATATTTTGATACTCATTTCCAAATTACAAGATAATGTAAACAATAGTTTCAATTTTCCAAAAGAATATGGAACACTTTCACTCATAATCAATAGAATAAAATAATCTAATTTATATCAGCATGGTTCTAAAATTTTAGATACATTTTCTGCGCGCTTATGGGAAATCGACATAATACAATTTAAAATTGAAAGAAAAGTCCAAAATGATTGGTACATTACTGCAAATTTGTATTTATTTAGATATTTTCTAAGAAAATTACTTTTAAATAAAGGATGATATCGTAACATAAATATAAAATATCGTCTATTGAATTATCAAAAAAAAAATAATAATAATAAATACAAATGTTTTCAAAGGAAGCACAAAGTGTAAAATAAGTGCTGTGTTCCAAAAAGATCTAAATATGTTGTGAAACTTATTCTAATTTATATAATAACGCTGAGACGCATAGTTTTATCAAAGTTTATCATATTTTCGAGACTAGATCCTAAAATAATAGAGATAATTTTCCATTTGATGGGAATGGAATGCAGTAAGGTACAAGAATTTTACCTTCATATTTGGATTAATTTTCTTTAAGAAAATGATCTATTTTTAAATTATAACATTAATGTATATAAATTATAAGTTTTCTATTTTATAAAAACGATAAACTTTTACTTGCAAAGTAAGTTTCAAGTTAATTTGTTTTCAGAAAGAAGTATATATAAGTAATTATCTATTATGATATATGGCTAAAAACCTAAATAAAACAAATGAATAACTATATAATGCTTATTTATATAATTATATATTTATTGTAATAAAACTTATTAATAATAAATCACTGTTTCATATAATATCTATGAGAAATTAAAGCAATTTTTCACAACTTTTTATTTATATGTGTTTCGAATTTTTTAACATATTTATAAACATGTTTTTACGTTTCTGTAAATATATTTTTATGAAGTTAATGCAGAAAAATATAGCCACATCAGATATATTAAACGCACAAAATAAATCTTACCTACATTAGTAGAAGTTAAAATATAAATAGAAAATACTTAAAATATATATATATATGCATATATATATATGCATGTATATATATATATATATATATATATATATATATATATGCATGTATATATATATATATATGTATATATATATGTATATATATACATAGATATCTATGTATATATGTATATACATATATATACATATATATGTATATACATATATATACATATATATGTATATATGCATATATATATATATATATATATATATATATATATATATATATATATATATATATATATATATATATATATATGTATATATATATATATATATATATATATATATATATATATATATATATACATATATATATATATATATATATATATGTATATATATATATATATATATATATATATATATATATATATATATATATATATATATATATATATATATATATATATATATATATATATATATATATATATATATATATATATATATATATATATATATATATATATATGCATGTATTATATATATATATATAAAATCCAAGATTATAGAAGTATCATAATTGAAAATTGATAGGATACAAGAATAGATATAGAATTGAAAAAAAGTTCATGAATAGATAAAACGTTTATGTTTAGCAATACATTCAGCACAAAAGTGGATAAAATAGAATTATTAAAATATAATTAATAGTATATTTTATAATATTAATAATCAAATACTAGATGGAGAAATATACATTTAAAATACCAAATGGAGAATAATAATATATTTATAAAGTTAGTCAAAATCCAAATTTATAAAATTAAATATTAGATGGAGTATAATACATCGAATATACCAAGTGGGAAACAATACATTGAAAATACAAACTATAATAAACAGTTGGAAAAGGTTCAATATATATTTTAAAATTTCAAGGAAAATTTAACGAAATATCAAGATATCTTCATCAGGGTGTGTGGACCACATTGGAACAAAGTATGTTTTGCACTACTTTCTAAAAGTACGTTCTGCACTGGCCCAAGACATAATCTTAAGGAAGCCAGTACACCCCAAAGCTAAACCAAAAAGTTCAAACCAAACTATCATATTAAAATAAAAGAAGTAAAATTAAGCTAAAATCTAGTGTTGCCAAAATACATTTAATTTATAGTATCAAAATTAAAATTAAATCCAGATCCAAATACAAATACAAATACAAATCTGCAAGAACCACACCAAATACTACATGTAAACCAAGTAAATAAATACATAAATTTAACGACTAAGTGTAAACACTATTGGCATTTCAAGCTTCTTATAAGACCTTCAAAGCTTGGGTGACCCTTCTGCAGTATAAAACTACGCCTTACTTCACTCTTATAAGCAAGGCTGTACCAGCCAAAGAGTGTTTAATAAAGTTGATTAGAATGTTATTATGAGTTAGAATATTTTCTAGTCTATTTATTTGTTTATTGATAATGTTTAAATTATAACATGTATTATAGATTCTATTAAGTTGATTGGAAATAACATTTTTATAAATTTTAATTGAAATATTTGAATTCCAAAAAATTAGTTTATTAACTTAAAAACAAAATCATTAGTTTTATCATATATGTCAGTATATGTAATTTTATCTTTTTTAGTAATTAAAACATCTAAAAATTCAGTTTTTAAGTTATCATTATTTGTTTTAATTAATTTTAGTTTTTCAGGATATATATTTTTGTAAATTTTATCAAATTCTAAATAATTAAAAATTAGGTAATCATCAATATATCGGGATGCAAAATGCATTTGTATAACAAAAGAATTTTCATAAATGTGTAAAAATAGATTTGCTTGTAGACTTATGAATTTATATCCCTGAGGAATGCCGTTAACCTGAAAGTAAATATTTTATCCATAACAAATGTAATTTTATAAATGCAAAATAAACTAAGGTCTTTCCAAAATTTATATGAGTATCTAATTCTGAACTAAAATAATAAAAATAAAACATAATAACATCAAAAATTTTTCAAGTGAAATGCTAGTGAACAAGTCCTTAAAATCATAAGAGGGAACAATATTAATATTATGAGCAGAAATAAATTCAAAATAATAGGGGTTTATATATATATATATATATATATATATATATATATATATATATATATATATATATATATATATATATATATATATATATATATATATATATATATATATATATATATATATATATATTATTTTAAGTTCTCCATGTATTGTTTGAACCAGTAATGTTGTTTAAGATAATAAGAAAATAAATTACCAAATTTGTCTGCATATGTGCTACATCCACATGTAGTAAATTCAAATTTTACAGGGTTTTCATGGAATTTGGGATAAAGTGTAATATATGGAGTAATAAAAATTTCATTTTTAAATTTGATTTTTTTAGAAAAAGGCAAGAATTTTTTTAAATATTATTGTTTTGTTAGAATTAATAATTTTGTAAGTAGTTGAATTAGATATTTTTTCATTTAGTAACTGATAATAAAGTGTTTTACTTATAAAGGCATAATTATTTGATGCTTTATCTACAGGTGTAATAATGAAAAGTTTTTGTAATTCTTTTATATACTTTTTTAGATATTTTTTTATTTATTCCTTTAAATTTTTAAATTATTTACATTTTCTGTAAACTTGCAGTAAAATTCCATTTCCACTGTGAGAAAAATTCTATTTTAATAGAATAAGTATTAGAGGTCTTAAAAATAAATGTATCGATATCATTGAGAAAAAAATTAAGAATTTGTTTATGGTTATAATAATTAAATAGTCGACATTTAGAACCCTTATCAACGATATTTTTTAATTCATCATTCAGTATGATATCAGTATTTCCGGTAATTATATGTCCAAAAGTGAAATCCAAGAATTTATTGTATTTCTGGTCATTACAGAAACAATCGGCCTTTTCTTTATTAATATTGAAAAAACTTAATTAAAATTAACTAAATTAAAAATAGCTGAAATTTGCATTACATTTGACATTGACATCGTGTAAATTTGAACTCTTTTTGGGAATTTTAATCATGGATTAAATGCAGTTTTCCCTGACTGTAGTTAGAAATTCTGCAAGAGTGTTGAGTACGTATTCTTCTACCTGTATTTAAGCACTGAGCAATTTATCTTAAAGTGCTTTGTTCATAGAAATAGTATGGAATGTTGTCAAGATGAGATCCTATGGAACAGAAAAGTATTCTTCTAACCACTATTTTATACCTTTGAAGCGTAAATGCTCTCATTATTATTTTTCACAGAGATAAAAAATAAATGGTTTCGTCAATCAACTTGAAGAAGGTAATTTTATTACTCAAACTTTATGAAAGGAAAAATTAGGAAATATTTATAAAACAGTTTGCTTTTAAAAGCTTGCATTGCGCAAAAAATTAATCTTCAACTAAATATCCATTTAACGTAGAAAGGAATAACGTGATATTTTAGGAAACGTTACGTGTTCTTTTTACATTAAAATATATTCATAGATACACACAAACATATATATAAATATAGATAGACAGATAATATATGTATATAAACATATTTATGCATACGTATTCATATTTATTTATGGATATGATAATTCAAATTTGGATGAAAGTGTTTTAGAAAAAAATCACAAAGGAATAATTCATTTTGATAATCTGTTGTTTTCATGCAAATTTATTTTGTCTTAAATATAAGTACTCATTGTTTTTGGAAAATTCATCTGATATGAAGAAACATTTATGAGTTTCGTATAAATATGTGTATTTACATAAATAAAATATATTTTTATTGCATAAATTCACATTTTATACATAATTCTTAGGGTATAAATACATAATTTTAGAAAATATAAAGATTGTTAAAGATATAGGAAAACTATTGTTAATAACTAACTTTAGAAATTAAAAATACTTCTAGAAATAGATTTGGTAAGAAACGCAAAAAAATAAATAAAAATTTTTATTTGTTTTGATTTCTTATGAATGCCTTTTTTATGAAAATTATAAATGAACTTAATTAATTTACTTAAATTACTACATATTTTATAAAAATTGTTAGGAGCCTATTTTTACTGCAAATTGCATTAAATTTTGAAAGTATGTTGATACACGAAGACGAAACATGATATAATAACAATGCATTTATAACGTGTACAGTTTACAAGGAAATGCATTAAACTTGTATGAAAATTTATTTTTTGAATTGATTTCTTTGAAAAATGAAGTCTAATAAAAAGCTTAGGTTTGATTATTTCTATCCAAGTTGAGATTCGAACAAATAAAGTGTTGAACTGTAGAGCAGAGCCCTATTTATCTAGTTATAATTTCTCGGAAATACACAAGAATGTGGATGAATGTAATTACTGCATCCAATAATTTCGAAAAGAATAACAATTTTCAAGCATATTACCGGTAATTCAACTTATTTACAGTTAAATTGACTTCATCGTTTTAAGGGAATTATGAAATTATTTAGAACGTACACATTTTTATATGTTAAGCAGCAGAACTTTACATTTAACTAGAACTCCTACCAAAAGTACTTTTTAATTTTATTACTTTTTGTGTTCATATACCGCAATGTTTGACAATCTCTCCCTTCCATTTCAGAGCTCACATAATGAGAGAGAGAGCTGCTTTTAGCCGCGTTGCAGTTATAAAAACCTTGAGAAACTCGTATCATCCATTCCGAAAAAGGTCGCAGAAAGAAAACAATACCGCGACACGCATTTTGTACTACTCAGCAATGGCGTAGGACCTATTTCGGGAGCTGGAACAACAAAAAAACTAGTCCTACCACTCGAATGCGATGAAACTGAAAGGAATATTTGCAGGATCATATTCAATATCAATTTTTAATTACATGTGCATTCAATATTGTAAAAAATTAACCTTAATAATTAAATTATAATTATTAATAAATAATCTCTTTTCTTGATAAAAATAGTATATATATATATATATATATATATATATATGTGTGTGTGTGTGTGTGTGTGTGTGTGTGTGTGTGTGTGTGTGTGTGTGTGTGTGTGTGTGTGTGTGTGTGTGTGTGTGTGTGTGTGTGTGTGTGGCAGAATGTTAATGCCGGGAGAGAGAATGCAAGACACATATACATTCTAGTTACCATTTATTTAAGGAAAAGATGAAATAAAGTTAAATTGTCCATGTGTAACATAGGTGTGACTCTTACCGTTATTAGCAGACATCTGAGTACTGCTCCTTACTTGAAAGGGCTTTATAGGGAATGCTCTGAGGCTGTTAATTGTATAAAAAAGGTTTTAGAAATTCACTGCCACCTGTCTTTTAGGACTTCAGTGTAGGAATAAAATAAGGGAACATTCATAAATTTAGAATTGTGTTAATCAAGGTTACATTATCAAGGAATTCTTGAACTATTAGCTCAATTTATCTCAAATTTAGTATTGCCAACACAGACACATACATAGTTTGTTTTCTTAAAATTTACTTTTACTGTATATATGTTGAAACTTTCAAGAAAATTTACTTGCAATCTATTTAACTTCAATTCATTTGAATTTACAGTAAATTGTGAAATAAGTAGCTTACAGAAAATAAGTTCTATCTGTGCTAATAATATAATCATTTTAGCGAAATGGCACAATGTGTCTCTGAATAATTACATTAAAAGTACCTTCATGAGGGAGCTAACTTTCAAGGCATGTCTGAAGTCAACTATTTTAGGAAAGTGCGATCTTTTACCCCAAGAATTCCGTTCCTGCGCATTCTGACAGGCATTAAGTATTTATTTCTCGTGCTCTGGTACATTCTGTTTCCAGATAAATAAAAGTCTTTTTGCGAATATACCCAATGAATCGTTCCGAAAGTTGTTTAAACATTGTAAGCGTCCCTGATCAAAAACGAAATAAACCAAATCATCAAGTGTAACTACAGTTATTCACTATCATAGTGTTGTTTTGGTACATTTATTCATTTACGTATTAAAACATTCAGGGCAATAAATTTTAATGCCCGTTTGCAATAGGCTTAGGCCATAGTTTTCTGCTGTTGGAATCCACCCGGCACTTTGTAGTTTTGAGCTCTGATCATATGATGAACTACGGCACATTCCTCTCCACTCATGTCAGGGGACATATGACCCTGCGGATATTTTGACATGTAGAATAAGTTTTTTTCCTGCAAGGTTTAGTTTGCTTGTTACATTTTTTGTGCACGACTGTACATTTGACCGAGACCTACAGTTTAAAGTGGATTCTGAATTACTATTTATCAGGCATAAAGTAGCAAACCCGCTATTTATCTGTCACAAATAGAGTCCCTTTTCCCAGCAATCTGTTCTTAAATCTGGTGTTTGCAACTGAATATTTTAAAAATAACCGTGAAATGCTCTTGTCATGTTTCAAACTTCTTGTTATTTATTTGAAAATTCATTTATATCTTTATTCTGAGGTATGCTAAATTCATAGACTTCATTATTGTTCTCTTATTTGAAAAGTATTGAGCTATATACCTTACCCAGGCCATGATTGTTATCTTGAGAATACCTACTCAAATTCATCTTTTATTTCTCTAAATGAAACTCTTTTGGTGGGTTTGGCAGCTCAAAGAACTCTTTTCAGCTTAAGGGTAAAATTCTACACTTAAATGTAGCTTCTTTATCCCTTCACTTTCGAATAAACGATGGCACATCCTGTGGTTGCCAAATTGTATAATATGCCATTCCATTCGCCCCTTGTAACACTTAACGTTCGGGTATATCCTAAGTGTTGCCTGGCGAGGAAAAAAAAGGCAAATTTCAAATTGTTGATCCATTTTACTAAAATTAACAGTCAGCAATGCTGATAACAACGAGCATTTTGGAATTTCATAGGCCAATATAATATAATATAATTTTCTCTCCCTTCAGATCATAGACAAAATTGAGAAAGAGGATCCTTTTGTGGTTTTATCTATTGGAGGAGCCGTAGAGCAACGAGGTACTTTCACCTTTGTGGTGTTCTAGTTAAATGAATGACGCCTACTCCTGACTTAATTTCGCATAGCTGTCGGCTAGCGAGCCTGGCTTGTCTATGTGTTATAAATAAGAACAGAAATTTTAATATTTAAGAAATGTTTATTGTTGAAACTTTAAAAAAGTGGGAAGCAATTATTAAATTAACAAAACTCTGTAATTCAGATATTTAAATATCTAAAATTTAAAAAATTATCACCTTCAACCTTTGCACCACTGAATGGATTAATCGTAACAGCTGGGCATTGGAAAAAATGGTTTACAGCCACTGGTTATCTCTTTGATCTACATTTCTAGGATTCAATTCTTAACATTTAGTTGGTTGCTTATAATAATTTAGAATCCACCTTCATTTTTATAAAAGGGAACAAGCTTAAGCAGCTTAAGTTCTTACTTCAGGCTGCAGAATTCAATAGGCTTTTTAAGATTCGCACAAATATCAAGTAAATATGTGTTTATTCATTTTTTATTCTTATTTCACCATTTTATAAATAAACAGCATTTTGAATAAATTGGTAAGCCTGTATTTTTATAAAATTTAAAGTTGATCATCAGCGTCCTCTAATTTTAGAATGATAAAAAGTATAGACGCATAATTATATTTATATAATCTCATATATTTTAATTTTTTTTTAATTTCCATATCTGTAATTTTACAGAAGGACATCTAATAAAATAAAAAATGGCATTATAGTTAAAAATGTATGTCATCGAACTGAAATATTTTGTTCTTGAAATATATTGCTGACAGATTAGTGTGAAAAGGTATTCAGTTGTCCAGATGATTGAGAGTTCCATACCTGAAAGAGAAGTAGATTATTCCACTGATAGGATGAAATTTCTAGTTTTCTAGTATTGTTTGTGGTAGAGAAAGCTGTACTATAACAACCTTAATCACGTTTTTGGACATTGGTTGCCAAAATGGTTAGCTTTAATAAATGTTTTATTGTGACAGAAATGGATGGCTTGAAATGTATCTGAATAATGTACTTACTCTAGTAATAAAACTTTCGCTTACATATTGCACAATACAAACTTCTTTAAAATAGAAGGTGTCTCGTATTATATTATTCAATATTATTAATTAATATTATCAATTTAATAATTATCTTAAGCAAAACATTACATGCTAATAGCACAATACATTTTGTTGTCACGAACAAAAGATGAAAATATGATACACACAACTATAATTCTGATTTTCTCCAAGCGGAAATTATAAAAATATCAACAAACACTTAGTAATCTGTTGACAAAAAAAAAAAAAAAATTAATAATTTTGAGTGCTGGCATCCCGTTGAATGACTTAATGGGGCATGACAAAACAAAATTTATTCCCCTTCCCCAAAGTAATTTCTTTAAATGTCTAAAGTAAAACAAGTACTCCTATATTTGCAATGTTGATCATTTGCGATGTGTCTTAGGAAGTACTGTATTTCTCTTCAGTACAGTTTCCACACCAAGAGCTGTAGGCTAAAATGACTTCCTATTTCCCGGAAGGAAATCTTTTCTAGAAGAAAAGTTGCAAGAAATTTCATCAGAAATCGCATAAAAACATTAATGTGTGCTTTGACAAAATGAGAAATACAGTACTCATTTTGTCTGCCCAACCAGAGTAATTCCGAATAATGCTGCCATTCATATCGTAACAAAGAGGACAAAACAATCAATTGTTGGTAAATGAAAGAAAAGGCTCCTTCCGTCCAAAGATTTCATAGATTTGAACTAAACTGTGAGTTTTAAATATCAATATAACAGCGCAATTTCGGAAACTTGTTGCCCTTATTTCACAAATATTTTTAATATATTTTTTTTTCAAATATTATACCCAAAAAGTAGCGCATAGTCTAAAAGAGTGAAAGTATTTCATTTATCATCTCATAAAGGTATATTTTAAAATGTGTTAGCATTCAGGGTTTTTATATCATTCATTTTTGTATTTACGTGGCAAATATTTCTTACATATTTAAACGAAGGCTTAAGAAATGACTACATGAATCTGAAATACATTTTCAGAATTAATTAACTACTTTGTCTAGATTATTATTTTTAAATGATTTGTAAAGCACATACACACAATTTACTTTTTTTCTATGCGTATGTGCACGAGTAAAAATACTGAGACTTTTGTTTCTTACATTTGAAGCACATAAAATAATCCTATTCAAAAGGGAATTAATATTTAGCTGAAAAGAGCATATCATCATTTCTCAAGGAAATGTTTTGAAGTTAAAATTAACATCCAAAAAAATCAAAAGGATCAAAAATAAAAGTTTCCATGAAAATGCATATTATGGTGCACATTTCAAGTTTTGCAATCCCGTTTTTTTCTTGTTTGAGAGAGCAATTATACTTCCTTTGATACATTACTTATTCGTTCTTACCTGCTTTATGATAGAAGAATAATTTTTTAGACCAAACTATCTCTGAGAAATCTTATTAATAATCATTTAGAAATGAAAAGATGAATTTTAAATTACTGTTCATAGTTTCTTTGATTCTTTTTATGAAATTTGATGAGTTTTCTTATTCTGATGCACCGACACCATGAATGAGTTGCTGAAGTTTGGATATAATTTTCACTCATATTTTAAGGAGATGCAAGAGCGTTTAAAGTGGTTAAAACTTTAAAGTTTAAAAAAATTTATTTAGTAAGTGATCGCTTTCTGCGAAATTTTGCTTAGTTTTAAATTGGTAATTATATATTACTTTCTAACTTTTTCTTATAAGATATCATTTGGGATATATGCTTTTTTTATATTTAAAATTTCGTTTTAAATTAATGTAAATGCCAGATTCTAAAATATGTATTTCAATTATTTTTAATTAAGTACAAATCATTACGCATTTTTGTAAAGGAAGTATGCTTTTCAAATTCTCATGTTGATTTTGCAATTTAGTCTTCATCGGAATCGGAATACGGATAAAAATTTCTCAGAAATGGGAAAAAGACTTTGTAAATTGAATCCTTTGCTTTTGGTTAATTTTTTTAATTTGTGTTGAGAAGAATCATTTGCATTACGCTTAACAGATCATGGATTCAATTACCACCTCATGCTTAAATTCTTGGGAATAAGAATCTACATTAAATAATATAGAAGTTGCTTCATGATTATCCTTTGTAAGGGAAAATTTAGCTTTTATCAATAAACCAATGTAAAAATAAATCCGTTAAGATGCAGCATTAGTTTCATTTTAACATAAACTATTTTATACCATTCAATGAATTAATTCTCAAACTGTTGAAACTAAGCTATTTTAAAAAATTGGCCACAAGGTCATTTTGGCAATGAAATTGAAATATTTTGAAGGGATTTGTCACTTTAAATGAATACTTCGTGATATTTTCATGAAAAATACTGAATTTTAAAACAATTGAGCCAAAAAAGATAACATAATAAAAAAGTATCTAATATAATATTTCACTCATTCGGAAACAATTGATATAAAAGCTAACAAGCCCTTACACCCAAAAAGGAACCAAAAATAATAGTAAAAAAAATTCTTAGACTATATATATTTCTAATGGCATAATATCTCCTTCTCTGAAAAGAAAGATCTTAATAGTAATGGAAGTTAATAAGTAAAGGGAAAATAGAGAAATAAATAAGTTGTGTGTATTTTCCTGGTTGGGAAACAATCTCTATCTGTCATGTTGAATGAGGACGCATAACTTTGTTAGGAGTCGAGAAAACAATATTATGGAAAACACCGCGGTAGAGGCTCACGAACTCCTAAGCTCTGTTGAAGAAAAGACGGTGAATTAAATCTTCTAAGATATTAACGACATTCATTTATGAATGTGAGGAATCTCAATGCCACTAAACTAAATCCGTTACAATAATTTCTTTTCTGTGTCAGTCAAATCCAAGGATATTTGTGTAAAAGTATACTTTAACATGCTACTATACTAACATATCTATGTATTACATATGCTTAGATTGGAATTTTTATGTTTTAGATTTTTTTCATAATTTGGTTATATTTTAATATTATTTTTTTTATATTTTATAGAATTATAAATTTTGGTTAATAATTTTTTATATTTTGGTTGTTTCTCCATTCACTAAGCTTCCTCTGAAAAGCTTTGATTTAAAATAATACTCTAAATTTACTTATTGTATAAGACTCTGAAACTCTACATTTGTAATAAAAGTTGGGATTTTATTCCGCTTATACAATAATATAAATTTTGTACTTAAGCTAGGTACTTCAGTGCTTAAAGGTGACAAAAATATGCATGCTTAAAAAGTAAAACATTTTTACTTCTTTACCCATGCCAATTTTCTAGAAATCTGGCTAAGATTTCATTGAGCTTTGCATTTTAGGACGAGAATCACAAATGATCAAATCTTTTGTAACGGAAAGCATAGAACGTATAACATTCTAACCCGAAAAGTGGAGTGACTCCACGTAATTTAGACGTAAGCACTAAGAAGGTAACATATAAGGTTCTAAGCTTTGATCTGCAATCAATATCTAGAAGTGTTAATTCATTTGAAAAACAATAGAACCGCGATCCATTTTACGTGTCCCAGCTGCCATTAACAAAATTAACGAATCTTTGACTGTATTGGTATAGGTATTTCAGTTGCTAGAACAGTGCCTTTTCACAACAAGCTACCTCGGTGTCAAGATTGAAGATGCTATTAGTAACCATCATGAATGACGGCCAACAGGAGTTGTAGCTCGTGGTGGGCCTAGAACAGGTGTTATGAACACAGAAGTTTTGGTTTAATATTGGCTTCAGAAATATGGAATTACTCTGTGAGACTCAGGAAGGGGCTTAACAACATCAGGATATGACACTCTCCTTTCCATTTATCCTATCTCCGGTACAGATGCCGTATAATTATTTTTTTTAACATTTGGTGATGAAGGAATGTTGTAAAAAGGACGTATTGTGATGTTTGTGATGACATAAATACTAGGAATTGATAAAATAGAATTATCTGCATAATTTTTATAGATCTTCATATCTATGATCGAAAAACATGCTATTCTTTAACTTTTGAAGGCCAATGTATATTGAAAATTTTAAATTAGAAAAATAACTTCCAGAATGGAAAATACACGGAAAGATAATGATTCAAGTTATGATACAGGAGTTATTACAATTCATTTAAATAACAAAAAAGTCCTAATTTTTTTATTTTATTTATTTATTTATTTATTTTTATTTTTTATTTTTTTTATTTATGAAGTTAACATTTTGCCACATCCCGAAGAAATAATGAAACATTAAACATGAATTTCTTCAAGTTTCCCTTCAACTAATTTTTTATATTATTCACTGACATATTTTTGTGCTAGTAATTTCACAAGTGTTTTGATCATAATTTATTTTACAAACTGGTTTAAAATCATAGAAATTTCCTTTAATATTAATTCTGTTTTAAATAGCATTATCACATAGCGGAAAACATGCTTTATTCCAACTCAATCATAAAATACAGTAAGGGATGGATAATTGTATGTTTTAGAGAATATTTGTTTATGAAAGTAATTTCTAATCTGGTGTATTTTAATAGAACATAATAAATTACGTTTGTTTAACAAAATTATTTTATCACTCTTATAAAGTGGTAATTTTCATAAAGTTTGTGAAATTTAAAAATATTTATG